>OX637326.1:12375776-12975776 GCA_951799385.1 Hyppa rectilinea
TGCCATTTTCCTAATAAAGGGATTTTTGACATTTGAACCACTAACATTAAAGTTCGAAAAAAAGACTGAAATAACAGTTTTCTTTAAAATTTTATTGGGTAACTTAAACAATTAATAATCCGTGTTTCTACCGCGAACACTAACAACACAAGAACATCGGTTTGGCATACTCAAAATGAGTTCATCCAAATCACGCTGTGGAATGGCCGCCCATGTTCGTTGCAACAACAAAAAAAGGTCTTCTTGCAACTGGATACCCTCCATATTCGGCAGAGCTCTTCTCTGTAGCATATCCCATGCATGCTCAATCGGGTTCAAGTCTGGCGACTGAGCAGGCCAGGGCAGGACATTGATGTTAGCTGCGGCGAGAGTCTGTCTTACAACTCTTGCGGTGTGCGGTCGTGCATTATCATGCATTAACTGAAATAAGGGACCGATTTGCACTTGTAGAGGAACGATGACGTCAGATACAATCGTCTCAGCATAAATTTGAGCGTTGAGGTTGCCTCTGATCCAAATCAACTCAGTTCTTCCGCCGATCCAAATACCCGCCCATACCATGATGGTTCCACCACTATAAGGATGGACTTCCTGGCAGGATTTTAATCGCTGTTGGCGTCCAGGGGTTCTCCAGTGTCGTATACGTCTTGTATCCGGTCTCATACCAAAACGAGACTCATCAGAAAAGCACACGAAACGCCATTGTTCTTCTGCCCAATTTCTGTGTTCAAGAGCCCATTGATATCGAATCCTACGATTGTGCATTGCTATAGGTGGTACCCGTAGCGGTCTTCGGGAATGAAGGTTCACTTCATGCAAGCGGTTTCTGACTGTTTGGTCCCTTATTTCAGTTAATGCATGATAATGCACGACCGCACACCGCAAGAGTTGTAAGACAGACTCTCGCCGCAGCTAACATCAATGTCCTGCCCTGGCCTGCTCAGTCGCCAGACTTGAACCCGATTGAGCATGCATGGGATATGCTACAGAGAAGAGCTCTGCCGAATATGGAGGGTATCCAGTTGCAAGAAGACCTTTTTTTGTTGTTGCAACGAACATGGGCGGCCATTCCACAGCGTGATTTGGATGAACTCATTTTGAGTATGCCAAACCGATGTTCTTGTGTTGTTAGTGTTCGCGGTAGAAACACGGATCATTAATTGTTTAAGTTACCCAATAAAATTTTAAAGAAAACTGTTATTTCAGTCTTTTTTTCGAACTTTAATGTTAGTGGTTCAAATGTCAAAAATCCCTTTATTAGGAAAATGGCAAATTTCTTTATTAATGCAAAGGTGACTTGGTTTATCGTTACTGTGACAAACGAAAACACTTTATTTGATGAATCCTTAAAGAAAATTTAAATTAATATCAATCAAGAGAAAAGTTATTGCAAAAATATATGTTGATCCCTAGACACTTTTGATGTGTGTAGATTGTTATTATAAAAATACTAAGAAAATTAAAAACCCTGCTTGGTGCTAAGAACGATGTAAAAAATCTACTAAGTATGTAACTTGATAGTAGTCGATAGCCAAGTAAAGTGTCGATTGATTTTTTATGCAAATGTGTCCATCCATTGATCAAACTGATCGATTTGTCCGGAGGTATCAAATAGCCATCAGTCTAATTGTGCGCAAACAACTCTTGCACAAGTGATCGGCGCAAATTGGGGACAGTACTATGACGAAGGTCGTCGAAAGTGAAGCCATTTGGGGCTCTTGCTCGCAATATGTTACTGACGGTCCCAAACCTGTCAGGGGCAACAGGTTAACATGCAAGTTTGCTCAGTTTGTTTTAATTTATTTCCTTGGCAGTTGTCTGAGTGATAGATGTAAGAATGAGAGCAGTCTTGCGTGTGGCGGGTACAGGTTTATTGTTGACCTGTCCAACTGATGTTTTGATGTCAGCTGAGATTCGTCAGTCATTTTTATTGGTAGTAAGCTTTTGGATAAGGATAGAGTTCATGTCTTTATTAAAATTGTATCTTTTCAACTAAGTTCTATTGTCAAATTGAGTCTTAAAATTCAACTGGTATTGTGAAATACTGATATCTAAATTCAGCCACTAACTACAGGAAGAAGAAGAACTAAATTAAAATGGTTGATACATTTAAAACCACCAATTTGTTTTCAAGAGCGTCGAAGATAATCAAACAAAAGTAGTTCAAGAAGCATAATAATAAATGATCACTGATTAATACGTACTCGTGGCGGTCTCAAATATCAATTTAATGGAGTCGATCGATACAATCACGGTTCATATTACTGACTAGTCTTTATTGATACCCCTATCTAACATATTTATTATAATATACCTCTAACAAGCTGTTATAGAACACTAGCTGTTGTGTAGACGTCGAAAATTATCCCACGTTATCGGTATCTGATGTCCCAACTTGTTTAGGCCTGAAAAGGTAACTAACAGATACAAAGAGTAACTTTCTCATTTATAATATTAGTTTGAAAATTATATGGATTATGGACATGAACCAAGTATTCATATTATGTAGTTGAGGTTTCTGCAAAAACCGTTGAACTTGACTAAGGTAATTACCTAATTCGGAATTTCCAATGCTTGTGTAGGTATCGTGGCCTTGCATATTAAAGGTAAATCTGTGGGTAATGACGTTATCAATTTAGGATTATTGATCGTTGTTTAAATTAGCCGCAGGATGATAACAAGCTGTTTTGTTAATAACTATGTTGCAGACGATGATGTCAAAATTTTCGTCATGGGTAGATCCATTAACCAAAGCTACAAACAAATGTAACTGATTAAAGACGATTCTTAAAAATTTTGATTCTTAATAATTAGGGTGAGTGAGGATCATGATCATGATGATCATTGATGATGGCATCAGCCTAGTATTTAGCCTAGTATTTCAACTATTTTGGAGTTAACATCCAGTCTATCCTGCTGCAGCAGAAAACCAACACTTAACAGTGTGAAGAGAAATAGTACGTCCTTTACCGATGGAAAAAATCGCCAGCATTCTTCTTTTTGTCGAGTCGAAATATTACAAATATTACTAGAAGGTTTATTAAATGAGTTGGGCTCAGAAGGCGGCCACGCCAATCGCGGCATCAGTGGCGTTTTTAGGTCCTCAGAAGTGCAGGTATGGGCACTTTGGACACACTAACATAATTTGGGACATGGTTTGGTCAGGAGCAGCATTAAAAGTGAGGTAATAAAACCTAGCATTCGTTATTTATACCGTATAAGTTATTGAGCTTGAGCCGGCATCGAACCTTCACCTTAAAGAAACCGGGCCAGTTGACAGCGCAGGCGCAACGGTGCACACTACACTTGTTCTGTGCAATCAATGGCGCGTGCGGACACATTGTTTGACACGTTACGGGGAATTGACGTATTGTGGCTTTCTTTTTTTTTAAGGCTGGGAAATTATCCAATGACTGCTCCCGCTCTGGGTGGAGCGGAAGGGAGTGTCAGACTCTTACTGACTAAAACCCATCCATGTTCCTTCCGTACCCCGGAACATAAACGTATTGTGGCTTAAAAAATACTTTTAGGGCTTCTTCGCTACTACCCTGACAATTTCTAAATTACTTTAATAGTGTAATGAGTTACTCAGAAAGAAATACGATACATCTTGTATTGTCTTGTCAAAAATCTTACTTGAAAAATAGTTAAAGTTATGAAAGAGAGAAAGTCCTTAAATTGTTTCCAACAATTCTCGTGTTCACTTAAGGAGCTGACCTTCAATTCAATAAAGTTTTACTACAGCGACATACTTTACTACAATTCCGGATGTGACAATGGAAACACACTAAAACCATTCGCACGAACTGAATGTGACGCAGTGTTACCTAATTCAGTTTTAACACTCAACTGCCATTTTATGAATACTAAATTCGCTTTTTTTCCAAGTCAATTGGTAAATGAATATAACTCAGGGAACAATAAAACATAAAATTACTCACGGTAATGATGGTACTGACGGAGTGGAAACAACAATGATTTAGATAGGGAAAACCTAAGTTGTTGATCATATTTGGTACATGAACTTTATTATTTTGGTTTGTAGGTAAGTATAACAGGTAAAATTATTAGTACAGATCCGTCCGTGAACTTTAGAATAAAGGAATAATCTTCGATAAAGGAATCATCATCTCTATAGAAGATACCTACATGGAAAGAGATGTAAATTAAATCTTTAAATACAAGAATGCTTTAAAAGATATACGAGCATCTGACATTTCTGTGGCAACATAACTTATCAAAGGTAGTTAAGATAATTAAATTATAAATAATAGAAAAAACTCAACAAGAGCAAGGGTGAAGACAAACAGTTTAAAAACATGAGTCTATCGCATGCGATGCCGCCCCCCAACTTTATCAAAAACCGTGGTTACGACGTCATCAACGAATAATGTCAATCCTACTACTATTATAAAGGCGAAAGTTTGTAAGTATGGATGTATGGATGTTTGTTACTCTTTCACGTAAAAACTACTGTATAGATTTGGATGAAATTTGACACAGAGATGGTTTATATCCTGGATTAACACATAGGATATTTTTTATCCCGGTAGAACATTCCTGTGGGATAATTTCCGACCTCCACGCGAGCGAAGCCGCGGGCAGAAGCTAGTATAATAATAATATTGTGATAAAACACGATTGTATTCGAATCCACTGCAGTACGTACTATTGACACGTCAGAAGCTTAATGCGGTATAGTTATCATAATTAACTCATTATTTTATTATCTATCAAACAGGAAACTTGTAAAAGGTAAAATTGGTTTTATTTAATCAATGATTCCGCCATTTTGATTACTTTCCTGAATATTATTATTAATTTGTCGATCAACGTGTAAAAGTCAACTTGCGTAGTAACAATGGTTGACATAACGTGATAATAGGTACGGGTAATTTAATATGCAATAACATAATTATATGTAATATGAGCCGCCATTGATTGTCGTGAGATATCTAACGACCATCCAATTATAGAAGACACTACTGATAATTTTCTGGCGTTTAAAGCAGTTTATTTTTTTCCCTTTAAGCAAATAGAGAATACATAAGTAGTTATACTTTTTTATAATCCTAAAGAATTACTTGAACATTCATCAACATTTTCTGCTTTAATGTCAGCTCAAGAATTTGAAGGAGCTCTAAAGCGCTGACAGCGAGATCTATTTCAAATATTTATGGGTTTAAAATGAAATATGGATAAGTTGTGATGTTAACCAGACTCCGTGATGGGAAAACAAACACTTCTTAACGTTGGTGGTGTGTTATGTACTAATTATGTGAATCATATTGGAAAAGTGGAAATGAACGAAGTCGACCTTGACTTGATTTATGGAATATGTATATGTAGTTACAGGGATATGCTTGTATACCTCTTTATTAGTGCTGCTTGCTGCTCTTTAGTTATGACGAAGTATGAAGATGAAGATTACAGCATTATTTAAGCGTATTGTTCTATAATAATGTATACAAAAACCTCTACTTTTGCATTGCTGTAACTAAACCCGTCTATCTAATCTGCATACATTATCGTTGTACGTGTTTTAAAGAATACATTTTCTGCTCGGTCTAACTCGATGATGTTATTCTTACTGCGTACTTGTAGTATTCGTAAAGTGAACCAGACAGGTGACAAAATTAGCAGCTTAGTTAGTACAGTCCTGAAAATACGAGCTTCACACAAATCGTGATGTTTGGAAATACATCGTTAATGTATAGGAACTGCGCATTCGATTATAAATCACTTTGTATTTGTGTTTGTCAAATTCTTGAACAGTTTACTCAGTTAATGAGTAAATAACGCCTTGGCAGTATTTTGGGATTTTTATATTTGTGGACAACTATGGTCCCAGTAGCGTGCCCTAGGTAACTCTCTCTTTTATGAAGTCATGAAATAACAATAAAAAACTACAGAATTCTCATTATGAGTCATCCACAAGATAACTGCACGTTCTTACTCGACTATCTGCAATCTAAGTACGAGTTGCACATTTTTTTTTCTATTTTGTATGCATAACACACTCGTTTGCATCTGCAAATTCTCAGTTACCGAAACTGGATTTCCGTGACACAAATATTAAGAGGAAAGTCCTTGCGGGGTGAAACTGGGAGGTCAAAGTAATTATTATATGTTTATCGTCGACTTCATCAAAATTTAAGTAGTTGTAACTGTTACAGGAAAATCTAGAAATCGTGGATACCCGTTTATTTAAGTATGAGGAAAAATTATGGAAATAATTTAACATATTTACCGTATTATTTGAGTGCATTTGTATTGCTTATTTTTTGTTGCAGCTTTTTTTTTTAAGAAGATAAAGACTAATCATCTGTTCTAAAAAAATATTGTGCACAAACACAACGTAGCAGAAGTTTATAATGTTATCTATATAAAAACCTCAAGTTTACTACAGACAGCATCAACCAGAAAAACTGTATAAAAATCCTTTTTTATTCGCAAGAATCGACAGAAGGGTCAGAGCCCATTCGTCCCCTAAAATTCGTCCCCCAGCATAAAAGTTGTAGATTCGGACCCTATATAGGTGCCCATTGGTCTCCTGGTAGGGGACCAATTAATATTTTAATAAAAAATACTATTTTTAAGGTACCCATTCGTCCCCTCTAATATATATACAATATAAGTTAAAGATTCGGCACCTATTCAGGTGCCTATTGGTCCCCTGAGATAAAATTAGCTATATTTTACATAAGAAACGAACATAGTACACTTATGAACAGTTTATTAACGGAATTAATTTAATAAATCATAACAGATCATTGAAAAAAGAGCTATGATGAATGATAATCCGTCTTCGTAATTTTTATGTAGGTACTTCTAGTTACAATTTATTAGATTTAAGTTATTACGATTTTGCATGTAGTTGGTTAATATACAAAAAAAATATATGTTGATTTATCTAGTCTTCAATAATTACTGTGATTTTAGTATTTTTTTTGTACTGTTATAATTTTTTAGATTTAAGTTATTATGATTTTGCATGTATGTAGTTGGTAAATATACAAAAAAATAAGAAGTGATTATTTACTGTTGATTAGTGTTGATATGTGTTCTATTTTTTTTGCATATTTTATATTTAATGTTGATTTATATGATGAATCAACAAAAATCAAGGCTGATTTTTGTAAAAGAGTTGTATTTTGTTAGTTTCTAGGACATTGTGATTTTGTATGTGTTAATCTTATTTGAAATAAACATGACATCTACCGAATTACTATATTTTTTATGATAGTCTTTTCTGCGCGACTGTACCAGGACTACCAAGCTGCAGTATACACATATACATGTACTTATATTAGAAGAATGAATAAAAATAAATATTCTTCAGGGGACGAATGGGCCCCTTAAAAGTTCCAGGGGACGAGTGGGCACAGGGTGCGAATCTTAGGGGACGAATGGGTTCTGACCCGACAGAAATCTGTCATTGCGCAAAGGTCGCGTCTTAATCGCAACGAACAAAAAACTGATGTAACGAATTTCGCATTTTGACAATGGCTCAGTGGGACAGCAAATCTAACAGAGATTACACTTAAATTCTTTTAAAAAAAAATTGTTAGGTGCCTACCAACAATGCTAAATTGGTTTTATAATAGTTAATGTGATACATAGAAGACTCACGGTTAAGGATAGGATCGTAAAGAAATCTACCGGTCTATTCTGAAAGATCTTACCGTGAATTTCATAAATTCCATAACATAACAATTCTGTTGTTCATTTTAAGTGTGAGTCGAGACTTTGACCCCTGCTCTGGGAGTATTACACGGACCCATATACAAAAGATACAATCATGAAATGAGAAATCTTAAGTGTTTAATGAAGTCGTGTACCTATGTAGGCTTGGTAAATCCCCTTACAGCCATAAAAGAGTAGGTTTCTCAGTCAGCAACAGACATGACATTAGGGATGTCTAGTTTAGGCACCAGAACAATGTCCTTTACATCATAAATGCATTGTTTTCTTGTCAAGCTCTTCTCTGTATTACATAATGCATAATAATTACACAATTCCTTACCTGATTGATGAATTCATTCAAAACATATGTGATTCATAAGCCTTTAAAACAAGCAAATACCAAGGTTACCAATTCACAGAATCAAAATTCTAGTATTAGTCATAATCATTGTTGCATTTGGATTCCCTCTTTCCGGTATTTTCAGTTTAAAACCAAATAATAGCAAAATTACCAGTGATCTTAAATCTGAGATAACAGTCTCCATTTTGTACAACGTTTATTTGTAAATGAAGTTCAAGCGTGTCATGTTTGACCTTGACCAGTGACACAGCGCTCGGCATAATTAATCAAATAATCAGTAAAAGAAATAAACTGAAAGGACTGCTTGTGTAAATTCAACGGAAATATGCAATAAGTATACAACTGCTAGGTAATAAATCAAATCAGTTTAAATGAATTTAGGCGCCTAGGTGGCGGCATTGTTTTCGGGAATCCCACCACACACTTGGCAAATATGAGTGGTATTTTAATTTATGTTTATAATTATATTCCTAAGAATAATGTTAATTGTTTTCGACTCTGACGTCGACTGACGCCCACCGCTTAATGTCATCTGGATAGATATCAGGTGGTTGTCTATGAATGACGCAGTCTGATGCAGACGCGTAGTCACGAATTTACAATGTAACTACAATTTAAGATTGCGATGACATTTGATCTAAATCCATCGCTATTCAATCAGTGTCTTGGAAAACATTTTTTTTATAGGTAACAGTGAATAATGATTAATGGATGTAGTCATTTTGATGTTGTAAGTCGGAAAAACAACCGATAGATGGAATATGAGTTTAATTATTGGTACAAAATTATAGAACATAATTATTTGACTAACTGTTAAATGTCTTGTGACTATTACGTTACGGGACACTAATGTAATAGTTATTATAACATTAGATAGTAGAATCCATAGATCTAGTATATTAGAACAACCATGACATTACCAATAAACAAATATTAGAAAGCTGAAACATATAAGAAAATTACACACTACATTATTGAATCGTACGCATTACGTATTACGATAGTCATTATAATTTAAAGACTTAAGTAATTAGTGTCGCCAAAAATACTGTTATCTCCTCTATCAACTGTAATACGTATTATGTCAAACTTGTTTACAAATGGTACTGAGGTTAAGTCATTCGTGCCGCCGATGTTGTGCAAAAACTTGTGGTCATTGGACAACGTATTTTTATTCTGTTTGGAGTACGTGGACGGTTTTGGGATGTATGTTTTCAGAAATGATTGGGCAACGAATGCAGATAATGCGGTAGTAGGCTTATTCTGATTATTGTTTTAAGATTTCTGTAGCTTTATAAACCGTGAATATGTCTTTAGTTTTGCATTGCTTGTCAAAAAAACTCTTCGTTTTTCTCTACTGCTATCAGACTTGCTTAAGCAACTTCCGTAGATATGCACATTCAAGTTTGGTTTGGTGATACTACCAATCAAATAATAGACAAAGTCTGATTGAAGGCAACTGAGGGTATGCGCGATACCAATCAAATCCAAGTATTTTCAAATTACGTCTAACTTTGCGACACCGTAGCCATAACATTAATTAATCCAAGTGCAATGTTACCGATTCATCAGTCAGCTTCATAAAAATCCTGCTTGCGCATGTTTTCGTAGATGACAAGTGATAGGCTATAACGGTGACCTGTCAATGGTCCCCGTTAGAGCTTTGGCTAAGTAGTAATGACTACCCTCATCTGTTTATCACATTAATTGATGATTTAGTAATGGTTATCAAGATTATTTGATCTTGGATTTTTTATTTAGATTTATTTGTTTGTTTCAAAATCAAGTTGGTTAAGATTTAAATGCGTTAAAAGTGGTTACTTGTAAATGGCCAATCAAAGAGAAGATAGATAGACATTAAATCATGGGTTGCATCACAGAACAGACAAAAGAGGTTTGCATAAACCATATCAATGAATACCCTGAAAAAGGTATTAATTGATATGGGTATAGAAGTTATGACGTGGCAAAGTCCAGGAACGTGACGCAATCAAGCAAACGAATTCAAGTATAGTTACCATACGAGGGCAAACGCTGCCCTTAAATTCACCAACGTCACTTTCCCCGCACAGCACAACACGCTCCAAACAATACATAATCAAAATACCTTCAATCTTAACAAATACAATTTGCAACAACCAATCGGAGAGATTGGTACAAAAGTTATTGGCTTTTCCGCAACACAGCACAAACATGGTGGCACAAGTATTCGGCGAAAGCGCTCACAAGGACAAGCGTACGCGCAGCCAGGGTGAACTGTGTCATTGACATCTGTACGGAATTTTAATATTGAAATTGTGATTGTATAGGTTTTGGTCAATTTATGTTATTGGATTAATTTATTGAGTGGTTTGATCGGTTAGTTTTACGTTTAACTCTGCGGTCAAGTCTATAATCTGTAATCTTTTACTGTATGATACGTACTGTTATATAACGGTGACAGGTACACTTTTTCAAGTATCTTTAATCATTAAAAAAAATACAAACGGAGAAGGCAAGGAACTTGGCCTTTATTGTGTTTACGGACAGAACAATCTGACCCGAAAAACTACATTCATGTAAATCTTTGTAGAAATGCAACATGCGGAAATCGTACCCTAAATTTGTGGTGCAGGAACCGTCAGTTTAGGTTCCGTGCTTTATAGACCCGACATAGTTTTACGTGGAAACGACATAAAATTGACACACGAACAGCTTATATCTCCGACTACGGTAAATAAGCAGGACGCATAAATCTTCTTCAGAGCTCCCGGTCGTTAGTAAACGCCTTAACTGCTAAGGATCAACTAGCAAATCATACGCATGATTGAAATTAGCCGAAGTTTATATGAGACGGGTTAACAACCTGTGATTGCTTTTTATCGAGATAAAAAATCAATATCTCGTCGCAATGCAAATTGTTTACAGGACGTCGGCACTGATGAACATCGAAATTTCGCATGAGTAGATGACGATAATGATAAACAACAAAGAATGACAGTACTGTATTTGAAGAAAACTAAAGAAAATATATTTTAAAGAGACATTGGTCACGCACTTTAGTAGAAGAGAGTGAGAATCAAATAGACAAAATGAAGTAGTCGAAAAAAAAACGCAGAATATTTCAGTGCTGCATATAAAAACTTAGATTGATTAAGAGCATTGGAAACATTCATAAAAAAGACGAGTTAGATTGGCTTGGGTTTCCAATGCCAGATAAATCTGATCTAGAAATAAAGTTCACTTTTCAAGAGAACTTTGCGGTTTTCCTTATAAATAATGCATATTATGGAACATTTGTCTTCCGATGGTCAAGTGTTCCGAGAGGCGATAATTATGATATAACCTCACATATGATGACAAATCAAAATCCAGAGAAATCAATCACAGTAGCAGATGTAATGTATGTATTGGCAGACATTAGTAATTGAGTGATACTTGAATCATTTCTCAATCAAAACGCGTCCAGTTTGATTAAAATATCGGGTGCGACGCGGATGGCTATCGAAACCGGTATCATACAGTTTGTTAATGTTTGTTGGATGACACGTGTCAGTAAAATCAGTATCTGCAATGTTCAGTAATTGTTATACTAATCTATGACGTATTTGTCCTTGTTATCAATAGCAGGATTTGTATGGTATTCATAGAAGAACGAACAAGTCGGTTCCTAGACCAGACCTTATTGACGATCGACTAAGCAAATTTCACTTTTCAGTTTTTGGACGCGGTTTTTTTAATATACTTGTTGCTCACGAAGATTGGAGAAAATTTGTATTAAGCGTCCATTAAGTCAAGTTTAATATATCTACACGATCTGTGACAATAGTTATCATATCAATGCCTAAATAAAAAGGAGTTTAGGGGAAGTCCAACACGCATACAAACCAGTGAGCGATACGTGTAATACTAGGGAATTTTGACCTGACGTGTTGCTGTGAGACTGACGAGAATTGTTTTTATGTTTTATCGAGGAACGCAGACAGACAGCCAGACAAAAACAATTGAGAAAATGCATCCAACTTTACCTGGATTAAATCATTGCCTACGCTTATGCTATATTTATTTAACAAAACACGTTTTCTTCATAAGTTCTACAAATTATTTCCATATGTGAAACGACCTACATTAAAGACACTGAGTGGATCCCACGTCACCGTGTGATAAAAGTTGGTGTCGAGGGCTTATCTACCTACATTACTTTGACGTTTTCTATCATCATTTTCATTCAAGGAGCGTGCAGTTTAGGTGTGAAATGCCCTACCGAAATCTGTGTTTCCCGATAGCTGTAACCTGGGTGTCATCTAGTCCAGAAACGTTACTTCTAGGCGAGCGTGCTCCATCGTCGTCCATGTCACTCACAATCTAGTCAAACGCGTGCGTATTAATAATTAAAAAGAAATCTTTAGCAGCATTATTCCACCCACTGATGACTAGAGCCCTCCTTCCTTTTATGCCACGATACTGTCCTTAAAGAGACTTAACGTAGATTACACAATGTTCATTGTATGAGGAATTAGTTATCCTTTCACATTTTAAGGTCCAGTAGCAAATATTTTATTTTTGATTGTTTGTAGGTCAATAATAAGATCGTGAGAACGATCTGGTTACTTGCCCGAATCAACAATGATTTTTATATTCTACAAGACTGGTTTTTTATTTTGACAAACATTTAATATCTTTGTTTAAAGTAAAATTGAGCACTCAACTCAAAATTACGTAGTTTTCCTTATGGTTGCATTTAAATACCTCAAACTCGTATTATCACAATATTATTATGTTCGTTCAATGATGAGTCAGGAAGTTTCTGTATATTTTATTGTGCATTTGGCCACAAAACAAAATCTACCATACAAAAACTCCCTTTTCAAGGGAATTAGCGTAAACCCGATTACGCGTTTCCGTTATAAGACTATCAAAAACGAATTTATTAAAATTCTATATCGTTTCACATTCTAATAGCTATAATAACAGGTTTATTGGCAAATAAATTAGCGGCAAACTTTGATTGATAATTATCATTAAGATTGAAGCTGGAACTTCTACAAGTTTTTTAATTAGTACTAGTTAATATAATGGTAATAAATAATGTATTACCAAAGTTATTATTAGACTAGCTTCTGCCCGCGACTTCGTCCGCGGAAAATTGCGATATACTGTAACTGTTTAGGCAGCGCATGCAAATAATTCTGTTTTCGGAGGTATTTCTTTCCGACTTGCTAAACAAAAATTGCGATAGCTCGGCTAATTATAAATAATTTATAGCCTATAGCACTCAGGAATAATGTAGCTTTCTATCAGTGAAAAGAATTTTGAAATTGGATCATTAGTTCCGGAGATTACCCCCTACATACAAACTTACAAATTTTACCTTTTTATAATATTAATTAAGTATAGATATGTTAAAATATTTGTAGGTTTCTCTAACATTATCAAATCAACCAACTAGCTCCAACGCAAACTGCATCCTAAGGCTCAAAGTCTAGACCTCCTTAGATATAATTTACAATGTTCCATTGAACCCAGTCTCATATCCATAGTTTCCTGTGTAAGGGGAATAACGACTCCTGCGCAGATATTGAGAATGATTCACAACACAACATGGCCGCCATTTATCTGTAGAGCAAGTAAAACTCAATATTTACAATCAAGTACCTACATTTTAGAATGGAGTTAATCTATTAGATGCTGAAGCTAATTTTTAAAAGACAGATCCATTAATTGCTTTGTTTGAAGATGTAAAAAATATTGTCTTTGTAATGTAAATGTAGGTAGGTTACTAATGGACACTACAGTTGTTAGTCATCCGACGTGGAATTAACCGAGCAAGCCACTTGCAAATAAAAAAAGTGTAGGATTAATTTTAATGTCGCGTTCTTTACACTGTAACATTGTTATTTAAGCAAACTTTTTCGAATAGGATTATGAATAAGATACAAGGACTAAGAAATTAAAGGACGATATTTACAAAATGTTAAAACGAAATTAAAAAAAAAAACCATACACAATTGTCTAGCGGGGAAACAGTATTCCATGGCAATAATAGAAACATTTAACATTTCGACTCATTTAACAATAAACATATTATACATATGTAAACACAATACAATAAAGCCTTCCATGATAAGGTCATCGTGGAATATTTTAGAGTGTATTATTTTGAAAACCTACAATAGATACAAAGATCACACACACTTCGAGGTTTTAGTGTAGTCTGTCTGGGAGTATTTTGCTAAATCCTTGGAAACAACCAACATTCAGCCGAAATACATTCAGTCAAAAAAGTATCGGGAATGGATGATTTGTTTATGGTTCCAAATTCAAATTTTTGTTTTTTTTGTAGTTGTTAGATTGGCACAACTGTTTTCCATTTTGGCGCGGAGTTTGAGTTGCATCTGTTATTTATATTAAATACAGTGCTGGTTTTAGTAATATCATATATAGTGTGTATTGCGAATTTCATAATGGACAAAAATATCGAACAAAGAGTTTGTCTTAAATTTTGCATCGCCAATGGAATTTCGTGTTCGGAGTCACTGAAAATGTTACAGAAGGCTTACGGTGAATCGACTTTATCAAAAACTCGTGCTTATGAGTGCTTCAAAGCGTTCAAAAGCGGTCGAGATGTGATGGAAGATTTGCCTCGCTCTGGTAGGCCGTCAACGTCTGCAACTGAAGTTAACATCGCAAAAGTGAAGAAAATAGTGACTGAAAATCCCCATTCAACTCTGAGAGAGATAGCCGCCGAACTTTCTGTATCTCACGAGTCGATCCGTACCATTTTAACTAATCATTTGGGTATGAAACATGTTGCTGCTCGGCTAGTCCCAAAAGATGTGAATTTTCTCCAAAAACTCAATCGCATGAAAGTCGCTGAGGACATGCTAGAACGAGTCAGTTCGGACCCAACATTCATGAAACGCATTGTTACTGGTGACGAGACGTGGGTTTACGAGTTTGACATGCAAACTAGTCAACAAGCTTCGGAGTGGCGCCTTCCAACTGAACCGAAACCGAAAAAGGAGAATTCGCGGCGAGAACTGAACTCAATTCCGGAAGCAGCGTTTAAAAAATGTTTTGATGAATGGATTATTCGTTGGCGCAAGTGTATCGTTTCTAAAGGAGCATACTTTGAAGGTGATAAAATAAATTTGGATGAATAACAGACATTTTGTGTATTATTGATCTTTTCCCGGTACTTTCTTGACAGAGTAGTACTTCTATTGCTAGACATAGACCTCCCCCAACTGTCACTACATTGATCGCTTCTGTACCTCCCATATTCAGCAGATTCTCATGATCTTTACAGAAATATTCTTCATTATCAACATCGTCAACTCCTTACGCAGTGACTTCAACTTTAATTATCAAAACACAATCAGCTGTCTCACATAACGCATGTTACACATGAACTATTGCTATAAGCTATTACCCCACATACTCAAGGTTGATAATATTATCGTGAACCAGCTTTAGCCTAAGGCTTTAGCACACAGAGTCCTTTCGCTGTGACATCTTATGTAAGGTCTTACAACGTGGGACACGAAAATAATGTCTGTTACATTACTTACGTTTCATCCTGTTAAGTACCATTAAGTAAGGTAATCGTCAAAAAATTAAAATTAAGAACTAGAACGTGAAAACAAGACGTCTTGACAAATATCGAAGAAGAAGAAGTTAAGTATAAAATAAAGTCCAGTTAGCTTAACAACTCTGCTTATGGGTTTGTGACTCAAAATAGAGGTAATAAATAACAAATTAATTGACAGTTCACTTTAACATTTTAATTTTCTTATCAAACAATCTAGAGCAGGATTGGGTTTCGGTAACCGAAGTATAGTAAGAATTTCAGTTTCAAAATTCTCCTACTCGATCATTCCTGCCTCTGATCATTTATCATACATAGCGTCTGTCACTTTCAATCTTAACAAAATGCTCTAAAAAGGGCACCTGACTGATAAACTTGAGAACAGGTTACAGATAATAATCAATTGTTTACACTGAGTTACTGTGGGTCAAGGCCGCTGGGAGGTCGCTCTGTGGAACATTTCTCAGGTCTAACGACAATTTTAAGGGCATCAGATGGATTTTTATTGTCACCGATGCCGATGTAATGAATTTTATAGACAATATAATTGAATGGGAGGTTTTATTGTATGTGTCGTAAAGTGAATGTAATAAAATCGTGAAATATATAATTATGTACATTGAAGTGGAGCGGAATCATAATTAATTTAATGTGTTACTCTATAGTGATGATGATCGGCCATATGATTATGGTATATTTTAGGGACTGCAAAGTTCAATCATAAGTTCGAAGCTTCGAATACACCTTTATGATTTCAAAACCTTTTTTGGCTGCAAAAAAAAGTGTGATCTACCTCGATTACCATTTGCGAATAAATCCTTATTGAAATAGTTGTCCAGTTTTCTATATTTGCCTCAAAACAGTTATGATTCTATATGTTTGCCAGTTCTGATTGGTCATCGCTAAAATTAGGCTTATGTCATTAGAGCACAATCAAACCACATTAGACATCTAGGCATTTCAGTTCAGTGTCTTGCAATATTCTTTTCTTGTTTTGATTTTAGATGCCAACTAAACCTCATTTAGCATTTGCTTTAAATATAAATTATATGATTTCTATTTCCTTTTTAATAGAGACATGATTACTAATTTTTGTAGGCTGTAAAGAAAAAACAGAGGTGTATTCATATAAATGCGGGGTTCCCCAAAATTCCCAAGTTTTTAACAGGAAACTTTACACTAACATTAAATAAAAACACCATATACGCAATTAGAGCAGCAGTCGCAGCGACAAGGCGACGTGTGTAATTATATAGCTAATTTAGCTTGTTTAGATAATTAACTGTTAGCTCTAGTTGCCGAACTAAAATGGCGGTCCTGGTGTCATTTGGTAGCTTTTGATAATGTTGATGTAGCGGTTTGTTTAGTGGAGCACGCATTCTTGTACTGAGCATGATTTTGTCATCTTTTAAATGTCCTGTTTCATTTAGGTTGAAATTGTCATGATCATTTTTGTCATTTTTGCCTAACTTTCGGAGCGGCGATATCATTTTGTTATGTCCATCTTTGGATTGTAAGCGGGATTATCCGAAAGGATTACCGCTACCCCGGAACATAAAGGGCTAAAGAAGGAACATGGATGGGTTTTAAGCCGGGTACTCATTAGCGAGCTGTAACTGTAACTTATGTGATACAGTAACGAGGTTCTAGTGTGTACGCGTTTTACAATTACAGCTCACGACGTCGCCGGAACGCTTTCACCGAGCGTACTCATTTTGCGAGCTGTAGCTGTAACCAAACAAATACAGTAACGAGGTTCTAGTGTGTACGGGGAGTAACGAACGGGGAGACCTGCTCTGCCCTCAGTTTTGGTCCCTCGCCTGTGCAGCATACTTACTTATAGATGCTTTACTCGATGATCATAAACGGCCACGAAGATAATACCTCCGATTTTAGCCCAGGCATCTTCTTTCAAATGATTTTTGTAATAATCTTTGTCCTTAGGGTTCCATAGTACAGTATTTTCCCTGTAGGCGTCTATCAGCAAAAGACATTTATCCTCTGACCATTCACTCATAATGACGAAGGAATAAATTGAAATTACAGCTGGTTCGCAGCGGCTAGCAACAACCTCTCCTCTTGACGTCCACGAGCGCACTGCGAGCGCCCTTTGATCCGCGGCAAAAACCGACAATCGTCGGCTCGCTGCAAGTCGCTCGTGTAGCGTTCATCGCAGGCTCGCGAACCACGTACACATTATGTTTTTGGTAACAGTAACGGTTACAGTTACGTGCAACGTTACGGGTTTAGAAATGAGTACGTTGTAAACGTCGGGTCGCTGCAAGCCGCACGCGTACCGCTCGCAGCAGGTTTGCGAACCACGTACACACTATGTTTTTTGGTTACAGTACATGCAACGGTTACAGTTACGGCTCGCTAGTGAGTACCCGCTTTTAGTCAGTGAGAGTCTGACACTCCCTTCCGCTTCACCCAGAGCGGGCGAAGTCATTAGATGATTTCCCAGCCTAAAAAAAACGTCCACCGTCAGAGACATCATATATAACTATAATTTCATGGTAAAATACTTCAAAAACCTAACTTAGATCTATGCACTTTTTGCACCATATTTTAATAACTGGCATTTAGCACTGAACAGGCACAATGAATTATAATGCCTTAGTTAAACAATGACTTACTTGTTGAAGTAATTATCCTAATTAGAGAGTTAACAGCAAGTTAAACGGCAAAACGTTGTCAGTTTAAAAGTTATTAGCGTATGCATACAAACCCGATGATATGGTTGTGTCATTGACTGATTGGAAAGTCACAAATGTTATTTGCAACGCTTGAATGGGTATAAAGATAATTTGGCATACATACTTTGTAGTATTGTGTGGAGAACGTGAAAAATTGGTTCTCATAACGGTAAAGGCGATGAAAGAAGATAGGAAAAACATTATCAACCTTCGGTGGCAAACTAGGAAATGAACTTAGTTGGATTCCCAAACTGTTGCAAAATAATTAAATATGGGAAACTAAAGACCGATGAATGAACTAAGCCGTAATTTTATTGTATGTCTAGTTTTGACACCAATAGTACAAATGCCACTAGTTGAAAACATTTTTTTTGATCATTAAAATGACGTTGACGTTAAATAACTTAATAAAACATGAGAATAACAACATCCAACTGTATAAATACTTTATTCGACTAGACATCATCTGTCTATTAAAATATTTAAAATTATCTTCATCAGAATGAGATGAAGCATTTCATAATTTTGTTTATTATTTCTATTTAATTTAGTTTGACATTATGGTGTTTTTGTATACATACATGTATACATTTGTGTATGTATGTATGTTCTAGAGTTTATTTATATTCGTTCTGCGTTACTATTATAGTTTTCTCTTCCGGGGTATGAGAGATGTAAGCAGAACCGTGTGTTGTGTTATTTGCATCGTTAGGATCACATGTTGGTAGTAATTATAGTTTTTGACATGTGACTGGTGTAATGACAGGTTTGTATAGTGTTAGGTCGTGATTATGACCTTATCAATTCTTAGGAGGATTCATTGAATTATTGTCTAAAGCTGATTTCTTAGAACTCTGTCATCTGAGTTGCTCTTAGTGTGTGGTTTTTGTATTTTCTTTGTGTTATCGAAAGTCTTTTATTATTAGTAGAGGTCGATTCATCATGTAAAGCCACACCACAAAGAACACTTCACACAAAGAAGGTCACCCATCCACTGGGTGACCTTCTTTACACGCCGAGACTCCTCCATGCCTCGGAAACCACGTTAAGCCGTTCGGCTGTCATTTGTGCGTCTTTGACAGTCGTTACGGGTGGTCAGAAGCCCGAAAACTGACAGCCAGTCTTACCAAGGGGTATTGCCCAGTTACTGGGTTGTGGAAGTCAGATAGGCAGTCGCTCCATGTAAAAGACTGGTATTCAGCTGCATCTAGTTAGACTGAAAGCTGCCCCAACATAGTTGGGAAAAGGCTAGGCAGATGATGATGATGTTATTGAAAGTCTTTAGTGAGTTGTTTATGATCTTGTTACCTATTTCGGGGAATGTGTTTTGATTTTATTTTTTTGATTCTTAGTCTATTGTGATTGGATTTGGGAATCATCACATCAAGATGAGCGATATTTATAGTGTTATCTATAATAACATTATCTTCTTCATATACCGGCATTGTAATTATCTTTAAAGGAGGCTAAATAGTCTGTAGATACCAGTACTTAATGATGAATTATAAACTGTTTGCTACAGTAATAGAGTAGTTGTTATTGTTCCTTTGATTGACTTTACGATCGCAGATCAATTTGATCTACCCGTGAATTCCCAGTCAAAATCATTCAAGGTAATGTTTGTTATGGCTACTTCAATAAACAGCCGTGTCTAAGTCTGCACGAATCGCAAAAAGCGTCCAACATTGCAATCAGAGAAAAAACTAACTGAACCAAGGCTATTGATTCTTTAAGATTATTAAAATCTGATTAATGAAAAAGTCCCTGTCCTTTGTAATAGACCTTAAACTAAATCGCCATTTTAGCAAATAACTGTTACACCATGTTTTCATTCAACCCTGTTTATTTTCCATTGATTATAATTAATACAGTACTATCAGTTGTTGCTCAATTGTATTATCTAAACCTCCATCATATTTGTTGTTCTATTGTGATCCTTATAGAGAAGACATAAGAGTCAGTTGTTTCCGTTCCGTTGAAAACATCGGTCAATTTAATAGCAACTCTCATTGACAACTTGAAGCTATTACAGCAGGCGTAGACGAATTGACTACTACCATATTAAACGATGTTCATAACCATTATTGTTTGATGTTACGAGAAAATTCGTAAGGACTCGATGATCCTGTTTCCTTAAGTCATAAATAAACAAAGCGACTCGATTTTCATACCGTATTACTTAATCCTTAAGTGCAATCCAACCGTGTCACTAGATTCAGGACACTTGTTCACAAACACAATCCACATCAATTGTTTGTAATTGGTGACCACTGATTATTTACTCACAAAAACACGTGGCGGTACAATTTCGCGCGGCACAGCGCGTGCGTTCGCGGCGGCGTTCACAGTGACACTGACTATTGACTAACAGCAGTTTACGCTATGGTCGTGGATCAGAGTCGGCGCCCGCGCATACTTATCACTGTAATCAGGTATGTAGCAGGTAAATTGCCTCTGAAAATATATATAGATGTGTGATGCAATCGCCATGCCTGTTCTTTACCATCCTTCTGAGAACATGATGTACTGTTTGATTTGCTTTTGTTTATATTCGTTTTGAGGTGGAAGCCAAAACAGATGCCAAAAGTGATCGTGCGCTGAATGGAATGAAATGGAAAGTTGAGACAGTAAGGTGCGATGAACAGAAGGCATAAGTTTAATACAAAAGTAAATGCATGAGATACTCGTAAGACGCCTCATAATAAAAGCTGAAATATAAACAATGCGAAGTTTTAACTTAAGTGATAATAAAAACGTAATAATGTTTCAATTGTTTTCTTTTAACGATCTTATTGTATGGATGCACATTAACAAGTCTTTGGAAAATAATTGAGTTAATGGGACAGCATGAATATTATTGAAACAAAACGTTTCATTCGAGACAAACATACACATAATGGTTTTTTCAGATATGTCTGTCCAAGGATATCGCCGTGACGTCAGACAAGGACAGTCTCCTGCGTCACAAAACAACGGGTTATCAGGAGTCTGTGTTTCCCCCGCAGCAAGTGTGTTATTATTATGATTAGCTTTGTATATAGCGTATACTTTAAATCACGACTCTCGTGAGTCGCTTTCTGTCTGTCAGGTTTAGTAAGTTCAATTACGGAGTAATGTTGCACCATCTTGACATCGGACAATTATGATCACTTAGAATTTTGTGACGGACGGTTAGGTTTTATTTGGGAAATACTAGTTGGGAAGATGTAAGCTTTTGTGCAAGCTCAGGAAATAAGTTTAACCTTTTGAACGCCATTGTTTAATAACACAACACAAGCAATTAGGTTGCTTAGCTTGGGACTATATGGCGTTGTGTGAAATGTCCAAGGATATTATTATTATTATTATTGTCACTTTAACAATATACGTGACAAGCAATGCCCTGTACGCCAACGACACAAATATGTGACAACGCGGGTACACTATAACACGAAATAAACAATTAAATCATTACTTTTGTGTGTTTATATATCTTAGGAAGAATGGATATTGGGAAATTCGTGATAAGAAGAAATAAATTTGTAGCTTGCCGTGGAGGGCACGCGTGTGCGTTTATGCTCTGGCGTTTAATAAAAGGTTAAGTTTATCTATTAAACACGATTCTACTGTAGTAGCATGAGCAGTAATAAGAAGTATATAACACATCATCGCAGTCCCACAACGCGAAGACCTTACGAACCCAAAACGATCAAGCGCTCAAACATCCATTATCTCAATTGTTTCAATACGATGCGCGTGCGACGCTGTCCTCGCGTGTCGCCCGTCGATCATTAGGGCGAGCATACACGAACTGAACGATTCATAAGATCATGAGTATCTAGTATGTACTCGTGGTTGAGAGGTTCGTGGCTAAGTAATAATCAACCGCACAGGTTGTTTGATCAGGTAAAACTACGTTTGCCGAGGTCGGTCCGTGAATGAGATTGCATTGCACGTTAAGCTGTTGGTCCCAGCTGTCGTTCGTAAATCTTTAACGTCTAACCATCACTCTCTTACCAAGAAGTAAACTGTTATCCAGTAACTGAGTGTAGAGGTCAGATAGGCAGTCGCTTCATGTAGAATACTACTATTCCACTGTATCCTGTTCGACTGATAGAGTAGGGAAAGAAATTGGCACTTGATGATATCTTATAACCCGAAAAAAAAGTTTTAAAGTTTGTAAATGTTACATCAAGTAACAAGATCAGCGAAGAACTCCGTAAAAATTATGACTTATGATAATCTGATGGAACTGAATGAAAATTTCTAACACACACTTAGAAAACGTGGTTATCAGTAAGTTCTCGATCCTTCTGTCTATAGTCTATGTCTGACCTACAGTGGGACAACAACAGGCAGACGATGTAACCAAGAATACGAGAGAATTACGACTTCCATTATCTAAAGAAAACTGAATTGTTTAATTAAATCCTCGCGTGACGGCCATTGATCATTAGGGATCTCAACTCTCACACTTGCGACGCTTAAATCGTTTTGATGGGATTGCAAGTATAATGTATGTAATATTTTAATCGCTATGCACGAGTACTGAATCTAGAATGTTACTAGTAATTAGGGACGACCTAGAAAAGGGGTTTGAAGCTGAATGGATGCGGAAGGCGAAGGAGGTGTTCCGGCGCAGCCTGGGAGAGGCTTAGCGGTGGACTGCACTAGGCCGGGTTGATTAATGGATACTTATACATTTTACCAAGGAAGGCTATAATTTTTGTTCCAGATTTACACATTTTAAAGTCTTCGCATTTTAAATTAGATCAAACATCATCATTTACTATCAAATATCTTATCATCTACGTTTTGCCCGACTGATTCATACAACTTTCGATTACTACCAGGTTTATTCCGCTACTAGACATAAAACAATAAAAAAACGTCCGATTCAGACACAAAAAGATATAAACATATAGGTATCATAACATTAATTCGTATATTACAGCACTGATACTGTTTGTATGTTCGCCATCGGATGACATCATCGAAATACGATCAAGTCTTGTAACAATATACCGTTAATGTTTCGTTGTCACGTTACGTTGTCACTTTTAAGGCTCATAAGTGCGTGATTCTGCGTGTTAGGTCACGTTTAATTTAGTATGTGGTTGTCGATTCCCCAAATCAAGGTGCCCCCAAATTTGAGCTTCTATGAGTCAAGATACATATTTAAGTTCGCTTAGTGCATTCTGGGCTGGGGCTGGTCAGCTCTACTACCATTTTGAGCTTACTTGGTTATGATTTCACCACGATATGGATCTACTCTCGTGGCCATATAAAAAAGTAATACTAGCTATGTAATTACAACAACATAATATACCATTGTGCCAAGGCTTTTCCCAATTATGTTGGGGTCGGTTTCCAGTCCAAACGGGTGTAGCTAAATACCCCACAACCCAGTTGCTGATATTTTAGAAACTTTGGCAACCGGAATCCAATCTGTAACATAGTTTAGTCAAGCGTTTGGAAACTTACTAACTAGTGGGAAGTACAGCAGTTGTCCGACACATTAAATCAAATCAGACAAAAGGATCAGCAAATAAAACATTACACTATATTATAAATTGTATTATTCCCATTTTATATCCCGACATGACTCACATAGCAAAGTGATAACCATGCAACATAATACTTTAGTTGTATACGCATAAAATATCAATTTGAATTCACCAAAAGTTTAATGGGAGATGAACTTTTTACAACCAGCGTTTCATGGAGACTTTTCGATTTCGTTTTGTGTTGCCTCAAGCGACATTTCTCAGAAACTGGTAATGAAATAAAAGCAACTCATCAGTTCAAGGATAAGGGATTTTTGCTTTCAGATGTAGATGGATGTATTTGGAAGCCTCGGTTTGGTAAAAGGCCGTAGAGCAGGAAAGAAAGTTATATAATTAAGTGTCGAAACAAACCGATAGGAAAGAACAACGCCCAACTGTTTGAGGATACACAAAGATATACATATTTTTAAGGAGACAAAGGAATGAAGAAAACAACACGCACTTAAAACAAAGAAATTGGTAAAACCGTTTATTGACAGTCAATTCCTTCGACAAAAAATCGATTTCGACACACTTTTTGGATTTGGGTATTTCGATTAGTATTGTAGACAATCTAACATTTCCCATCCAATTTAACTTTAAAATATCCTGGAAAAGCACACGTTGTTTAGCTAGCTTCATCTTTCTGACTGACCGACCCCTTGACCATTCAAATGTGCCTGTGATTGGTTTATTTGAAATAAATGCTTTGAGTTTGATGTTTAATCTATTTCATTGCTAATTGTTTAGATACAGATAGAAGCTTTGTTTACACTCCCCAGTAATAAAATTGTTAAGTGCGATTGACTCTTCATTCATAGGTATCATGCGTCACAGCTACACGTGGTAGCATTCTGTCTAAACCGCATATTAGTAAGTACCTACTCATTAGATTATTATCACTATAGCTATTGATCTAGGTTCTTGCACCAAGGGTTTCAAGGCTAAGTTCCTTGTGACTTGGGGGCAAGAAGGAGAAGGTGGTTAATAGGGCAAGAAGGACAAGGTTCTTGCAAAATTCGTGATGTGGACCCTAAGTGTAGAAAGGGAAAAGGTAGAGGCGGCACCACCTGGGATACGTGAAGGGTAAAGATTCTATGGTATCTTGTGCTATGGTAATAAAGGTAATAAAGTTACTGCTCTAATACCTTTGGGTACAAGGCATCAGTCTACTACCGTAAACGTGGCGAATGCTACAGTATACGCTCATTCATTACAAAACCATAACACAAATCCATGTCATTGTTACTATTACACATCACCATTCATCGATATTTCTGAACTTCATAATATAATAAAACCTTAACAATCAGTTTATCAGAGATCAAGTCCTGATAGAATACATCTTGACTAATCACTATCACAGATATGGATGACATTCACACGACAGTTGTGGTACAGACGTTTCCTAATCCATTGATAAGAAAGTGATAATGATAACTCATTTGTTTTCTTATTCGAATATAGTTAGGTTAGGTTTGACGGATTATAGATTAACTGTTGATAGACTAAATTATGAACACTAGCTTGTATGTTCTCATTCATCTAGGTTAGTTCGTTATAAAAGGATGAAATAATTATAAATTAATGCATTTGGAGAATTTGATCAATTAAATAACAACTCGGTAACTATTTTATATAAGCTTCAAATATCAAAGGCCTCAACGGGAAAGACCTTTAAAGACAGACTGTTAAATCTCTCATAGTCGTTGCTGAGAATGTCCTAAATGAATGTCTCTAATAAAATATATAATGTGAAAATATGGGTTCCTAGATAAAAGATCCTCTTCGATCAACGTCGATATCAACTGCAATTGTCAGTGACTACCTATACGCTGTAGTTAAATGTGCGAAATCTTTTGAAGATATAGATAGAGACACAATTTTTATAATGTCCACGATTTTTGCAAACGTTTTATTATATATTCTGTGTAGTTAGGCGCTCTGTTGCGTCAGTAGTAGGTAGGTTCACGCCTTGGAGTGATGACGCTTCCAGTTTCCATCCATCTCGTAATTTGTATTACGTTTTAGTGGACCTGGCCAAGATGAGGCCCGGCCTTCAAGGTTAGTACTATTCTTGAGTATCACCGATCGGTTAAAAGAGCCTGAAAGCATTAATGGCTTTTTATAGTTTTTAGCTTTCTGTTTTATGCGTTTTGTCGACCTTTGAAAACTACCCTTCTAAAATGATATTATTCTGCGGTAGGTATCTATTTGTCTGTCAAGAAGGCATATTTTAATTCAAGTTACTAAGCAATTACTATTCGTTTTAAATATGCAAATTGTCAATAAAAATCTAGATAATTTTGCGCTCTTTTATATAATATGTTTCCTGACTAATAGATATTGAATTGTATTCTATTTTAAGAGTTTTTTTATACTGTAACCAATTTAGTTTTTATAATGGCTATCAAGCCTCACAAAAACTATGACATTCAAAACTTAATTATCAATTAAAGGATGATTATGATAATTAACCGGATATCAGTTTATGTTTACCTGTAACACTTAACTTTATTAACGAATATCTAAATCAGTACAAAAACACACTCATTCCGAAACCTCATGGTGCGCCTGCACATATTACTCCGTCCAAAACAAACAATTGCGCCGACTTGCGCATCATAACAAAAAGCTGACGACCGCACAGACAGTCCAATAACACTGCACAATACCACTGAAACTTGAACCTTAAGAACACTACCATTAATCACTTTTTAGGTTGCTCTTGAGGAGTCAATAGCGGCAATCGCGCGCAACCAACCCGCGCCAAAACCGATGAACGCGGGAAAATTTATGTGACTATCCGCCATTTTATTTTCCAACCGCTCGTTACAGATTTATAG
Source organism: Hyppa rectilinea (assembly GCA_951799385.1). Taxonomy (NCBI): domain Eukaryota; kingdom Metazoa; phylum Arthropoda; class Insecta; order Lepidoptera; family Noctuidae; genus Hyppa; species Hyppa rectilinea. Next base: position 12,402,458 of record OX637326.1, read on the forward strand.
CGTATTTTATTCATATTTAACTGCGGTTTATTAGCGATTGTAGAGACGGTCGGCGTCGCGCACGCGTACTAGCGGTCTGGTCCAAAATAGAAAAACTAATTGGCCAGACGGCCAGACGGTTAGGGTTGAAGCTAAAATTATGTATTAGATCCGCGAAGATTCACATCTTAGCGCATTCGTCCAAGGTAGCTGCGAGCGAAAGCCCTAAAAATAAAAGTTACGTTAGCTTTGTGTTTACCTTATTTCCAGCGGAGTCTCATAACTCTAACGCGTGGGAAACTCGTTAAAATGGCTCATTTGAAGTCGAGTGCAATTAAGAGCCAGTGCATTCATGCTGTAGCTAGGACTTACCATCAGGACCATTGTAGAAAAAAAATTGTATATTTGAGCATGGCGATAAACTATTGGACATTCAACTCCATTCTAAAATGAGGACAGCCTAGCTAGCATATGAAAGGCATAGAATTTATGCCGAAAGCAAACCGTACCATAGTCCAAGTGACTTGGTAATTCTGGAAGTCTGGACTGAGCCACAGGAGCAACAACCCTGAAATCTGATTTACACGGTACGATTAAATTGTCTGTGGTATACAATAAGTTGTATATATACATCTTCATATATTTAATTGCATTTACAATTGCATTTTTTTAATGTTTGAAAATCTTATAATAGGCTTAAAGTTAAGGTACAATTACGGACCCTGTAGGGCACAACAAAACGTATAAAATTAAGTTTCAAAAAACATAAAATTAATACATAATAAATTAACAATTTTAAAACATGTCCTTAATTATAATTATTAAGTTTTAAACCAACAATAAAAGTTGAATCGAAGATCATTTGTTGCTTCAATGCCTTGCATCGTCTTCAAAAGAGAACATTCATACTGCAATTCCAGAAACAAAGATATTCTGACGTCTCTATACCAATATATCTAACGAGACTCACAATACAATAATAAACAACAAGTCCAAATCGATCAGTCAACCGTAATCGACGTAATAAGAGACTATTAAGTGACCAATGGTACTTTGGACACTGATGTTAATGTACTAATTCAATGACATAGCAGCTAAATAGAAGATATCCATAGGTATTGTCTTGTAATTCTGCCATGTTTTGACCGATAATGAGGCTATACCAGGATACAATACACCGAAATATATGTATAAAAAATGTTTGCAATGTGACTGCAAAAACAGTTTATTTTACAAAGCAAAGACAGTGAAAGAATCAGAAGATACAAAAGAAAGTTAAAAACCAAAATGACAAAACCTACAACTAAAAAGGTATAACTAAGATATCATAGACAGAAAAATTTAAAAATAACATTGGTTTTCGTGTAGCTCGTTCACCGAATTAATAGATCAACATCATAACAGATTCTCATGTTGATAAAAATATTGTAATATATAGGCAGGAAATTTTCTACCGCAAAATGATGACCCATAAATTAAACCTAACACCCGGTTCTTTACCGTGAACATCAGAATGACTGGCCAAAATGACCGATCAGCTTTAAAATATTACTAAAATCTAATACCTATTTGCTACTATTCTTCTGAAGACACTAAAGATTTCCTCCCCCTTTTCATGGTGAGTTAGCAATAATAACCACAGTCAATATAATTTTAGGTAATCACTAAACGACTCAGTAACTGTCTTTTTGATGCAATATGCCTCAAATTACTTTATATTACATAGAAATCAACTCGTTATACGCTTCCATAAAGCAGCAACTATCGATGACAACGATATATGTATATAAAAAAAAAAATAGTTCTACCCACATGTTAGCTTTTATCAGTATCTCGCAGTCGGAAATTGTTATTGATTAGTAGCAATATTAATAATCGTGTAAATTGAACTTAATTGCAAAGAATTGAAAAAAAATCACTTGACTTTCTGTATTATTTAACATAGTAAAAAAAAATTTCTAATAAACTCTTTATTCTTTGCCCTAAAAATCTAGAAAAAATATATGTTTAGGTATCAAATAGGTACTAAATTTTTGTAAAGGCGAATTTAAATTTTGGAGCCCTTACGTGGAGATTCTAAATGTGGGCAGTCATCCTGACATCAGAATGACTGCCCATTTTGTAAATTCATTTTCTCACTTGTTAATTAGGTACCAATTATTTAAACAAAGGTATCAAATAGTAGCAAATAGGTATTAGATTTTAGTAATATTTTAAAGCTGATCGGTCATTTTGGCCAGTCATTCTGATGTTCACTTGATCAAATTCAGGAATGATCAAAATCGCTAAATGGCTCAACTCAAATTTACTCACACTAAATGTCAAAAAGACCAAATTCATAACTTTCAATAAAACTCGAGCAACCAGAGTTCCGTTATGGAATTTAAAGATTCACGAAGAAAATTGCCATAAAACCTTAACTAACACTAATAATACTCAATGTTCATGCAATAAGATCGACAGAGTAGATGAAATAAGATATTTAGGAGTTATCATAGATCAAAATCTTTCATTCAAACCACAAATCAGGGAACTTGTTAAACGCGTGCGGAAGCAAATATACATAATGAAAATGATACGGGACAGTGCCTCAGTGGATGTAAAAAAACTCGTCTACGTAGCTCTATGTCAGTCGCTGATACAATATTGTATTGCAATCTGGGGAGGAGCGACAAAAAGTCATCTAATAACCCTCGAAAGAGCACAACGCGCAGTCCTTAAAACTCTGTTGCAAAAACCATACCGTTTTCCTACAGAAATCTTGTACGCAGAAGCTTCCCTGCTGAGCGTAAGAAAATTGTACATTTTGAACGTAACAATGAAGACCCACACCAAATCTTCTAGAAGAAGTGATTTAAGTAAATTACAGGCAAAGCGCAGATTCAGAATTCCAACACCGCCAGTTAAATCCGCATTTGCACAGAGGCTCCCACATTTCCTGCATGTTCACGTATATAATGCAGTGTTAAAACAGTGCAACATAAGAAACTGCACTCGTCAACAAATAAAAAACAAAATAACATCCTGGCTTCTACACTTGTCATATGATGATACAGAGACGCTGGTCACAGTAGCAAAATAAAATATTTATACACGTATTACTTTCGTACCATTCTCACGTTTACACACATACTCGCGCTTGAACACCTTTAACTTCTCCACCACTATATGATCACACAGAGACAACAACATTTCACACACATGACCTCACACCTACACTCACTCACTCACGGAACATGATCACACACCTACACACACACTCACTTACATACACGATCACACACTTGCACGCAAACTCAAACAATTAAAAGCGTTTTTCTAGTTTATTATTATTACGTTTCTTTTATCTTCGATTTCTTTTGTAATGTTTCCTTTAATTTGTGATTCACAGAGTTTTTATTTTAGTTTTTCCCTTTTTGTACCTAATTTGAAAGAATTCTATTTTACTTTAATATTGAACTTGTTTATTAGATATAGTTTTAGTTGGTAAACCCTCCAAAATTGGTGCCCAAGATACAGGCTTGCCTAGTTTGGGGCCAATGTTAAACCTTTTGTTAAATTTTATAAAGTTTATTATTATTATATACTTCTTTACCTGTCATTTTTGTTTCATAATCGATATGCCCATAGCAAAAATTTTATATGTATGACTGATTTCATAAAAAAAATATGTTTAATTGGAATTTCTCTAGGCTCAAGTCGTGATTTTCAAACTATCCAAACAGATAACTCCACCATAATGTGAATTCAAAATGCAAAACAAAACCACATTCCTCATTCAAGTAGCCAATAATTGTCCACTTTGTATACAAAGCCTTTCGTTTACGATCACGTGTTCGTGCCTCTCATCATGATGCCAATTACCAATCGTAAATGTCCACACGTGGGAGCTGTAGTCCTATCGAGTGCCTTCTTATATTAGCGTCATTATCTTTATGTGATTCTTTAAGTGATGGTTTAAATGATAAAAGTTTTCTAGCGTCAAATATAAACCATTTGAAGAGTTTAACAACAGCTACGCAATCATGGTTCTGCCTTGTCTTAATTTATTTAGGGACGGTGCAGTATATCTTTTTCCTAAATACATCTCTAGCTGTTATCTTAGTAGTCACCTCCTTTCTAACCATGTCATCTTTCACAAAAAGATTCGGGATTCATCAGAAATTATTATCTTTCTAGCCTTTTTGCAACAAGGGGACGGCTTCCAGCTTCAATAATCAATATTTTACATGCAGCCAGAAAAACTATCATATATATTAATCGAAAATTCCTCATGCATCTAAAATGAACATCACGTTCTTCCAGGGCAAGTAAACCTTGGTATTCCACCAAATAATCGCAAGAATGAAGAAATGACAGGTTCTTGGCACGTTGCCAACCAAACAACATTCTTCAGACGATCCTAATTCAGAAAGATTAATAGTGCATCAACATTGAATGCAAATATTTTGGCTTTTTATCGTTTTTAATCTTGGTTAAACTTGAGGTAAGCAATAAAATTGATAGCCTTGGTTTAGTAATCAAGTTCATCAATTTTTATGTAACGTTTAATCCTACTTAAGGACCTGTACAGACGAGGTTTAAGGAAGGAAAGGCTTGCGTTGAATCATATGACGTATTCTCTGTTCAGAACTCGCATTTTCCCTTTTCCTTATACGATACCATACCTGTGGTCATTAACCTAGTTGTAATGTTTATTGTGAAATCGTGGCTAAGGGTTTTCCCTTATTTGCGAAACCTTTCTTTTACCTGCAATTATTGATTAGGTAAATGATGCAGTGTAGGTCAATAGAACAACATCACCATATGACCCTAAACCAAAATCATAAATTTGAGTTAGATTGAGGTTAAATACAGTAGTCAAGTTTTTAGTAAACTTTGCTAAGTGTAGGAAAGAAGTGACATGAAATTCGGTTAATTCCGCTAGGCAATGATATGCTTACCAACTCCTATTTTTGCTTAACCTAAAGTTTGAGCAATGACGACAAGGAATATTTTCAGGAAAATTCCATGACTAGAACCAAAAAACAATAGGCTATTCATTGATGATATTAAACCTAACTATTAAAATCATGAATTCCAAGACAAAAACTAGTTCCACGGAACAAAGACAATTAATGAATCATTTCTCGGTATTACAGACTGATGCGTAAACCAACAGTTGACGCGCCGTACGCATACCTACATAATATGTACTATCGCTAAATAATACGTACATACAATTCTAATGGCGACATCTAGACGCAAGAACGCAATTCTAGATACTACACCAGCTTTCTCAACTGATGCAAAACACCCACCCTGTATTTCGCCTTACGCATTGCTTTTGCCAGTAGCCTACTTAAGGTCGTCGGGACATCTAGCTTCGCACTCTGCACTTGCCGATACGCGATCTTCAATCTCGTCTGCTCCACCGTTCATCAGTCTTTCAACAAACATGGCCAGCCCACTGCCCTTTAGTTTGCTTACTCAGCAAGTATCGGTTACTGCGGATAACTTAATTCCCGATTTTATGCTTTAATGAAACTCAGAGCATACCTCGCTCCATAGCACTGCTGAGCGACCTTGACTTTGTTTAACTACAGTCAGTTAATAACTAGATTCGGTGCATAAATCTCTAGAGATGTTCCTGAAGATGAAAGTTGTTAGTTTTTACAAACATGCTCAGTTTAAAATATTAAGTCATTGACTGCCACGCAGCAGACACAATAGAAAAACTATTGTTTGTCGGACACACGGTGACCGCGTTGGCGTTCAACGTGTTAAAAAAATCAAGACTTAAAATGATTCACTAATCAATAAAGCATAACAAACATTGACCAATAGATTGAGTCACACACAAGATTTCGAATGACAAAATTATCTTTCATAAGAACCTCAGCATCCAGACAAAACTGGAACCATCTTCTCCGAAGAATCATTATGTGTCGGAGTAATTTCAGAGAACGTCTCCCAGATGTTAGTAATATTCGGACGTACGCATGCGTACATGCGGCTGGCACGACCTGGTGCGTAGACGCAGTAAAATTAGCTTGCACTCGGTCTTGTGACGTTAGGGCGCGTCAGAGAATTGACGTCATGAATGTTCTACTTTGCACCCATTAATTAATTAGTGACTATATTATTACAGGCGCTGTTGGTTAAAAACCTGTAAGTGAATTCACCTGTATTTGCCGTGTAGATTCCGCCACATGCGAATTAGGCATCACACTCACGTCGCGCAAAATTCTGCATCGTGCAAGAAAGTTTACCGCGCGGCTAGCACAAACGTCCCGATATCAATCATCGGGTAGCAACCCACCGGACACAACACCCGTCTCGTCAGAGAATCCTCCCTTTTCTATGGGGGATGAGTGCACTGTACACCCTGTTCCTCATACCTCTGTAAGCATACATTTTAGAAAGCTCTAGTGAAATAAATTCCACATATTTTGCTAGACTGACGCAAAGTTTTGTTATAGGCTTACTTTTCTCTCTCAAGTTAAAGTGCAGTTGAAGTGATGGACAGTGTTCTGGTAATATAGGATCTACAAGCACCTGAACAAAATACGATAACAGTATCACATACGAAAAAAAGGATCTATTCAACGTACCGTAAGGTGCAAAGAGGATATAAAGGATTCATCCAAAGCCCAAAGCAGAACAAACCATTACGCCACTACTCGTGTATTCAGTGACGTATACAGAGAAGACTAACAAAAATAGACGTCGCACATAATTTTAGAAGTGAGGTTAAATTCTCATGTTGTGACTGGCGGTGTCATAAAACATTTCTTTGTTTGGCTGGATGTGATGCTGTGACTGGACTATGTGCGTAGTTTTATGAAACGATGGATGCTAAACGTCACTGCAGATACGACGACAGTGTTAGATTATTAATTTTTTTGATAATTGTTTGTCACATTTTTTTCTATTGAATTGTATCTAAAACTTACGAACAAGATCTTATTAATTCGTTAATTACTTTATAACGTTTTAAAACAGCTTTACTACATAAGTGATATACATAGTCAAAATGTATGGTAATCTGTCATAATTTTAAAATGGCGGTTGTGTTTGACATACAGTGTGTGGGGTATACGATAAAATTGATCATTTTGTTTTTACATATTCTATACAGTTTGTTTGGTGTATTCTTTTTAAGTCCCCTACTGCTATGTTTCAAGTAACAGTTTGATTAACAAATGTAACTATTCCGATTTCTAGCATTACTTGAAGCGAAATGCTCAAAGTGCAAATCAGATTCTTGGACTTATCACGTATATACCTAACTCCACATAATTTGTATGGTGTTTACATTATAATCGGATGAGTGGTATTGAGATAAGTAAACGCTAAAGAAAACAAGACTAATTTCAGTGCGCGCACTTATGACTGGAGTTATCTTAGCCGCAGTCATTACATCATCAAAACAATCACTAATTTACTTTATTAGTCATACTTTGCTACAAATTTGCATTAGAGTAAGAAACTAAAATTGAGTTAGGCATTTATGTACAGACGCCAGCACATCAAGCTATCACAAACTGTCAAATATTCCCAATTGAACATGAACCTTATCGTTTTGTAATAAAGTTAATAATCAATCAAAAAATTTCGGCAGATTGGGGTAACTTGATGTGCTGGCCTCTGGTACAAAATCAGCCATGAAATAATTAATTCTGACGCTGCTGAGATTGGTCGCCATTGCCGAAATTCGGTGTAGAGGACTAAAAAGAAAAAATATTTACTAGAAAGAAACAGACATAAAATCCAAAGTAATCAAAAGCCTCGTATTAAACACGTATAATTTTGACAATGCTGCCCATAACGTCATTAAGAATCAATGGCAACATAAGTACGGAGACATGACATGGACTCTCTGGACTAGTTAGGTGACGTTGGCCTTTTTCATCAGCATGGTAAATATTGTGACTGAAAGAATTTCCAACTGATGGATGTAGAATCAAAAATGTTTATGTGCGTCAGGGAGATACTTTTTAACAATAATTTATTTATAGATATTGGTTCATATAATCAATTTATCTACAAGATTTGGTAACTGAATCGTATGGATAAAGTTATCAACCAGGCTTAGTACTGTCAATCTTTGAACTTTAATCTTGAGCTTACAAATCCTTTACAGATGATCAGGTTTTTCCCCTAGATCTACCGTAAGTGGCGCTCTGTAGTTTCTGTCTAAGAATCTTTATGGGAAAATGATTTGAGTATAAGTACAGAGGCTAGCACATCAAGCTACCCCAATCTGTCAAACTTCTTTGATAGGTTTTCAACTTTACTGCAAAATCATAAGGTTCATGTTCGATTGGGAAAATTTGACAGTTTGCGATAGCTTGATGTGCTGGCGTCTGTACACCTATGTGAGGAAACTGTTTGAAAGCACCTGGTTTGAATGTTTTTAGGTCATAACAGGTAGCGTTCTGTTAGTTCGTATAAAAAAAAACTTTAGACAGGTATCTATTTACCTAAGTACTTTTCAAACGGCCAGCGAGGCTGACTTGACCAGACGCCAGACGTACCTAAATTTCAGTATCGTCACTTATGAAGCTTTAAGGAGCATATTGGTTAACACCATGGTCCATGACAAGGACAACACATAACAAAGATGAACTCTAAACCGCTTAATAAAAAGTTTAAAACCACAAAGCTGGCACCGCTTGGAACCGCCGCAAACCAGTATCAATAATCATGAGGAATGTTTCACTAATCGTGTTCAGTTGAGGTCATTAATGTATATCTGGGACCCTTGGACTGGTCGTGGGATTATATTGATGACTAGGAAAGCCCTGGCGTTTCTATTATCAATGACGTAAATAACTACCGCCGAAACAAAATGAAGTAGTTCTTTTATTTGGCTTATGTTTTTACTAGAATGATTGAGTTTGTCTCATAATAGAGACATTTTTAGAAGAGCTGAGCCACGGATCTGTGTACCGCAATCACAATACAAACACACAAATTCTACGAAGTCATTTTTTAAATGACGTTTACAATAGGTACATACAAATATTATGTACACCGTGTACATACAGTGGAACCGTGATATTTTATAAATATGTACACCCAAATCGTAAATATGATTCATTAAATGTATTTACCTATAAACTTAAAAGTCACTGACGTGGAACTGACGTAGAACACAGACTAGGACAACACCAGTTTCCTCTAATGTCGATCTTACCTACACCACTCGGTCCAAAGTCCCGCTAGATTTGGTTACTAGTTCCACTACAACACTGGAAAATCAGAACATGCCGGAGCTTCTCATAACCCCAGCCCCGGTAGGGGTTTATATTGAAACTACTCCACCTGCTAAGATCCTCCTTGTATGCAAAGATCGGAGCTGCCGCCTAATATCTTGAGAAAAAGGCGTGCGTTTACGTATGTATGTCAGTAAAACTACTTAAATAAGGTTTGATGTATTCAACTTAAGGGAGTTTATTTATTTATTTATTTATAGTAGTTTATTTCCACAAAACGGCACGGGGCGCATACTTCGAAGACACAAACATCGGGAGGCGTCCATTTATAAACGTTGCTTAAAGTAAAGTACTGATTAAAGTCTGATTAACAAGACATTTTTGAGGTTTATCGTTTCGAAACTTTAAGCAGAAAGGGGAAATCTAATGAATTTTAGTGTTTTCTTATGACAACGATGGGTAGACCCCCACCGATGGCATGCGAGTCTCGTAACATAATCATAATTGCAAACTAATTGAAATGAGCCAATATAATAGTTATTTATGTACAACGCGAACCATAGTAACCTGTTTCTCACAGTTTTCTCACGACTTGAACATCGCGGAATGTGTTTGCATGTTGCTATGGCGGTGGTTTCACTGCAGATCTTCAGTTGATAATATATCATCACGCCTTGTGTCCCTGAAAGGTTAGGCAGAGGTGGACCTATAGTACACCCACATTTCGCCAGTTATGTTTAAGTCTCATGTAATAGGGAGCGATCCTATAGCCATCAACTGTGCACTTCATTCAAACACCAGCGCCAGACTGCGACTGTGAAATTCCAGATGGAAAAAAAACAATAATACGATGCTGGACTTAGAAGTCGAACTCCAGACCTCATGCTCAGCCGTCGCACTAGCAACCACTAGAAAGAGGCAATAGGCATAGGAACTATCCTCATAAGTATCACGCTTGTATTGCCTGCCTAACTATTATATTTGCTAATATTAAATTTGCATAAGACAGCCTCCCGAAACGCCCGCCCTTCAGCACCATCTTCAATGTGAAATGCTGGATTATGTCCATATACTTATAACTCAAAGGCTAATATTGGTCTTCTTCTTTTCGTGTGATTAGTGACTAACCTAGTGTCAAAGTTTTTAAGTAGCCTATGGGAAGCTAATATAGGTAAAAGGCCATCGAAGTAATATTAATAAACTGTTAATCATTTAGAAAAGTGGCTTATGGAAATATAATTATGTATGTATGAATGGGTATGTCTATGTAAATTATTTCCATGTAACGTTATTGTAATTTAAAATAAGTACAATAAAATAATAAATGACACAATAACTATTGGAAATCAGTAATCACGCGAAACATTGCATTATTACACGCAGCACAGTGGTTAATTTTTATAAAAGACTAGCTTCTGCCCGCGGCTTCGCTCGCGTGGAGGTCGGAAATTATCCCACAGGAATGTTCTACCGGGATAAAAAATATCCTATGTGTTAATCCAGGATATAAACCATCTCTGTGTCAAATTTCATCCAAATCTATACAGTAGTTTTTACGTGAAAGAGTAACAAACATCCATACATCCACACTTAGTAAGTAGGATATTCATAGAATGATAAGTGTTAGAAACTAGGTATTTGGAAGCTTCTTCAAGCTTTGAAGATAGCTGTCATGTCATGTCATTTACCTTCTATAGCATCTTCAGTAAATGTCAAAGAGCAGCTTTTCGTTAGGCTAAACTTAAATTAAAAACTTAAAGTACAACCCGATTTTCTTCTATTATTCTTCTTCTGGTGTCCTATCAAAATTGTTCCATATTTCGTCAGTCCTTAAAATAAAAACTGTGGAGTAAAACTTACTGTAAGCGTGTTTAACACATTCTGTATATTAAAACGAATCAGCCTGCAATGTTCCTCCTATTGCTGGGACTCAAACCCGCCTGTACCAAGCGAGCCATAAAGCATAATCAGCTGATATATATTTTTATTTTTTTTATTAAATAGTTTAACTAAGAATTCTTTACACGTATACATTTCTAACTTAATTAACTAGGGTAGCATTTACAAGTGCAATATTGTGCCAACAGCTGGGACACAGGCTTCCTCTGGCAGACTGAATTTATCATAAGCATAACACCTGGTATTTCCCGAAGGGTTAGACAGAAACCCTGATTTCCCCGGTATTTTATAGTGCCATGTAAAAGGGAGGAGGGGGGTCAGCACTTTTAAACATAACAAGTAGTTTTCAGGGCATTCTATTAATAAATATGTACTAAGTTTACATAGGAGTACGCGGCGCTATTTGCTTAAGATCATACACGGCAAACTAACCGGTGTTCCTGATAACTGTGACAGATGTGATAACGTGATAAGTTCAAAACAAAGCTACGCCACTCGTCGGCTGCGTGCTGTCTTACCGGATTTGGTAACAAGTGATACTAGCATCACACCCGGCTTCGCACGGGTAGCAAAGCATTTATGCGTACATTTTTTTTCTGTCGTATAGTCGAGGTCGGTCATCAACTCCTGTCCTAGCGCCGCGCTCCCGTCGACCATCACTCCGGGTTCCAGGGGTTGAAATCGTATGAAAATCCGTTTGGTAGTTTTTGAGTTTCCGCGTATAGACAGACAGACGCGGCGGGGGACATTGTTTTATAATATGTAGTGATATACGTCATATATAATAGTAACAAATTTAAAAGGCAAATAAATATTTATGCATATTCGGCTCTGCACACTTCAAGCGAAAAGATATTCGTTGCAGCAGGGTGCCCGACAACTCTAGTCTGTTTGTAAAAGTAAATTATAAAAAAAATTATGAAATCAAACAAAGTTGTCGAATCGGTTGGGGGAAGGCTCATCTGGTAAAAATTGCAATTACAGAGAAAGTTCATAAGGGGTTCATCACCTTAAAGAGAAGATACCATATTTCTATGGTAGGTTCCAACATCATTTCAGGATTTATATTCCACAGTTCCAATAAAAGTTACTGCAGACAAATTATTTGAATATTTTAAACATTGATTTAATTAGTTACAGTTACTGTGATAGCATTAATATTTTAATTCATGCTGATATCGGTAAGCATTCATTAAATATAATGTTGTAATCTAGGCTTCACACGAAGGTGCCGGCGCCACACCAGCCACGCGATGCCAAACTAACACTTTAAACAATACCATTTACTACCTACTATAATGCATCATAATTATTCATACAATAAATTAAATATTTAAAAAAATGAAGTACAGAACATTATAATATAAATCTATCTTCACATCGGAAAATCTCCAAACTTAACTAAAGCTCAACTTCGTAATCTCATTAGAGACACACTGTCAAAATGTTTACATTTCTTGACAGTTTTTCAGCTGAAACCGCTCACGTGACACCGTGACATAAAATTAGTAATATTTGTGTTATGACGGTAGTTAACTCACCACACGTGACGGTATATTGTGTACCAGCAATGATAGCCTACCTGAAAATAAATAATAATGTTTTTTAGTTACATTCGGTAGTACAAATATACACCTTATGATCACGCGTCTAAAGAAAGTATTGTAAATATTAGCATAAGGAGTGAGTCCGAGGAGCTTACCACACTTATTTTAGCCTCCAAGCAACAGCATGTTCCGGTTTGAATTGAATAGTACCGATGAAATCAGAGAAACAAACTTGAAAGTTTTGGAAGATCAGAAAGCAGCAGAAAATTTGAACCCAAATTTTCAGGAGAAAGCCTCAAATGTCATTACAATTTTCTTTACATGGGAAAAAGCTGAAGCACATCTGTATTAACAACTTGTTGACAGGCATTTTTTTTTCTGCCGGTATGAGCAATACTTGCTCGTAAATACTATTACTAGCAAAAAAGCTGGTCGGATCTTCAAAAACACAGACACACTGACCGTGAGAACTCCGTCTAATTTTTACTAATCAACAATTACACTTATAATTAGTAGTTTAAACAATGGGATAATTTATAGTGTGACGCACATCATGTTTCTACTATGGGTTCTGAAGAGCGGTCGTTTTGATGGGCGACCCAATTCCTCAGCTCGTTAGATGGCTTATATTTTGAATGATCCGTCATTGGGATGTCTTGGAATCAATGTTTTGTAGAAACCCTGACATAGTTAAATAAAAGTAGCAGGTACCTACATTAAGTTCGTGTTACTTGGTGGTAAACCACGGCACAGGAAATGAGCACCTTGAAAGACTTGTTGAAGCAAAGACTAGAAAATAAAATTTGATGCCAAACTGCAGGCTGCACGAATGCGGACGCAAGTGGTCACTGCTACCTTTATGGCCTTATCCAATACCTTCGCAGGTGCGTAGCTATCTCAGAGACAAAGCAGCAGTGTGTCATGTGTCTTTGATTACTGAGACCGGGCAGTCATTTGCCAGAAAGTCTTTACAGGTTGCCTAGCGTCAGAATTAATAGCGAGTACAGATGACAGTCGCTTCAAAACCATAGCAACGGAACTAACCATAGAAACGATGGTAAACGCTGATTTACAAATTCTTTGAAACAGTTACTTCTTCTCGCCTATTACTCTCACGCCTTCTTCTTATGGGGGTAAGCAAAAACTACAAAACGCTGCCTGCTACGATTCTGACATACTCCTTGTGCTTTGTTTACGTTCATACATCGACCGGTCTATCCCGTAAAAATCTCAGCGTGATATATCACGCGTGAACAAGTGTTTGTGTTGTCTTCAAGGGAAATGATCAAAACACTCCTCCCGCTCTGGGTGGAGCGGAAGGGAGTGTCGGACTTTTACTGACTAAAACCCATCCATGTTCCTTCCTTAGCCCTTTATGTTCCGGGGTAGCGGTAACCCTTTCGGACAATCCTGCTTACCCGGCAGGCTTCGGCCCGTGAAATATAACCTTGAAGTGAGCTATCAATAGTGACAATCCCTAGAATCAGGTGAAATGACAGCTCATTCACGTTGCGAGTACTATGCAACTGCTAGTTGCTTCTAATGTGCTTAGTAATAATTACAGAGTATCTATTTACGGCGCCCACATGTTTAAACAAATACCTTAGGAAACTATTTACTCCTCTTATCACTTGTAAGCCTAATGGAGCTAATTCTATTTTGTGCTATCAACACCAGTAGATAGTCAATGCCAATGACTTGAAATAAGTTGTTGTAATCGGTGTTTTACTAATAAATGGGTTTAATTACAACAATATCAGGCCCGCGCCTTAGTTTTCCATGGTGATATTGTGAATTGGTCCTATGTTGTAGAGGATAACAAATCAGCAGGATACTTGGCTGGTCATGCTGATGTAGGTGGAGCAGAGCCCAAAAGAATGGTTGCCCAGACACGGTAGAAGGAACGTTGGTAGACCAGTAGCCAGAAGTTCGTAGAAAAGCCCTAGGTGATACTCACACAGACCAGGTAAGCATGGCACAAAAGGGAGGAGACCTACACTCAGCATCGTCTGGAACAAGGCTGCCAATAATTATGATGATGAACTCAGGATTCAAACACAAATGACATATCAATCTCAGGCCTATATTCCAAGGCGAGAAAAAATTTAACTTCGCAAGGCATAATTTTGGGGCCACACTTGTTTCGTGAAAAGTCAATTACAATCTTAATTAACAGTCAGAATTTAAAAAGTACTGGGAACTTTAACGTTATGGCTTATTATTGGTGAAATTCAAAGCGCAACTACATTCACACAATTCATTCAATTAGAACGTTAAGAAAAGGATATCGAACGACAAGAACTACACAAACTTAAAAAAGTAGTATATCCATATAGTTGCTTTTTATTTAATTAAACAGTGTTGGTATATGACACGCAATGGACAACATCCCGTCTTAATAAATGAGCGAGTTATGTCGGACAACCTGTTGGAAAGTTCAGAAGGCCCACATCTTCTAGCTAGAAAAGAGTGTAAAAAGTATGGAATCAATGGCATTAATTCCTTGTTCAATGCACGCTTCTTCTTCCTTCTGACATAGATCATACTCAAAAACGAGGGTGGACGCAAAAAGGGAGATAATACCTGAAGTTCGCACGCTACATGAACTTAAAGAGTAACCGCTTACCTGATACAACCACAGCGTGTCTCGTAAATAAACTCCATGTTTCTGCGTTATATGGGATTTTTTTAATCACGCTACAGGGCTAAGGACTTCAGCAGTAAATGTATGAAGGTAAAATAAAAAAGAATCTAAGTAAGCGTTTAGGACATTCGTTGATCATCGGCCAACATAGTTCTTTAAACTCTGAGTAAATTTAAAACCTGCCTAATTTAGTTTCAAAAATATTATTAAGTTAAGTGTAAGTACTTAAGTGTTTGTGAAATAATTTAAGTAAATAAAAGATACGAGTGGTAAAAAGTAAGTGTCAGATGGTAAACGAGTTTCCGCAAATCTAAAAAAACTTAAATTCATTACTTCATTCACTGACAGACCATTTAACGCACAGCTTAAACGGCTGGGTCTACAAGCATGAAATTTTGCACTACTGTTCTATGAATAACTACAAGAAGCATACGGAAGGTTTTTTTTTAAATTCATCCCCTGAGTAAGGGATGAAAGTTTTTATGGACGCGCGTCATATTTGTCGATGGGGTACACGGTTGGTGTAGAATAAACCTTCTTCACATACATATCTGTTGTGTGCATATGCGCACATGGAAAACTCCGGCGCATGGTTAAGGACATAACAATCAGGTCAAGACGAAAGACGCCCTTACATACTAATGTCAGCAGCTGAGTAATGGCCGCTGTGACGTCACACTGGTTCCAAAAAACAACTAAAAAGCTAGAAATTTAATTTGATAAATAAATAAGATATTTAGTTACTACACGACATACAACATTACATTGTACTACTTTAAGGTTTTTAATTTTAATGGTTGTAGATGCTTTAAAGAAGTGTAGCTGAGTCTTTTAGCGACTCTAAAAATGTTACAAAGGGACAGATATGCGATAAATCTGAAATTATGTCTGTAGGTACAGATTTCTGATGTAGGGATTGCTAGTCAATAAAAAATAATTTGATACGCAAGCAGTAGTAAAAATACTACATCTCCAAATCGAACCTAGATCTTAAGATGCCTAAACCCAAAGTGACATTAAAACACAAACTTGTACAAAACAACAACAAACCTACCATGCATTTCACATCAATAATTTCCCGAAGACTTACGATCTATATGCACCAGTAACGCCATCTAGCGACAAACACACAAACTATCTCAACCACGATCGATCTACGTAATGTTACCAATATAACAACAGGTAGAGCTAGTTGTCTATGTATTTAGGTATTTACTATTATGTATCAGGGTGTTTATTATGTATTATCTGTACTTTCACTTTTTCTTTATGGCGTAACAAGATCGCCATTTTGTAATTAATTGTTACGAAAAGAATGACCCAAGGATGGAACAAAATATGCAAAATACATCTTTACAATAGCCAAAGCGAAATGGCCTAGTACTGCGTGTTTTAAAGAAAGTATTTTATTTATTGTTTATTTACCTCTGAGGATCAGAAGACAAAGGTAGATAGGACGGACGAGAATCCAGTGTAGAGGCACAAACAGATGAGGCCTATGTTTGGCAGAGGACAAGATAGACTCAGCTAATTTGTTGGTAAAGTCAGAATTTCTAGAATCCAATGGCCTCGACCTTCGATGAACTTCTACCTAAGTAGCTGTAGCGGGTTCGCTTACTATTTCATAACCATAGCCTGCCGCTTACGCCGAATAGCAAGATTTAATGTTTAGTCTTTTTTTTTTTTTTTTAAGGCTGGGAAATCATCCAATGACTGCTCCCGCTCTGGGTGGAGCGGAAGGGAGTGTCAGACTCTTACTGACTAAAACCCATCCATGTTCCTTCCGTAGCCCTTTATGTTCCGGGGTAGCGGTAACCCTTTCGGACAATCCCGCTTACCCGGCAGGCTTGGCCCTGAGGGGCCCCTTCATATGCTGACATCTCTTTGAGGCGCGCGTGGAACATATACGCGCCGTCCGGCACGGGTCTGGTGCTGATCGGACGGTGAGTCACCCATTACTCACCGTCCGCAGGCCCGCGCCTACGGTGGCCGGGAGTCGTCACGTGGCTCCCGACGCCCGGGGCGTCTCCTGCGGCGGCTGGGACGGGAGGACCTTTCTCTCTCCCATCCCGCCACCTCCTTCGCGAGCATAACTTTTTCGCAGAAGGAGGTGACTGCCTCCCACTCCCTCTCACCCCGGACCATGGCTTGCACCAGAGCCGGGCGCGAGAGGTCGCCGCCGCCGATCGCCTCTACGAGGACACGGCGGTGCTCTGCCCATGCGGGGCAGGTTTGCACCGTGTGCTCTACCGTGTCCTCTGGGCGATCCTCGCAGTGGTGACACCCGGGCGTTTCCTCCCGCCTGATGATGTGCAGGAACCTCCCGAAACATCCATGTCCGTAATGTTTAGTCTGGCCTAGAATTTATTGAGCAGCATATAGTTCAATGAAACCCAAAAACCTCGTTGTTATATTTGATGTTTTCGTAGTTGCTAGGCTGTTACGAAAGTCGAAACGTATTGATTAACAACCAGACAAGAACAAACATAACGCTGCAACAAGGCTATATTTCTTGGTTCCCCAAAAAATGAGAATCAATCTCGATGAAAAGTGGAATAGAATGTTAAGTACTTTCCGTGTACGTTTAAACTTCATGCCTTTCCGAGCAAAGCTACCAAACCAACTTTCCCTGAGAAAACCTTAATCGTGTCAGTTAATTCTGGGGCATGAAAAAAACAGATTCCTCTTGCAATGATGTAGGTACCTATTTTAAGTAAGTAGATACGAGAAAATCAGAATTGTACTCTTGCCAATCTGGGCAACGAAAAGCCAGGTAATTTCTCCTGGTTTTGTATAGTTAAAAAACAAACAACAAATATGCAAGTCATTACACAATATTAAGACATACGACATAATAATGTAGGCACTAGATTTGTTTAAAAACACGTGATTCTGTGGTTGTGTTCTGTCACACATTCTTCACTTTCACTTCGGATAATATGAGAATTACTATAATTTTATTCTAGTATTTATGTAAATTGTATTTTTGTCATGACACATCTATTACAGACCGTGTGTCGGATGGGATTTCCAATCGGCAATAATTACGGTACTTTTCATTCCCTATTTAACCTCTTCAGGAAGAGAATTTTCATATATCGTCTCTTTTCTCACTTTCGGTAGATATACGCTTAACGAACTCTTGAGTATATTATCCAGCTTTTAGGCTCTGCGGCTTAGTCTGTGGGTTGTCTATCAAGGAATGAAATAATTATCTGAATTTTTTTATTAAGAAGATTATGTTTGTTAGGGATTTTAGTCATGTCAAGTCATGTGTTTGTTCCGGGTTCAACCGATATGATACGGATTCAATTTGAGCCCTCATTAATGTGAAGTCATAGCACAGATAAAATTATACATCTAGTAGTCATAGCAAATCTAGCCTGGTTATACGATTCCGAAACTCATCAAACATCACAAAGATTGGTCAAAATTGAGTTTCAAATATTTAAGCTCGCTTTTGTTGTTGGACAGCACAAGCCCTTACTGAATGGTTGCCCAGAAATGATAGAACTGTTGGCAGAATAACTGCCAGAATTAGATCAAACGACAAACAAAACAATTAGATGAGAAACGATTCGCGAATCACGGAGCCATCAAGAAGCTGATACTCAGTATCGGGATGAACAAGGCAGTCAATAACGATACAATTCATGTATATAAATGTATAATCTGCAACACTATAACAGAACTGTGAATATACATTTTTTTCTTGACTGGGGTTAAAGCAGTGGTTAGTAAAATATCCCTCAACTCTTCATTCTTCAAGTAACAGATCAAAGTACCTACTTAAGACATCATACAATAACACTATTGTTATTAATATAGATAGAATAATCCATTATAATCTAATAATATTTGTCTTCCATTGTTCCTATCGCGGTGTGACATACTAGAATATCAGTTGCGTCATGTTAAGGACTGATATCTTGATGTGCAGTTTTTATTACAGCTGTTTTATGGACTTGTGAATTTTAATCATGATGTTTGTAAGGGAAATATCTAACTGTGTGGTCTCAGTTTTAATCCATCCATCTCCAATCTTTCCAGATCAGTTCTTATCCTATGTCAATTATAAACAGTATTTATTGACCTCCTACGACGGTGGTTTAAGACTTAAGTCTTATGTCTGTTTTATTTTTTTTAATTGTACATGCAAAATTTCCGTCCTTAGTCTCAAGTTAAAACACGATAATTATTTCAGCCACTTACAAGGTTTAATTCTTTTAATTGAACATCCAGCAGTGCAAATATAACAATTCTTGGAAAACCATAACATTGTATTTCAAAATGGATGTCGCTATAAAGTATAATTTTGGAAAGACAAGTTAACTAACAGTCCCTAACATTTAAGCCATTATTGATAAATTATCAACAGAAACTGTTATCGCACTGATTACCCCCGCCCGACCCCTGCGAAGTTACAGACACGAGATACAATGTATAATATACATTTATATAGAGATTACCTAATAATGGTATAAAATTATATTAAAAGTAGATACACCAGATTTTGATCACGAAGTTTTATATTCGTATACTTGTTTTATTGATAACCTTTCGGGCTCAATTTCTGAATCTTCGACTAAGATTGCTTAGCCAGCCCAGGATGAAAGAAAGTAGATACATTCACGAAATTACGACAAGACTAGAATAAAACTAGATAACATTGATATTGCATCATAACAAAAGTGTCAGAAATTTATCTAACGGGAAATAAGGTGGACTTAAGTGATATAGAGGTATTGACTGATGCTGAAGAAGATCCACCTTGTGAAGAATATTTATTTAAGTCAGGACCCATAAATTTATTGAGTTGCAAAATAGTCAATGCTTTTGCAACAACACAGATGCCGTTAAACTTTATATACCCATTGCTTACAAACAACCTAAAAGACATACTCCACTCACTTACCGTCACTTAGATTTTAAACAGCATCCACAAAGAAACGAACTCAGCAGTGTCGCAACATACAATGTGTATGTTTACATCAAGACAATGAATATACAAATAAAGTAACTACACTATAAAAAAATACTTTAAAAACGCTAATTTTGCTAACCTTCGCTAAACATACCATTCAATTGCTATTTTTTTTAATACATCTTGAAAGAGATGACTGACTGTATGACTGTTTAGCTAAAAACCAAAAAAAGCATTATAAGAAAAATCAAGGGATTTATTATTTAGTCCCTGCATGGGCGCCACTATTAAGTAATTATGTTTTCACCTCACAGGCTCAGAACAAACAGACTCTCTGTTTGTCATTCGAAATCTGAGCCGAAAATCGATTTTTGCTCTCTAGCGTGGAAAGAGTTTTTAAAATTCGAACCTTTCTATTTAATAATTTTCTAAACTGCCAGTCCACTGAAAATGCATGACACGGTCTAAAATAAAATATTAAATAATACCGCTCACCTTAAAAACTTCCATCACAGTACAGAAATTAAATATTTTGCGAGAATATAATTGTAAAATTGGAATTAATGTTAATAAGTATTCCATTTGATTAAAAAAATCTGTGACGTCACATTTAAATATGCCATAAAAATACTACCCTGTCAAATACCCAATTGTGTAGTAATTTAAGTTTAATTTTTTAAATAAAATAAATACTAATATAATATGTTATTTAATCCTTTGCTTGGCAAAAATAAAATATGTATTAAATTAAATTAGTTAGTTATTTGTATTAAATTAGTTTTTTTCTTTCATTGTCCTTAGAGGACAAGTAGGATATAGAACAAAATACAGGTTATTTAATTTTGGAGATATTCTATGTAACTCATAAGATACATTGCCAAGTATCTGTTATTTTCTTCACATGAGTCAATGTATCTGAGACGCTCGAACAAAATAAAACTCAACAACACCTGTTTTCTTGCACCTAGCAGTTTCCTCGCTGTAGTGAGGTGAAAAATTGTGTGTTGCGCTCGGCAGCAAAGCTTTTCTGCGTCTCGTACCTTTGAAACCTTCGTTACGCTCAGGGTTCTATATTTGAACCACTCGCTTCGCTCATGGTTCAACCCTAGAATCCTTCGCTTACTCAGGTTTCAATAGAAGTACTCGCGCCAAAAATCAACTTTCCAGCCTTGCATAACAAATAACTATTAATTGAGTAGTGTGACATGACGGGTCTTAGTTGAAGGCTCAGACCTACAGGATTTTTTTTTTTTTTTTTTTAAGGCTGGGAAATCATCCAATTACTTCTCCCACTCTGGGTGGAGCGGAAGGGAGTGTCAGACTCTTACTGACTAAAACCCATCCATGTTCCTTCCGTAGCCCTTTATGTTCCGGGGTAGCGGTAACCCTTTCGGACAATCCCGCTTACCCGGCAGGCTTGGCCCTGAGGGGCCCCTTCATATGCTGACATCTCTTTGAGGCGCGCGTGGAACATATACGCGCCGTCCGGCACGGGTCTGGTGCTGATCGGACGGTGAGTCACCCATTACTCACCGTCCGCAGGCCCGCGCCTACGGTGGCCGGGAGTTGTCACGTGGCTTCCGACGCCCGGGGCGTCTCCTGCGGCGGCTGGGACGGGAGGACCTTTCTCTCTCCCATCCCGCCACCTCCTTCGCGAGCATAACTTTTTCGCAGAAGGAGGTGACTGCCTCCCACTCCCTCTCACCCCGGACCATGGCTTGCACCAGAGCCGGGCGCGAGAGGTCGCCGCCGCCGATCGCCTCTACGAGGACACGGCGGTGCTCTGCCCATGCGGGGCAGGTTTGCACCGTGTGCTCTACCGTGTCCTCTGGGCGATCCTCGCAGTGGTGACACCCGGGCGTTTCCTCCCGCCTGATGATGTGCAGGAACCTCCCGAAACATCCATGTCCGGTGAGGACCTGCGTCAGGCGGTAGGTGAGGGCGCCGTGACGCCTCTCTAGCCAAGACCTACAGGATGAGAATACGTATTTTAGATAAACATGATTATTATAAAATACTGCGTAGGCCATTAGGGCAAAGGTTCTTTCGAAAGAAAAGAGCGTTATCACAGGGATAATAAAAACAATATTATGAATCTGAGATGTTAGTATAAAATCTATTTTATATTTTTAAAGCCTACTTAATCTTCTTGAGTAAGACCAAAGCATTATAAGAAATTACTTTACAGTTTTGCTTAAGCCCTTGGGAGTCATGCAAGAAGATATAGCAGTAGATAACACAACATCACTTAACAATATGCCTGTAATTCTCTCAGGGCTAGGCAGAGGCATCTACCTATAGTACACCCACGTTTATCCACGTTTTTATCCCAAAATATCCTAAATATACTATAGATAGCCTTAAAATATTCACAAGCAAGTGAAATGCCCAAAAAGCATTAAAAAGAATTTTAAACCGGTATTTGTCAACACGTGTTCTGTCACGCTAGTAATTTTGAATGCGTTAAGAGTAGTCAGAGTCAGTGCCAAAATGTTTATTGGAACTACGCTACACTCCCACGCATGCATTAAGCTAATGAAGCAACAATGAGATGAACTCAGTGCGACGATGGGATGGTGAAAATATTCTGAGACAATCAAGATAGTCGTCGATTTCTTAACAATGATGAGTGATTAGTAGCAGAGTTGTTAGTGAAAAGACTAGGAAAGGACAGAACAGTGCAGATTTGTCCAGAAGTGGTCACATATAGACTGTAGAATAGCAGTTAGATTTTTCCAAAAAATAGCAGAACTTACTTCGGCCTCCAATCTCTTCATTTCGTGTGGTTAGTAACTAACCTGGTGTCAGAGTTTTAATGCTGCCCATGGGCCTCTGACTTAGCATCAAATGCTGTTGAGAAATATCTCTCGGGCATGCCGGTCTCCTCACGATGTTTTCCTTCACCGATTTTAAGCAAGTGATAATTATACAATACGCACATGAATCCGAAAAATCAGAGGTGTTTTCCTTCACCGATTTTAAGCAAGTGATAATTATACAATACGCACATTAATTCGAAAAATCAGAGGTGCGTGCCTTGGGCACCAATGATCACTGAACTAAGCCATGCGATATTTTTGCAAACACGATTCTATCTTGTATGGATCAAATTATCAGGCCTTAAACAGGATGAATGACAGGCAATTGAGAACCAGCTAAAGCTGATGAAAATGCCAAAAGAATAAGAAATGAGTAACTACATCAGAGAAAGTCCGAAAGTGGCACCGGTGTAGCGGTGACTGAAAAGTTATGTGGAAATCGGTTGTCATGGTATGGGCATGTGATACGGAAGAATGAGGAAAATTCGTGAGAATAGTTTTGGAAGACCACAGACACGGTGGATGGACTGTACGAAAGATGAATGGCAAGAAGAGAAAGGGGGACAGCATGAAACACCCCATGGATAAGCTAAGTCAGAGGCCCATGGGCAGCATAAAAACTCTGACACCAGGTAAGTCACTAACCATACGAAAAAGAAAGAAAGACCCCAGAGATGACATGTTGTACCTCAAATAAATACGGGCAGAGAAATTATGACGTACAATAAACACAATTGATAATACTACTAAATAATAAACAGTAAGAAACAAATTGGTCAGCCTACATTAAGGATGCAGCAAAATATGGAATGGATTATCATATTTTCCTACCGATGAATCACTGCGATAATTACAGGAGCGATATCGAGCTATTAGTTTTCTGCCAAGAACAACGTCTTTGAAAGACTCATATTTTAAGCCTGCATCGGTTGAAGACACTGCACTTTTATATTGCATACCGTTGCCATGATGTAATTAACTTAACTTATTAACAGTGCTTTCCTTGGCTTGTTCAAGGTTATGTTACAGCTGCTAGCCGTTACTCACATGGCGTTATTTATCTTTCCTTTTGAATAATTACCTACCTGAAAACAAAAAAAAATACGGTTACTTTCATTTAATTATTTTACGGCAAGTGACAACATTTTCGCGGCAAAAAAGAAGATAATTTACTTAAGTACCTAATGAGTTCCGTACGTATGTACTAATGAAAAACAGTACATTTAGGATCATTCGTGATTCGGCGGTGTGAATGATGCCGTCATCGACGTCTTGTACGGGGCCAACTTATGTGCCCTACGCAAGAAGGACGGCGGTATTCGTCCCATCGCTGTTGGTTGTACCTACAGGCGTACGGCAGCCAAAATATGTTGCCGATATTATTCTGAAATTTTAAAAAATAAGTTCCAGCCCCTGCAGCTAGGCTTTGGATCCAATGGTGGCTGTGAGGCTGCCGTACATGTCCTCTCCAGTTTTCTAAATTCTGGTAAAGGTGAGGTCATTCTCAAGGTTGACGTAAAGAACACCTTCAACTCCGTAAACAGGGACACTTTGTTGGCTGTAGTTAAAAAAGAATTACCGGAAATTTATGGTTTTTTGTGGCAGTGCTACAGGCATCCTTCAAAATTATTGTATAGAGAAAATGTTTTGGAATCCGCAGTCGGATGCCAACAAGGTGATCCTCTCGGGCCAGTCATTTTCAGTTTGGCTATCCACCCTATTATACAACAGCTAAATTCAAAATTTAATGTATGGTATTTAGATGATGGAACTCTAGGAGGTGACGTAGATACAGTTCTAAAAGATTTACAGCTACTAAAGCATCAGTTCCAATCAATCGGCTTTGACCTCAACTACTCCAAATGTGAAGTTTACATTTGTGACAATACTGACTTTACAGAAATTTAATTCAATAGCCCCAGGTATCAAAGTTTTGGAAAAAAGTACACTGCACCTCTTAGGTTCCCCAATTTTAGAAGACAGTTTTGCACCTTTCGTTGACGGAAAAATTGAACATTTTGTTGATATTTCGGATAGACTGTCTAAAATTAATGTACATTCGGCATACACCCTCATCAGATACTGCTGTTTCGGTCCAAATTTTATGTATTTCCTCCGCTCTTCCTCCCTGTGGAAGCAGCCACACCTTTTGGACAAAATCGATCAAATTATTCGACATACTCTGACATCCATTTTAAATGTGGCTTTGGACGACCGTGCTTGGCTGCAAGCCACATTACCCATTCGTTTTGGTGGGCTCGGCGTCCGCAAAATTTCTAGTTTACCGGCGTTCCTGTCCTCGGTCCACAGCACCAAAGAGTTAACCGCAAAAATCATAGCTCCTTCTCAGGTTAACTCTGAAGTGCCGTGTTTGACCGATGCAATTAACGCTTGGAAGGTGGCTTGTCCGGATACGGTGCAGCCCGAGAACCCGTCTTCCCAGAGACAGTGGGATGAGCCGCTCTGCAGGTTGGTACGGAATAATCTAATTAATACGTCCACCAATACTGCTGAGCGTGCCCGCCTACTGGCTGTGGGAGAGTGGGAGTCGGGCCTCTGGCTTCAGGCACTACCGTCACCCAACATAGGCACTATGCTGTGTGACACAACTTTCCGGCTCGCTACAAGTCTGCGTCTGGGTTCTCCTTGCGGGGCTCCACATCGTTGTCAGTGCGGTGAAGCAGTCGACCGCCTCGGACACCATGGCCTTTCTTGCAGTAAAAGCGCTGGTCGGTTGGCACGGCACGCCAGTATTAATGACGTCATCCGTCGAGCTCTTGTCACCGCCGGGGTGCCAGCTATTTTAGAACCTAATGGCTTGGCACGCGACGATGGTAAGAGGCCAGACGGAATGACTATAATGCCTTGGAAGTTGGGTAGGCCTTTGGTGTGGGATGCAACGTGTGTCGACACCCTTGCGCCATCCCATCTTCCTAGCACGGCGGGCTGTGCTGGGGCGGCTGCTGCAGGAGCGGAAAACCTCAAACGGCGCAAGTATAACAACCTTATTGGAAGTTATATGTTCGAGCCGTTTGGGGTTGAAACACTAGGGCCGTGGGGTCCGAGTGCTCATCGAGTGTTTCGGGATATCGCCCAGCGGTTGGTCGACTCTACACTACACGTGACCAGAGGGCTGGTCAATTTTTAGGCCAAAGAATCAGCGTTGCCATTCAACGTGGCAACGCTGCCAGCCTTTTGGGCACATGTCCCACTGACAGCGATGGGGATGAATTTTTTGACGCCCTATGAGGTTTTCCCCCTTTTTTACCACTTGTACATAATGTATATATTTTTTAGTTTTAGGTTGTATATAGTAATTAATTTTTCATGTAACTTAGATAAATAAAATGAAAAGTTAAAGTTCGTGATTCTGTATGTCTGTCCATTTGTCACATCTGACAGTCCGATTAATTTGAAATTTCGTACACATATTATTATTCATATTGAAATAGAAAATTTTCGTCCCGAGAATATTACTACTAGGTACTACCGTTTCTCACGTAACCAAATAAACAAAACATGGTGCATCTGTCAGTTTTAACACAAACTATAAGTATTATATTTTTTTTTTGCATTAATGTCGATGTCGACAATTCTGCCAGTGTCACACTTGTTAAGAGAAAACGTGCTAAAAAAAAAACGAACAACAATAAAAACTTAAATCCAATACTTAGTAGTTGGTTGATAAAAATATGATAAAGAAAAATGTCGCACTGCCACCTGTCATATAGGTGTCATCTCTTAAATCCACCAGTATACAATCTGCCTAATAAATAGGGCTTCACGGTGACAAAGCGTGCTTAGGCAAATATAAACGTTATTACAAATCCAACACAAACCCACCATAGTTCAAGATATTATAGCTAAAGATAAGAGTTCAAGATAATTTAAAGTGACAGAGATTTTGACAAACAAAAATATCAGCATTGCAGCGTTTTCAAAACATGGAGAACTATGACAGAAACACGTCACAATGAAGTTACTGATAACATCCGTGATAAGATTGTGATGGTGATGATTTTGACGGAGGTGCAACAATGCAGTCATTAATTTGGCATGGCAACCAGTTTGATACGACCATACATACATCTATATTTAGGATCCTCCTTGGTAAGTCTCCGTCTATTGCATGAATTGCATTATACAAGAAATAAATTATTACGGTTTCTAAAGGATCGAGCATCGTAGAACCAAATTGCCTCGCTGCCTTTTTCCTAAACACATGGCATTGTCACTCAATCTTTCAATTCAACGCGTAATGCAAAAAACAGCCGGGGGCGGTTCGAAATGAAAACATGATCATTTTGGCCCCAAAAATTTTTGAGGTTTGCTTAAATGTTCTGTGGTTACAAGACGCTCCATGATTGCTTATATGAACCCGGAAGAAAATATCCTAAAAGTAAACACCTAGTTTTACAAAAACCTTGCTAAATACTCGCAAAAGGTCAAAGGAACTGCCTATACCTATACAAAGGTAGACTTGATCTTGGTGACAATGAAGCTAATTTGCATCTATCCGAGATTATCAAATATGGCGGCATTTGACAACATCCGTAATGGATGGTGTCAATAACCATAGATTTTATGTGAGCCAAGTTAGGAGGAAGAATATGTGATTGTTTCATTATCGGTACAAGCTAGGCAAAATCTTACGTATACCTTTCGCTACTGCAGAATTTAAACAACGCTCCAGCTTTTTGAATTAACGATTGGATCTAAAATAAGTGACAAACAGCATAGGTACTTCCATCGTAAGTCGTAATTAACACAAGTCAATTTAATTATTTTAACAACTCCAGATCAAAGTTTGTGAAAAACCCCTGTTTTAAAGAGAGTTCCCCGGGATGCGAGACGGTCTGTTGCATTGAGTTTGGCACGATGTGTCCCTCTTGCGACCCAGGAGATCTAAATAAGTGCCTGAGAGCAATTACTCACTTTCTCTTCTTTATAGGACACGTTCCAAAAAATTAGGCATCTAAAAAAAATATTTTATCATTTTTAGTATACAGTAACAAAAGCGTGTTTCCTCAGGATGTTTGCTTACACAGTTTTGATAGTATTGGAAAAAATGAAATTAAGTACACCAAGTAAAGTGCCTGCCTGGGTTCGAATTTGCGACCTACAACTCGTAAGTCGGGGCCACCACTGCTCTATATCTTGATCACTAGCATCGAATTCATTCTAGGAGTTAAAAGTTCAACTAAAACTGGTGAGTAGTGAACCTATAATCAAATGAGTTGGTCATTGTCTAGACTCGTTAGACTAGATCATAATAATCAATATCAAGGTCTTAGGCCAGTGGGGATTGAGGTCGGAGTCATAAATATATATTTACATAAGATATTAAGTTTAATTGCGATATTAGTAAACAGGAAGGATTTGTTTCAATAGATAAAGATGGATACATAACATTACGCCTGTAATCCCTGAAGGAGTATCCCGGAAAATCACCAATAAAACATTGCTCAACCTGGGAATCGAACCCAATTGACCTCATGATCAGCATTAGCGCTAGCAAACACTAACTTGACCAAAGAGGCAGTCACGAAGATGGATAGATACCCATGGTTACTTAAGCAAAGATTTGCTTAGGTAACCTTTTCGACAGCAGGACGTTTGAGTTTTGAATAAAAACGAATCCAGACTAACCAAGTTTAAGCGGGATTGTCCGAAAGGGTTACCGCTACCCCGGCACATAAAGGGCTACGGAAGGAACATGGATGGGTTTTGTCAGTAAGAGTCTGCCACTCCTTCCCGCTCCACCCAGAGTGGGATAGGTCATTGGATGATTTCCCACCCTCAAAAAAAAAAGGCTAAGCAAGTTGCTTGTCATTAGATACTTACATCTTTTGTACTTTTTTTTTGCTCTAAATATATATCCATATATATCCATATCTGCAACTTTTATGTTGTACTAGTAGAGAGTTTTCTATTCTATTCTCTGCGATCGTAACATTTTCTAACTTAAACCTCTACTTAGAAAAAATAGGGTGTAGAAAGTTTGTGTGGAGGTTCGTCTTTTAGAAAGTTGATAACATAATCCAAATGATTTGACTGACGTCTAATTTTCACTTTAACCTATTAAAATACTAGTCATTTAACCTATGTTAGTTGCATTTATCTTCTACTCAATCAAAGCAATAAACAATACATAGTGCTCGCGCAAGTTTTTTATTTATAAGTTTTTTCCGCTTACAACACAGAATTGAGCTAATCATTCTTTCTTCCTACCCATACATTCCTTATCAAACGGAACGAGATTGGAGGATCATCGCGCACGACCAATCAGAGGCGCGCTTTTTCCGCCGCTGCGAACCATTCGCAGCCCACTTCCAGACTCCAGTGTGAATACTGACCCGCATCCGCTCCATACTCAAACCGCGCCGCTTCATAATCAAACCGCTTACTCAAACCGCAATCGCATCAAAAACTGTATAACTATTATAAATCAGTGTTGGCCGACACAAGTGTGACATTTAAACAAGTGAGTGTGAGTGACCACAGAGAAACAGGAAGAAAACCAGATAGCACGTGGGACTTCTGCTGAGCAAGCTGTCCTTGAATCCACGTGTTTCGACCAGAAGGTTCGCAAGTAAGTCCATCCATTCTTATTTCTCAAAACCTCATATCCCGTGTGCTCAATTCTGTGTCGTCCAGCAGTCCACCACGCTAAAATCTACATTACCAACAAAGAATAATTCATCGCATATGGTCCTTCGAGAAACCGCTTAAGACTTATACACCACATACACTCGAGAGCAATGAATCCGGGTCACTTAAAGAATGTTAAAAATCTCGGAAACTAAAAATGATAGGTTAATGCAATAAATTGTATTTAATAGACAATGTAATACTCCTTAAATGAAAGTAAAAAAAATATGAGTCACCATACATTTTATTAACACAAAGTTACTTAAAGAAAAAAACTGCTGATCTCTCCTTAAAACAAAAATAGGAAACATGAAATTTTTGAACTTTATTACGATTTTCTTGAATTTTAATACTTCGTATTGCCTCCTCGTGCTTCCATTACTGCGTTTACGCGGTTTGGCATGCTGTACACCAAGTTCCTTATACGATTTTGGGGAATATTCTCCCATTCCTCTGTGAGAGCAATTTTGAGCTCACGAAGCGTGATTGGGGGAGGGTTTCGTTGTTTTACGCATCTGCCTAGCTCGTCCCAAGCATGCTCGATCGGGTTGATATCCGGGCTGCGCGCTGGCCACTCCATACGAGTAATGTTCATCTCTTGAAGGTAGTCATTCACAATCCTACCTGTATGAGGTCGGGCATTGTCATGCATAAATATAGCATCCTCACCTAAATTGACCATAAATGGACCAACGTGATCATTGAGGATTTCTTCCACATATCTTACGCTAGTTAAAGAGCCGTTTTCTATGATCACCAGCTCTGTGCGACTTTCAGAAGAAATTCCGGCCCACACAAGTAGAGACCCACCACCGTAGGCTACTTTTTCTTCGATGCATGCTTGCTTGAATCTTTCCCCTGGTCTTCGATACACTCTGTGTCTTCCATCGTGCTTGTAGAGCATAAATTTTGATTCGTCGGAGAACATAACTTTTGACCAATCTTCAATACTCCAATTTACGTGGCCCTGGGCATATCTTAGTCTTGAAATACGATGCCCACGCTCCAGTTTAGGGCCGTTTGCAGGTCTAAGGGGTTTTAAGTTAGATTCAGCAAGCCGACGTCTTACTGTCCATGCACTTGGGTTACTTCCTCCGAGGCGTCGAAACTGATTTGTGAGTTCAGTTCCTGTGAGAAAGCGATTTCGAAGCATGGTGTTCACCAAGTATCGGTCTTCTCGTGCTGTGGTACACCTGGTTCTGCCCGTTCCTGGTCTGCGTAGGTTAGAACCAGTTTCTTCGTAACGTCGGAGAACTCTTTGTACTGTTGACAGCGACACACCGACAGTCCTGGCTGTATCGCGCTGACTCCGGCCGGTTTCCAGCATTGTAAGTATTCTGGTGCATTCTTCAGGCGTAAGCGACATAATTTCAGCTTGAATAATGAATATAGAGCACTATCAACATGGTTTATGTACCCACATAAATGACAGATTACAAACAAAAGCAAAACCAAATGCTGTAATTTCGTAGTTCCATCTTCGAAAGTGGCCCTTTTTCAAATTTGATTTTTTTATGATATAACTTTACAATAACTAAGAAGTTTTAATACCTTCATTTAAGGAGTATTACATTGTCTATTAAATACAATTTATTGCATTAACCTAGCATTTTTAGTTTCCGAGATTTTTAGGATTCTTTAAGTGACCCGGATTCATTGCTCTCGAGTGTAGTATCTGCGAAAACAAGTTAACATAATATATTGTATCAATAATGTTAGCAAGTACCTGAAATATTTATTGTCACACTATTTCACAAATAGCTCCGGGCATACTTTCAAGCAAAATTAGACTACTAACATTTAGTCAAGACTATATTACCAGAGTTCTAAGACCAATAAGTAAAAGGTCAGAATAAATAGTGCTATATTATGTCAAGTACGGCGACTATACGCTATAGTTACCCGATAAATTAACGAAACCTTTCAATTATTCATATGAATTGTTTAATTATACGTACAAATTGAACTGCGATGTATTTGATAATAAGAACTTTATATTATATCAGCACGAGTGTTGATTTATTTATGTCACTGATTTTACTTTCAGATTTTACTGTCTTTACGCTGTTTCAGATTTTGGGCTGACCGAAGAACCGAAGATTCATATGACACTACTAAAGTTTCTATATAATTTAATCATGATTAGAAAGACTCGTAGCGCCATCTATTATCAAAAGAATTTTAATGTTTTTGTTGTTTTCCTCGGGAACAGTATCTACTTTTTCGGGATGAAAGGTACCCTATATCCGTTTCTGTACACCTGACACAACGTATAATATGCAAAATTTCAGGATGATCAGTTCAGTGGTTTAGACGTGAAAAGGTGCCACGCCAACAAACAAACTAAACGACCGATTAAAAATATTAGTAGGGACGTTAGGGTTAGGATTTCAAGATTATTTAATTCATTTGCCTAGCCTTTTACCAACTAAAAACTGGGATCTGCTTCCAGTTTAACCGGATTCAGTTTTATAACAGTCTTTTCTGGAGGGAGTGCAAATATGAACTGTTAATATTAACTATGTTCGGCTTATTGCCGTAAGTTCTATGATCTCAATGTTTTTACAAAAAGCAAAGCACTATCATAAAATTCAATGTGTTGTAATGCTTGTAATTACGCAGTTGTACGTCACAAGCGTGTTAAGGTCATTAGAGCCTTTACAATATGGATCGCTTAACTTATAATAGGCTTTTTGTCCGAGGGTACAACATTAGTAAGATCAGGTACTATGTATTTGCATGTATTCTGTTATTTTTTTTCAGTGATTTAAGGCTTTCTTTACACAAGCGTGGAATGTCCACATAAACACTGCGATTCCGCCATGGGTTATCTTCGTTGCATCTGTGTTCTCTTATAATAGAGATGACCACCTCGTTGGTTTAGTGGTTGCACGCGCTGATGTTGAGCATGAGCTCCTGGGTCCAATTCCTAAAGGAATTTTTCAGTTGCAGCCTGAGCTGATAAAAATTTACTTACATAGAACTTGCGTCATAACATGGGACTTCATCATAACTCGCGAAATGTGGGTGTGCTGTGGTTATCTTTGTCTTACCCTCCAATGATACCCATACTTGGAATAACTTTGGCGGTAAAGGATTGAGCTTTCATAAAACACATATAAGAGCACCATCCGCAAGTCGTGTGAGGCCTCGATTTTGAAATATTATTGTAGTTCTATTATATAAAACCAGTTACTTAATTGTTAAAAATGCTTTAACATACTACTAAAATGGTTAACCCTCTATTGCATAGTAAGCCATTTATGGCTGTTGATATTAAATATTTTTTTCTACACTTAGTTTTAATAATAATTAATAAATCTTGTTAGGGCTGTATCAATCACTTGTTCGTGGAATGGAACGTATTTTTTTTGTCTATGGTTAGAGCCATTTGTCAAGATAACCTCACTTTTTACCAGCGTGTGCGCAGTAACTGGCCGAGGCGATTTCTCGTGAGACTTTGATAATCAACAATTATTAGAAAAGGTAAGTAATTTGTGTGTAAAAAATATGAAATGTACTGTTCAAGGGTTCTATTTACTGTAACTAATATGTTTTTCACTAATCTTAGGTTTTTCCGTTTAATTTTCTTAATTTTTCGTGGGAACCATTTTTGGCTTTGTATGCATTTACGGTGTAAAACGCTTGAGCCAGAAATGGCTTTGCATGCATTCACCGATGCTGATTTCTTTATGTCCTATCTTTTCAGAATGCTTCCTTCACGCTTTTATGGCACTAATCGTTTCACTAAATCTATACCCGGTGATGGTTCCATTAGTAATGACTCCGCATCTGACTCCGACGACGACAACATTCCGCTTTCTAACCTTCGCTTACCAAACTCCCGCAAACAACCAATCATTATACCTGAATCCGATTTGGATACTTCCGATGACGAGAACAATATTGTTAATCCTATGCAAATAAAAACTAAACAAAAGAAAAACCTAAAAGAAAAGATTAACTGGAAATTTGGTAAAATGCCTGCATATGATAGTAATAACTATAAATTTACTGGTACCCTGGATTTACCAGAATGTGTTCAAATGCTTGATTCACCGGCTGATTTCTTTAATTTTTTTCTTACCGACGAGTTGCTTGATTTCATAGCTGAGCAGTCTAATTTGAAATCTGTACAGGTCAATGTCAACAAGCCAGCAAATATCACCAGATGTGAAATAGAACAGTTCATAGGAATTGTAATCTTCACTTCATTGGTCCATCTGCCAGCGTCAAGGAGATATTGGTCTACTACTGTGGGCCAGAATCAAGTGCATGAGATAATGACTTGTAATAGATTTGAAACCATCAAACGATTTCTACACCTGAACGACAATAATAATTTAAAACCACTAGGTACACCGGGTCATGATAAATTGTTCAAAGTCAGGCCCCTGTTGGAAAAAATTCGGGAACGGTTGTTATTGGTTCCAAAGGAAGAATTCTTAGCGGTGGACGAACAAATAATTCCAACAAAATGCCGACATGAACTGAAACAGTACAATCCCGCTAAACCTCATAAGTGGGGATATAAGAATCAGGTTTTGAGTGGCGTCTCCGGTTTCAGTTATGACTTTGATATTTTTGCCGGAGATCAAAGCAATGTTTATCCCAATGACGCACCAGACCTAGGAGTTAGTTCTAATGTTGTCACACGGCTAACAAGTACCGTACCGCGTAATGTCGGTCATAAGATCTTCTTTGACAATTGGTTCAATAGCGTGAACTTACAAGTGTACCTGTTCAAAAATGGTTTGCTCCCATTGGGTACAGTGAGGCTAAACAGAGTACCAAATGCAGGTATGCCTATAGAGAAAGACTTGAAGAAAATTGGTCGCGGTGCCATGGTCGAAAAAGTCACCACTGTAGATGATGTGAATCTAAGTTTAGTTTCATGGTACGATAACAAACAGGTAAATCTACTTTCCGCTTTTGTAGGCAGTGAACCAATTTCGACTAAGAGGAGATACTTTAGGAAAGACAAGGAATACAAAGACATAGCATCACCCCAGGCAGTCGATGTCTACAATCAACACATGGGTGGGGTTGATTTATTAGACTCCATGCTTGGCTTGTACAGAATCAAGATAAGATCTCGACAGTGGTACAAAAGAATATTTTTTCATTTGGTTGACATGTGCATTGTAAATGCGTGGTTGTTGTGGCGACGTAATAATGATGGCATGTATATGCCTCTGTATGACTTCAAACTCGCCATATCCGAACATTATAGAAAGGCAGGTAAAACCATCACGAAGAAACGTGGCCGACCCAGCACTACCGGTACTCCTGTCCAAGGTACGCCTACTACAAGCAGAACTGCTACGCCTACAGGTCGTAACGAATCTCCAGCACCACCCGTCAAAAGAGCACGTAAAGCCAGAGTTCAAGAAGTTCCATTGAATTCAGTGCGATCTGACAGAATCGACCACTTTCCATTGCACGATGAACGTCGTCAGTTGTGCCAAAATAATTGTATGTTTCGATCGTATATAAAATGTGAAAAATGTAACGTTCACTTGTGTCTCAATGAGAAAAGAAACTGTTTCAAAGTCTTTCATGTTGTCTAAAAATTGTATTTCATGTGCATAAAAAGCCAGAAATGGCATGATCATAGAAAGTGCTAAATGCACACAAAGCCATTTATGGCTTTTGATTTTATTTCTTTAAGTAAAGTACCAATATTTTTTTTTCGTTTTGTAAATCCTTAATTCATCCCAATAAAACACAAATAAGGCAAAAAAAATTTTTTTTCTTTAATTCCTGGTAATTCATGCAATACAGGGTTAAAGGCAGGCTTTGCGCAGGAGTTAGAGAAACAAAAACTTATTCTTCAACATATTCAGACTCAATTAAAAATTTTGCGTTAGCAGTAATTAATACGTAAGTGAGTGGTTAACAGTCACGATTTAAGTAACTACAACAACTATCATGTAGACAACGAAAAAAGTAAAAAAACTATTTTACAAAAAATAAAAAGTCGGTTTTATTTTTTGTAAAAAAGTTTTTATTTTTCACTTTTTAGTTGTGGTACCTGCACAACCCACCCCCCCCCCCCCAAATTTTAATACCACTACCTGGTATGTAAATTACAGTGACAGGAACTTATTAGAACATCGTCCACATACATTAAGGATTTTTTTTAGATTTTTGCTGATTTTACAAAAACCGCTTATCCGATTTCGATAAAAAACGGGACCATTTGGGAAGTATACCCTTTCCAACAAAAAAATAATTTTTCAAATCGGTTGGCAAGCACCGGAGTTATGCGCGAACAAACATAAAAAAAAATATATATATATATATATATACAGTCGAAAAACCGACCGAAAAAGGAGGAGGTGAGAACCTCCTCCTTTTTTAGAAGTCGGTTAAAAAAACCCGTCTTTGTAAAAAAAAATATAAAAAGTAATGACTAACGTTTGGTCAATTTTCTTTTTGTATCATAAACAAAAAATATTGGCTCGTACATAGTAATGTGAATTTGGCAAACGAATGCGTGTTTGTTAACGCGTCGACTATTTTTATGCGCCCGCGCAACACAAGTTCAAGGGCTCCAGTGTTGTTAGTTACAACATATTTATCCTTGAGTTTCAATCATTAATATTATTTTCTTTAAGAAGCTGACGATAAAGAAGTCACAAAAGTTAATGTAGACTCACAAGTGGAAGAAAATAATTCAAGAAGTTAAAACTAGAGTATCTAGATTCTTGAACTACGATATCTTGGACAGGAACCTGTTTATATTCGCAGCTCTCATTTTTACACAAAATTGGACACCAGCTCGATACAAAAACCATTTTTTTCCCTTAAATACCAAACCAAAGATAATACTTAACCTTGTAAATGCCATTATAAATTACAAATAAAAACCCAAAACAGTTGATTTATCATGTACTAAGCGTGAAATAAACCTTTTATCATTCAAACATGAGGTTGTTGCCAACATAAAGATGGATGGTGCGACAAATACATTTCTATGCGCCCCTTTGATATGTAGACGTCATTAAAACGTTTTAAACACAAAGAAGCAATGATGGATATGTGTAGCTTTCACGTCTGAAGCATCTTATTTAATAAATAACGTAATATGACAGAAACTATAGATAAGTATAAGGGAATGGCATGTCAATTAGGTATTTGCTGTGAGATTCCACAAGGTATCATTCTGGGTCCTTCTTTAAATTGTTTGAGATTGTGAAGTGTTCGATCGAACTGAATACCTGAGTTCTAACATTGTTGCATTAAGGCAGTAATAATGAGATGACTAGGTATTTTACTCGTAGAAGGGTGACCGTGGTAACAGACGTGTTTTTACTGAAGACTGCAAACCGAGAAAATGTTTAGGACGGTCTTAGACTAAGTGGAGAGCGATCTTCGTAAAGTCATAATCTTCTTTCTTTCATGTGGCTAGTGAGAAGCACATAAATGAAGTAATTAATAAATGCTCAAAACTTTTAAATATATTAAATGTGCTTGCAGGTTGCTCGTTCGGAATACATACCATCCACATGCGTAGACTGTACTACTCTGTCAAGAAAGTACCGGGAAAAGATCAATAATACACAAAATGTTTTGTTATTCATCCAAATTTATTTTATCACCTTCAAAGTATGCTCCTTTAGAAACGATACACTTGCGCCAACGAATAATCCATTCATCAAAACATTTTTTAAACGCTGCTTCCGGAATTGAGTTCAGTTCTCGCCGCGAATTCTCCTTTATGTCTTCTATTGATTGAAAACGGGTGCCACGAAGTGGTAATTTGAGTTTAGGAAAAAGAAAAAAGTCAGCAGGAGCCATATCTGGTGAATATGGTGGTTGCTGGATGGTATTTGTTGAGTGTTTGGTCAAAAATTCGTTCACAATGATAGCCTTGTGCGAAGGCGCATTGTCGTGGTGCAAAATCCAAGAATTTTCTTTCCACAAATCTGGCCTTTTTCGTCGAATTTGCTCTCTTTAACGCCGCATAACGCTCAAATAATATTCTTTATTTACCGTTAGACCTTCCGGTAAGAATTCAGAGTGCACAACACCGCGATAGTCAAAGAAAACAGTCAACATGACTTTGACTTTTGATCGACTTTGGCGTGGTTTTTTCGGTTTCGGTTCAGTTGGAAGGCGCCACTCCGAAGCTTGTTGACTAGTTTGCATGTCAAACTCGTAAACCCACGTCTCGTCACCAGTAACAATGCGTTTCATGAATGTTGGGTCCGAACTGACTCGTTCTAGCATGTCCTCAGCGACTTTCATGCGATTGAGTTTTTGGAGAAAATTCAGATCTTTTGGGACTAGCCGAGCAGCAACATGTTTCATACCCAAATGATTAGTTAAAATGGTACGGATCAACTCGTGAGATACAGAAAGTTCGGCGGCTATCTCTCTCAGAGTTGAATGGGGATTTTTAGTCACTATTTTCTCTTCAGTTGCAGACGTTGACGGCCTACCAGAGCGAGGCAAATCTTCCATCACATCTCGACCGCTTTTGAACGCTTTGAACCACTCATAAGCACGAGTTTTTGATAAAGTCGATTCACCGTAAGCCTTCTGTAACATTTTCAGTGACTCCGAACACGAAATTCCATTGGCGATGCAAAATTTAAGACAAACTCTTTGTTCGATATTTTTGTCCATTATGAAATTCGCAATACACACTATATATGATATTACTAAAACCAGCACTGTATTTAATATAAATAACAGATGCAACTCAAACTCCGCGCCAAAATGGAAAACAGTTGTGCCAATCTAACAACTACAAAAAAACAAAAATTTGAATTTGGAACCATAAACAAATCATCCATTCCCGATACTTTTTTGACTGAATGTATAATACCGTTATGCCTGAGAAGGCAATACTTTTTTTTTTTTTTTAAGGCTGGGAAATCATCCAATGACTGCTCCCGCTCTGGGTGGAGCGGAAGGGAGTGTCAGACTCTTACTGACTAAAACCCATCCATGTTCCTTCCGTAGCCCTTTATGTTCCGGGGTAGCGGTAACCCTTTCGGACAATCCCGCTTACCCGGCAGGCTTGGCCCTGAGGGGCCCCTTCATACGCTGACATCTCTTTGAGGCGCGCGTGGAACATATACGCGCCGTACGGCACGGGTCTGGTGCTGATCGGACGGTGAGTCACCCATTACTCACCGTCCGCAGGCCCGCGCCTACGGTGGCCGGGAGTCGTCACGTGGCTCCCGACGCCCGGAGCGTCTCCCGCGGCGGCTGGGACGGGAGGACCTTTCTCTCTCCCATCCCGCCACCTCCTTCGCGAGCATAACTTTTTCGCAGAAGGAGGTGACTGCCTCCCACTCCCTCTCGCCCCGGACCATGGCTTGCACCAGGGCCGGGCGCGAGAGGTCGCCGCCGCCGATCGCCTCTACGAGGACACGGCGGTGCTCCGCCCAAGCGGGGCAGGTTTGCACCGTGTGCTCTACCGTGTCCTCTGGGCGATCCTCGCAGTGGTGACACCCGGGCGTTTCCTCCCACCTGATGATGTGCAGGAACCTCCCGAAACATCCATGTCCGGTGAGGACCTGCGTCAGGCGGAAGGTGAGGGCGCCGTGACGCCTCTCTAGCCACTCCTCAAAGAGGGGCCTTACCGCCACTATCGTGGCGTGCCCTGCGCTGGGTTGCGACAGTCGCTGATTCCAGGCCGCCATGAGATCGCGCCGGAGGTCCATCCGCTCCGCCGCAATTTGCTGCGGAAACGGAGTTTCCCCCCGGCTTAGTACCTCCGCGCGCCACTCGTACAGGCGCGCGAGGACTATCGCCTCCAGATCCCACGGCGGCAGTCCGGCAAGGAGGCTCGCCGCCTCGCCCGAGATCGTGCGGTACCCCCGGATTAGCCGAATGGCTACCACCTTTTGGGGCGCGTTCAGGTAGTGGGCGGCTCGCCGCCGCAATGAAAGCGCCCACACCGGGGCCCCGTAAAGGGCCATGGACCGCACGACTCCCGCGTAAAGCCTCCGGCAGGAGGCGTTTGGCCCCCTCAAATTGGGCAAGAGCCGCTTTAAGGCGGCCCCAGTCCGTTCCAGCTTGGGGGCCAAACGTCGGAAATGCTCCACGAAATTCCATCGGCTGTCGAGGACCAGACCCAGGTATTTCATCGTGGTCTCGACGCCGATGTGAACCCCTCCTACCGTAAGTTGGGATCCCGATGGTGGGAGAAGGCAATACTTGGCATATAAATATAGTTTGAAATTAATTTCGTGGGCCAATAATGTAACTGCTAATAATATTTTGGACCTAAGTGCTCTTTCTAATGTAAAGTATGAATTGGGAAAACAAGAAGAAACCTTTGCTTGTAAAAACTTACAGGGATGTTAGTGAATTTCATGTTATTCTCATCTTGAGAGTATTAAATGTTCTAAAATTTGTTATGACCCTAATATAGTAGTGAACGATGTCATCGTCGAATTAAACGAGAGATATAATGGCTGGCATAAAATATTTACCGATGGGTCTAAAAGTAATTCGGGTCTATGAGCTGGATTCTATGACCAAACCTTAAAACAGTAGGATGTAAAATCGATTGCGAAGTATCAATAATGACGGTGGAACTTATTGCAATATATCAGGCTTCATCTTACGGAATGGATCATAACTTGAAGAAAATTGTTATTTTTTCAGATAGTAAGAGTGCCTTGCAACATGTGGCTCGATGCGCCTCTGGACGCAGAGGTGCAACGATAGCCTATGATATCCTGAAAGCTATTATTATTGTTAATGAAAGGGGTATAGACTTAAAGTTGCAATGGGTTCCAGCACATATTGGTCTGAAAGGGAATGAGGAAGCTGACCGTATAGCTAAATTGGCAGCAGTAGACGGCAGGGTAATTGAGTACTTACCGGATAATTGGGAGTTAGTACCGATCACTAAAAATTTATAAGTCCACCAAAACTAAAACTGTTGTTGATTTTGATAGTGCCTACACTTACTTGATAGGTACTGATATGGTATTTTTTAATACGTGCAATGACCCTGAGATCATAGCTTATAAATTTATAGATTTGATAAAAACCTCACTATTATCAAATACTACAACTAAATCAATCCCAAACGGTAGGCGGGTTACCAAGCCTTGGATGACTGCTGGTGTGCTTCGATGTATCAATCTCCGTAATAAAATGCAAGTGCAAACTAAGAAAGATCCTTATAATATAATACTAAAAATCACTTTCAGACGTTTTCGTAACTATTGTACAAACTTAATAAAGAAACTAAAAAGAAAATCACATAGAGAACAAATTACTAGGTCAATAAACAATCCAAAACAGCTGTGGCTAAAAATTAATGAAATTACACAATTTAAAACCCTTAAATCAGACAACTCTAACCTACTTAAGATCACACCACACCACTCTTGATTCTCTAAACCGTATTAACCAGTTTTTTGTTACAATTGGTAAAACGTTGGCGGAAGAAATAATTAAAAAATCTGACCTCACTAATCCTGGCTCTTCCTACCTAATGAGTGAACAGCATACTACATCGTTCGTTTTGCTTGATACTGACCCGCAGGAAGTAGATGGCATACTCATGGGACTCGATCCTGGAAGCTCGCCTGGCTGGGACGGTATACCTACTAAGTAGATGGCATACTCATGGGACTCGATCCTGGAAGCTCGCCTGGCTGGGACGGTATACCTACTAAGTAGATGGCATACTCATGGGACTCGATCCTGGAAGCTCGCCTGGCTGGGACGGTATACCTACTAAGTAGATGGCATACTCATGGGACTCGATCCTGGAAGCTCGCCTGGCTGGGACGGTATACCTACTAAGTAGATGGCATACTCATGGGACTCGATCCTGGAAGCTCGCCTGGCTGGGACGGTATACCTACTAAGTAGATGGCATACTCATGGGACTCGATCCTGGAAGCTCGCCTGGCTGGGACGGTATACCTACTAAGTAGATGGCATACTCATGGGACTCGATCCTGGAAGCTCGCCTGGCTGGGACGGTATACCTACTAAGTAGATGGCATACTCATGGGACTCGATTCTGGAAGCTCGCCTGGCTGGGACGGTATACCTACTAAGTAGATGGCATACTCATGGGACTCGATCCTGGAAGCTCGCCTGGCTGGGACGGTATACCTACTAAGTAGATGGCATACTCATGGGACTCGATCCTGGAAGCTCGCCTGGCTGGGACGGTATACCTACTAAGTAGATGGCATACTCATGGGACTCGATCCTGGAAGCTCGCCTGGCTGGGACGGTATACCTACTAAGTAGATGGCATACTCATGGGACTCGATCCTGGAAGCTCGCCTGGCTGGGACGGTATACCTACTAAGTAGATGGCATACTCATGGGACTCGATCCTGGAAGCTCGCCTGGCTGGGACGGTATACCTACTAAGTAGATGGCATACTCATGGGACTCGATCCTGGAAGCTCGCCTGGCTGGGACGGTATACCTACTAAGTAGATGGCATACTCATGGGACTCGATCCTGGAAGCTCGCCTGGCTGGGACGGTATACCTACTAAGTAGATGGCATACTCATGGGACTCGATCCTGGAAGCTCGCCTGGCTGGGACGGTATACCTACTAAGTAGATGGCATACTCATGGGACTCGATCCTGGAAGCTCGCCTGGCTGGGACGGTATACCTACTAAGTAGATGGCATACTCATGGGACTCGATCCTGGAAGCTCGCCTGGCTGGGACGGTATACCTACTAAGTAGATGGCATACTCATGGGACTCGATCCTGGAAGCTCGCCTGGCTGGGACGGTATACCTACTAAGTAGATGGCATACTCATGGGACTCGATCCTGGAAGCTCGCCTGGCTGGGACGGTATACCTACTAAGTAGATGGCATACTCATGGGACTCGATCCTGGAAGCTCGCCTGGCTGGGACGGTATACCTACTAAGTAGATGGCATACTCATGGGACTCGATCCTGGAAGCTCGCCTGGCTGGGACGGTATACCTACTAAGTAGATGGCATACTCATGGGACTCGATCCTGGAAGCTCGCCTGGCTGGGACGGTATACCTACTAAGTAGATGGCATACTCATGGGACTCGATCCTGGAAGCTCGCCTGGCTGGGACGGTATACCTACTAAGTAGATGGCATACTCATGGGACTCGATCCTGGAAGCTCGCCTGGCTGGGACGGTATACCTACTAAGTAGATGGCATACTCATGGGACTCGATCCTGGAAGCTCGCCTGGCTGGGACGGTATACCTACTAAGTAGATGGCATACTCATGGGACTCGATCCTGGAAGCTCGCCTGGCTGGGACGGTATACCTACTAAGTAGATGGCATACTCATGGGACTCGATCCTGGAAGCTCGCCTGGCTGGGACGGTATACCTACTAAGTAGATGGCATACTCATGGGACTCGATTCTGGAAGCTCGCCTGGCTGGGACGGTATACCTACTAAGTAGATGGCATACTCATGGGACTCGATCCTGGAAGCTCGCCTGGCTGGGACGGTATACCTACTAAGTAGATGGCATACTCATGGGACTCGATCCTGGAAGCTCGCCTGGCTGGGACGGTATACCTACTAAGTAGATGGCATACTCATGGGACTCGATCCTGGAAGCTCGCCTGGCTGGGACGGTATACCTACTAAGTAGATGGCATACTCATGGGACTCGATCCTGGAAGCTCGCCTGGCTGGGACGGTATACCTACTAAGTAGATGGCATACTCATGGGACTCGATCCTGGAAGCTCGCCTGGCTGGGACGGTATACCTACTAAGTAGATGGCATACTCATGGGACTCGATCCTGGAAGCTCGCCTGGCTGGGACGGTATACCTACTAAGTAGATGGCATACTCATGGGACTCGATCCTGGAAGCTCGCCTGGCTGGGACGGTATACCTACTAAGTAGATGGCATACTCATGGGACTCGATCCTGGAAGCTCGCCTGGCTGGGACGGTATACCTACTAAGTAGATGGCATACTCATGGGACTCGATCCTGGAAGCTCGCCTGGCTGGGACGGTATACCTACTAAGTAGATGGCATACTCATGGGACTCGATCCTGGAAGCTCGCCTGGCTGGGACGGTATACCTACTAAGTAGATGGCATACTCATGGGACTCGATCCTGGAAGCTCGCCTGGCTGGGACGGTATACCTACTAAGTAGATGGCATACTCATGGGACTCGATTCTGGAAGCTCGCCTGGCTGGGACGGTATACCTACTAAGTAGATGGCATACTCATGGGACTCGATCCTGGAAGCTCGCCTGGCTGGGACGGTATACCTACTAAGTAGATGGCATACTCATGGGACTCGATCCTGGAAGCTCGCCTGGCTGGGACGGTATACCTACTAAGTAGATGGCATACTCATGGGACTCGATCCTGGAAGCTCGCCTGGCTGGGACGGTATACCTACTAAGTAGATGGCATACTCATGGGACTCGATCCTGGAAGCTCGCCTGGCTGGGACGGTATACCTACTAAGTAGATGGCATACTCATGGGACTCGATCCTGGAAGCTCGCCTGGCTGGGACGGTATACCTACTAAGTAGATGGCATACTCATGGGACTCGATTCTGGAAGCTCGCCTGGCTGGGACGGTATACCTACTAAGTAGATGGCATACTCATGG
This sequence comes from Hyppa rectilinea, assembly GCA_951799385.1. NCBI lineage: Eukaryota > Metazoa > Arthropoda > Insecta > Lepidoptera > Noctuidae > Hyppa > Hyppa rectilinea. The sequence goes on from OX637326.1 coordinate 12,446,719, forward strand.
GACTCGATCCTGGAAGCTCGCCTGGCTGGGACGGTATACCTACTAAGTAGATGGCATACTCATGGGACTCGATCCTGGAAGCTCGCCTGGCTGGGACGGTATACCTACTAAGTAGATGGCATACTCATGGGACTCGATCCTGGAAGCTCGCCTGGCTGGGACGGTATACCTACTAAGTAGATGGCATACTCATGGGACTCGATTCTGGAAGCTCGCCTGGCTGGGACGGTATACCTACTAAGTAGATGGCATACTCATGGGACTCGATCCTGGAAGCTCGCCTGGCTGGGACGGTATACCTACTAAGTAGATGGCATACTCATGGGACTCGATCCTGGAAGCTCGCCTGGCTGGGACGGTATACCTACTAAGTAGATGGCATACTCATGGGACTCGATCCTGGAAGCTCGCCTGGCTGGGACGGTATACCTACTAAGTAGATGGCATACTCATGGGACTCGATTCTGGAAGCTCGCCTGGCTGGGACGGTATACCTACTAAGTAGATGGCATACTCATGGGACTCGATCCTGGAAGCTCGCCTGGCTGGGACGGTATACCTACTAAGTAGATGGCATACTCATGGGACTCGATCCTGGAAGCTCGCCTGGCTGGGACGGTATACCTACTAAGTAGATGGCATACTCATGGGACTCGATCCTGGAAGCTCGCCTGGCTGGGACGGTATACCTACTAAGTAGATGGCATACTCATGGGACTCGATTCTGGAAGCTCGCCTGGCTGGGACGGTATACCTACTAAGTAGATGGCATACTCATGGGACTCGATCCTGGAAGCTCGCCTGGCTGGGACGGTATACCTACTAAGTAGATGGCATACTCATGGGACTCGATCCTGGAAGCTCGCCTGGCTGGGACGGTATACCTACTAAGTAGATGGCATACTCATGGGACTCGATCCTGGAAGCTCGCCTGGCTGGGACGGTATACCTACTAAGTAGATGGCATACTCATGGGACTCGATTCTGGAAGCTCGCCTGGCTGGGACGGTATACCTACTAAGTAGATGGCATACTCATGGGACTCGATCCTGGAAGCTCGCCTGGCTGGGACGGTATACCTACTAAGTAGATGGCATACTCATGGGACTCGATCCTGGAAGCTCGCCTGGCTGGGACGGTATACCTACTAAGTAGATGGCATACTCATGGGACTCGATCCTGGAAGCTCGCCTGGCTGGGACGGTATACCTACTAAGTAGATGGCATACTCATGGGACTCGATCCTGGAAGCTCGCCTGGCTGGGACGGTATACCTACTAAGTAGATGGCATACTCATGGGACTCGATTCTGGAAGCTCGCCTGGCTGGGACGGTATACCTACTAAGTAGATGGCATACTCATGGGACTCGATCCTGGAAGCTCGCCTGGCTGGGACGGTATACCTACTAAGTAGATGGCATACTCATGGGACTCGATCCTGGAAGCTCGCCTGGCTGGGACGGTATACCTACTAAGTAGATGGCATACTCATGGGACTCGATCCTGGAAGCTCGCCTGGCTGGGACGGTATACCTACTAAGTAGATGGCATACTCATGGGACTCGATCCTGGAAGCTCGCCTGGCTGGGACGGTATACCTACTAAGTAGATGGCATACTCATGGGACTCGATTCTGGAAGCTCGCCTGGCTGGGACGGTATACCTACTAAGTAGATGGCATACTCATGGGACTCGATCCTGGAAGCTCGCCTGGCTGGGACGGTATACCTACTAAGTAGATGGCATACTCATGGGACTCGATCCTGGAAGCTCGCCTGGCTGGGACGGTATACCTACTAAGTAGATGGCATACTCATGGGACTCGATCCTGGAAGCTCGCCTGGCTGGGACGGTATACCTACTAAGTAGATGGCATACTCATGGGACTCGATTCTGGAAGCTCGCCTGGCTGGGACGGTATACCTACTAAGTTTTTGAAAATGTCTAGGGACTTCATAGTCCCTCGAATAAGCCAACTTGCTAACCTGTGCTTTAGAACCGGGATATTTCCAGAGGCTTTAAAGCGATCTATGGTTACGCCTGTGCATAAGGGAGGGGACCGGAACGATGTCAATAACTATCGACCTATTTCAATTATATCATGCATCGCTAAAATTTTGGAAAAATTACTAAATAACAGATTAATTAGTTACCTTAATAAACATAATATTTTATCTTCCTCGCAATATGGATTCAGACGGGGTCTATCTACACAAGACGCTGTGAAGGCATTAACTGGCGATATAGTCAATAATGTTGATCAAGGACTGAAATGTCTTACAGTTTTCTTAGACCTAAAAAAGGCATTCGACACCGTTTCTGTCCCCATCCTTCTGCACAGACTAGAAACAATTGGCATAAGAGGTACGGCTCTTTCTCTTTTTGGTAGTTACCTATCTAACCGAAAACAGCAAGTTAGGGTCGGAAACCTCACTAGTGACGTAGAAATTGTATGTTTTGGAGTACCTCAGGGAAGTGTGCTTGCCCCGACACTGTTCCTGATTTATATAAACGAGTTGTGTAATATTAGGAACAGTGGCGGACGAATTTTTTCATACGCAGATGATACAGCGGTAGTTTTCTCTGGTGAATCTTGGGCAACCGTGCGTGCTGTTGCTGAACGTGGACTAGCGGTAATAGCAAGTTGGTTGAATGCTAATCTTCTAACCCTCAACGTTGCTAAAACTAACTTCATCTGCTTTACTCCTAATCAGAGGACACAGCCAGGTGCTGATTTTGGGATCGTGATCCATGAGTGTGCATCCTTTCACTATCCTTGTAATTGTCAAAGCATACAGCGAGTTAATTCCACTAAATATCTTGGTATAACTGTAGACCAAAGACTGTCCTGGCACACCCATATTGAAAATACCATGGCCAGGGTCAGAAAACTTATATGGATTTTTAAAACGTTACGGCATGTGACGCCACCGTTGCTACTCAACAAAATATATACTGCCTTGGCCCAATCGGTCATCACATATTGTATACCGATCTGGGGAGGGGCCACAAAGACCAAATTTCTAGACCTAGAAAGGGCTCAAAGGTCTCTCATTAAATGTATGTACTTTAAACCCTTTCGTTACTCTACAGACAACCTTTACAAGGTTAGTAATCTTCTCTCTGTAAGGAAATTATACGTATTGAACATAACCATCCAACTGCACAAGACCCTTTCTTTTGATCCATCTAAGCTCGATAAAAGACGTAAAGACATTGTGTCCCGTTCCACTCTGGTCCGTACGGTATTTGCTAGGCGCCAGTATAACACTCAATCTACCTATATTTATAATAAGTTGAACCACATATTGAATATTTACCCCATGTTGCGGTATGAATGCAAAAATACCCTATCGGAATGGTTAAAATCACAAAAATACGATGAAATTGAACTACTATTAACCAGAATATGTTAAAGTTCACCTGCACCCAATCTTAACATACATCACCAGATCAATCATTAACACTCACACCCATACACCACTCACACCCACCTCCCACACACACACAACAAACATACACACACACACACACACACCCTCACACACACACACACACACATACACTCACACCCCACACACACCCACAAACCCTACACATACCTGAACTTGCTACAGCAATTTTGTAATCATCCTAGAATTCTAAATTTGTTTATTCTATTTTTCATTTCCTTTTAATTACTTATGTCTCAACAGTATAAATTATTACCTATGGGAAGTTGCGAGGTAACCCCATCACAAGTATCCTTATAACTTACTGGGGTTGCCTCAATTTTTTGCTGTAGAACAATTGTGTGAGAAACAATAAAAACTTTTTTTTTTTTTTTTTAGTACCTAGATTTAAATCGATTTGTTTTGAGGATTGGAAGCAACTATTTGATAGTAAATCTACAGATACGGGAATATGGTATAAAACCATACAGGGTGAGCTTCCTCGTGTCCCTTGGTTTGATGGAATTAATTTGAGTAGAAATTATATTAAACTAGCTTTAAGACTTAGATCCGGACATTATCCATCAGCAAAGTTTACTTTCTTAATGAAAAAATCTGTTTCGCCCAATTGTTTAACCTGCAATCAAATTGAAGATGTTCAACATTTGCTGATGGAATGTGTCCGGAATAAAGATGAACGCGACTTGATGCTGAACGAATTGAAGTTAAATAGGCTGGATGTAGGTCTGGTTCAAGGTATTTTGGCAAACCCTAGATCGGAAGCAGCCAAAAAAATATGTAAGTTGTTATTAGTCGTTCAGCACTGAGCAGCAGCCTTTTAGTATTACTATAAGTTAATTTTAATTTGTTTTTCATTGTGTATTATACATATTTAAGTGTAGTTATATTGTAATAAGGTATGATGGGGTTGACATAATTATCCTTACTGGACAAAAACCCCTTTTAATAAAATAAAGAATAAAGATAAAAAAAAATTTGTGGCTAGTGACTAACCTGGTGTCAGAGTTTTAATGCTGCCCATGGACCTCTGACTTAGCTAAAAAGCTGCAGCTGCAGCTGCTGCTGTAGCTGAGGCTCATAATTGCACTCTCATACATCGTTTGATGTATTTACATGTGTAAGAGTGGATAAGGATCGAGATCAGTAGTATGCGACGAAAACCTTTGTCTAGCAGTGTGCAACCCTTATCTGAGCTTGCCAGACATTATATGGTATCAAGTGAGAGTGGCAGGCATGTCATAAATATTTAAATAACTGCAACGATGTATAAATTGAAAGGCTTGTATTATGTGTGGGTCGGATTGTGTGTTTGTTTGTTTAATTCGTGCTAATTTAGAAACTGATGAATTACTTCTAGACCTAGGGAGCACAAGGCAACAGTTATAAATTTACTAAACAAGGAAAGAAAATTTAACTAATTTAATTACCTTTTCGTCATCAATAGTTTACCTTTCAAATACCAGACAATTGATCATTTACTTTCGTTAATCGTTTCGTACATCAATTGGTAATAGATGAATAATTTAATGGTGGAGGAAAAAATCAGCAGACAAAGTAACGAGCATATTACATAAAAGATAATATAAACATTAACCTAGAGATAACCTTTACCTCTAATAATCGTAAATAAATATTTTTCAAAGACAGTTCTGTTTAACAAATCTTTATTAGTTCAAAGTCTGCGCACACGCACGGCCGAAGTAAAGAAGGCCTCGTAGCGCGTATTCTACGGAATCTTTGGAAGTGATCTATTTGTTTAAAGAAAACATTTGAAGTCTGTAAATATTCAAGTAGATGCCATGGCGACCAGGAATATACATGCTGAACGACGAGTAGAGCCAAACCTAAATAAAATGGAATAGGGCTAAGGCTGAGAGAGAAATAAAATAAACAGAAATGCTGATGATAAGAGATTGACATGAGGTTTAAGAAAACAAGTACATTGCACAGACAGACCGTATCTCCGGCACCCGTTGTGGCGATAGTTCATTCTTTTTCTTTTGTATCGACAAAGGAACTAACCTATTTTTACGTCGTCCTTGACCATCCAAAGGTTATCTAAAAGATAATACTAATAGCGATAAGCCCACAATTGTGCCCTTTTATCTATGTTTTTTGTAAGTATTTATCTCTCTTAATGGTGTAAAATTAACATGAGAAAAAATTGCACCGTCTGTCCTTAAATACACATCTTAAAAAAACACTAAGTTCATACACGTCATGTAAATTGATTTCATAATATGTATCAAATGATTTATGGCTAAGTTTTTACTACGTCTGGCCTTTGCAACAGTACAAATCCTAAATCTCTACTGCTTAGTAGACGTTTAACAAAACGCGATGAAGAATCCTTACAACCTTGAAACTAGTCCAGAAAAATGTGGCGCGAAAAACAAATTTAGTAACACAAAACTCAACAAACATCAGTTTATAAATACCTTCTCTGACTAACAGACAATTACAAGACACTCTAATATTATTATTATTCCGGATGTCATGATGTGGTATGCAACGTTCTGGTGGCGTCTCGCCAAGAGTCGGTAACGCACTAGGAACCCCGTGGCTGAACCATGTGTCTAGCCACTAGCCATCGTCGGTTGACTAATACAGTGGGGGAGAATGTGCCAAATGTTTTAGGAGATTACAAAATGGTGTTTGATGGAGTGAAACGACATGTTTCTAGTAGTAGAACATTAAAAAAAACTGATTAATCGTACTAATTTTTCATAACAAATGTCTAGATAGTGCATAGATAGTGACGTTGGAACTGAAAAGGGCGAATTTAAAGAGAAGAGATGATGAGAGAGGTAACTATATTGGTTAAGTTTACGAATCAGTGTGTAGGAAGATGTCACAAGACTGTTGGTTTTCAGTTTTCACGAGAAATATCTGAATTGTACTTCACCCCATTTACAAACATTAGCGTGCTTAACGACTCTACGGTATTGAGAGTGCCATCTTAAATGCAATTTCCATATATTTCATTTTCGTATATCAACTAAAAGAAAACCAGCCAAGCGAGTCGGACTCGCGCATGAAGGGTTCTGTACCATCACACTATATAATATTATAAAGACGAAAGTCGGTCAGTGTGTGTGTGTGTGTGTGTGTGTGTGTGTGTGTGTTTGTATGTTTGCCTGTGCTTCACGCTCAAACGGCTGAACGGATCTAGATGAAATTTGGCACAGAGATAGTTTATGACCTGGACTAAAAAAAATAAAAATAAAATTACGTTTGTTGTATGGGAGCCCTCTTAAATATTTATTTTATTCTGTTTTTTAGTATTTTTGCTATAGCGACGCGCATCATTCGTGAAAATTTCAAGTGTCTAACTATCACGGTTCATAAGATACAGCCTGGTGACAGACGGACAGCGGAGTCTCAGTAATAGTGACCGTGTTACCCTTGGGGAACGGAACCATAAAAAACGATTAGATATTGTCATGTCCAGGACCACAAAAATGACAAACGTCTTAAATATCATTGGCACAATAAATCTTGTACCAAATTATCACAAAATTTATCAATATTATTCATTATCGTAGAATTCAGTCCATTTATGTGGTGCTAACGAAATCGTGGAAGCACTAAGTACTTCATCACGACCTGCCAAGGTGATACCTTCCTTTCAAATAACTGCAGATGAGCTTAATACGAGAGCCTATAATTGTAATGCCGGTTACACTGTGAATGGAATGTTACAGGGGTCTTAGAATAGGGAAAAAGCTATATTTATATATGCAAATAAAAATGACTAACTAGTCAATGGTACCTACAATACATTGTAAAAAATAATGTATTTTTATGACAAGCTTCTGCGTCAATGAAGAATGTAAGTAGACTATTAAGTATTATAGGTATAGCAGGTACATCTTATGCTCGCAAAGATGCAATAAAAACTTGTAATCAGTAAGGGTAAAATTACTGGTCTTTAAGATTACATAAGTAAACAACAGACAAAACACATATAATATTGTCTATAGTAACTCCTAAAGTGGAACCAATCTGAACATAAACCTGTGGTGTAACAAAAATCAATAACATTCACTGCGTTATTTACGATGTCGAACTGGCGAATATTTCAAACATATGAAGCAATGGAATAGTAACTTCAAAATCCTTCAGATTGTGAGACGTGTGTGTAAGTGAGACACGGAATTGGGGTGCAGATCAGTTTGAATAAAGAATAAAAAAGGAAAATCTTTTCATCTTGAATTTAACCATTCCTCAAAGGTGATTATCAATAAGCACTGATACTGATATCCTATATGAACAGTAAATCAGTGAGTTGAATGGAAACAGAGTACTAGCGAATATTCACGAAGCGAGCGCATGATGAGATTAATTAATTAATTGACAAAATGGACGTCTTGTGCCTTGTTGTGTGTCAATGACAATTAACTTAGAGTTTGTTGATAGTGGATGTATGCACTTCTTATTTTGAAGTGTTCGTTTTTTTACCAGGTCGGGTTGGGGAAATCCGTGCGGTTTCTCGGCATAGCACGAGCCATTTGCATTACTACATAACATATATTTTCATTTCTCAATATAGTTTTAACTGTCGAGACAAAGATAATCTTACGAAAAAGTTAGAGGTAGGCTTTGTGACAAAGATAAGTTCAGTCTAATGGGTGCAATAATACAAGGAAAAAAATGAAGAAAATTATGGCTGACTTTCAAAAAACAATAGAAATAAGAATGGCAAAATAAGTACTCTTGTAAATAAAAATATTACAAAATCTTGGATACATTATTCTTCTTGATTTTATATATGAGAACAATAAAGAAAAAATCAACACCAAACATAACATTAAAGATTCTGCGCCGAAAGACCAGTTCATCATCAAAGCTTAGGACCTCGAAATCAAAACAGAAAGTTCAAACATTTAAACTATGAACTTGGTACGGTTACGAGATAACAATTTGCCATCACTATCAAAGTATCATTATACTAAATTGCTATCAATTCAACGGCCACCGGTGATTGGCTGGACAAGCCGGCGGCCATTAGAATCGTTGTCGTTAGCCAATAGAGCCCGGCTGCACGTGACAACGATAGGGTTAAATTAAATGAGTATGAACTGATATTTTGCGAAGATTTATTTGTGCTCATATCTTGTTTCCATGGTCCATTGAATTGTTGAGCTCCTAAGCTCTGATTTGAGCTACATGATTCCTGACTGATGCTTGCATTTACTGAACAGACCCATCAGCCCAGACCACCCACCAAATGTACGAACAAGAAATTATGCTTAAAGACACACAATCTGAACAAAATTCTGTTAGAAGTTCAAAAGAAACTTCCGACTCTTCAGTTTGTCTTCTCTGGAATAATCATATACCGGAACTGTCGGCTTCATAAAGCTTGTATTTATGTTTGTGTAAAAGTGATTCCGATATCTTATGTACAGAATAAACGGTTTCACTTAATTAGAAAATGTTTTTGTGACATGAGCTCATATACAATGCTAGTTAACTTTTGGTTCGTTTCTGTCTTTTGTGCGACATCAGTGATATTATAATCAGGGTCTTCTTGGTAACAAGGTTACAGAAGAAAAGTTTCTAACACTTTACGAGATTTAGCACAGAATCGAATTAGATTGGATTTAGAAGAATACCTTTACTTACTTTACTACTTTATGAATGTTCGCTTTTGCAGAGTATATTTTAAATATTGAGTTAATTAACACCACGAATTGTATACAAACTTAAATTTGCAAAATGTTTCTAAAAATCAGAGTCTTCGTGATCTTCAACGTCAACGATAATTAATGAGTGTACCTACGTACGATACATATAAAATATAGACACACTTGTTCATTATAAGTATTGGTAAGGAGAGGTCAATGACTTGTCATGGCATTGAAATTTATTACCGTTTTCACATAACCGTCTCGACAGAGATTCTAGTGGTTACAATCACTTTAGAAGACTAATAATTTGAATGATACTTTAATGAGGAAGAAATACTTTTTGCAATTTAGAACTGCAAGGTAGAAGATACTAAATTAGTGTTCAATAAGAAAGACAGTTCGCTAATTTCCCAAATCAAGCAATCCAACGCTAGTGATCAAATTCGACAATTTACCAACTGAACGAAAAAAAAAATGTGATGTCGTCTGGGGCCATAACGGACATTCTGCTGCTAGCTGAAGACTTTATTTATAAACTGTTAAGCACTAAGCACAACCTGACTTCCTTGCAAGTGAAAAAGCCACTGTTACATGATGATAATCACGCATACACAACGACAAAACCAACTCCTTCAACGAAAATCCTGTCCAATCCCATTGAACAGTGAGCTGCAATTGGCACAGACTATAAAAGAACATTATTGCTTTATAAAAACCAGCGGAATCAAATACTTTGGCACCGACTCCGGAGCAATCGCGTGGCGAGACGCGTGCTCGAACATTGTTTTGAGTGTGACTGTACCACTTTTCTCAGACCTGTGAGCGATACCCGCTTCTTGTCTGGATTCCTAGAATAAGGAATTCTTCCTGTCATCTACTCCTTCTTCCTTAGCTAGCTGTGACCGCCCATACGCTAATTGATAGGGCTTTTTCATGAGAGGATGAGCAGCGACAACTTTTACCTATGCATTAAATAAGTAGACATTTATTTATTTATTTATTTACAGCACAAACTATCGTTACAGCCTAACATAAAGTGATAGAGTGGTACATTAAATGACTGCGAAACAGAACCAGCACTTGAAATAGGTACTCCTGAAAGGTTTTGTCATCCCAAACAGGTTTATTTCACGCCATTCCTAACAATGCACACAGCAGGAGCTCGCGGCTAAGTAATAACAGTCGCACGGGTCTATTCATCTGGTTAAGCTACGCTTGCCGAGGTTGGTCTGTGGATGGGTGACCAACTTTACATATCGGACTCCTCTGTGCCTCGGAAAGCACGTTAAGGCGCGTGTATATGCCAACGGCCTTGAGTGCATAGCTTGCGCGTTCTTTGCTGAGCACACTCAACGCGTATGTACGTCCACCCAGTAATAGGACTCGCCCATCAAGGAGCGTTGTCCCAAATTAAACGCTTTTTTAACCTATTATAATAAAAATAAGATATATTTTTTAAAAACCCAAAACCAAATCATGTTCTTTTGTATTGCAATGCAGTAGATTTTTTTTTTTTACTCTTTTGAGATAAAACGAATGAGTAAAATGGTTTCATCTCAACGATTTGGAGGTGATTTGTTGTGTTTTTTTTTCTTACCACGTTTAACCGATAGAAAATTTATGGCTAAACCAAATTACGTATCATTTTATGTAGATTACCAACTATTTTTTTCAGATGTAATTTCACTGTAAATGCCGACGAAAAGCTGCTTCATTTGCACGGTTTTTTAAAGCTTTTTTCGAGAGAGCAGCCTTAAGCCGTTGGTCCCGGCTGTCATTCGTGGATCTTTGACAGTCGTTACGGGTCGTCAGAAGCCTGAAAGTCTGACAGCCAGCCTTATTCAAGGGTATCGTATTACCCAGTTACTGACTGGGTTGTGGAGGTCAGATAGGCAGTTGCTCCTTGTAAAATATTAGTATTCAGCTGCATCCGGTTAGACTGGAAGCCGACCCTAGTTGGGAATAGGCTAGGCAGATTGATCCTTACATGACCCGTTATCCACTTACAATGCACCCGTTAATTACAAAATATTACTAAAATTACAATATGAATAATGCAACGAAAAATAACCTTAAGGTAAAATTCAAAGGCATTGATAACAGTTTTCCGTTGCTGATAACAAGGGAAATATTCTGACATCAGTGTTTTACACATACTTAAGATTTTAACACCACAAGATGCGTGTATCATCTGGCAATGTTTTTTCAAGCAATTATGATCATTACAATGTTGATTTATGGGTGACTAGCTTCTGCCCGCGGCTTCGCTCGCGTGGAGGTCGGAAATTATCCCACAGGAATGTTCTACCGGGATAAAAAATATCCTATGTGTTAATCCAGGATATAAACCATCTCTGTGTCAAATTTCATCCAAATCTATACAGTAGTTTTTACGTGAAAGAGTAACAAACATCCATACATCCATACTTACAAACTTTCGCCTTTATAATAGTAGTAGGATAATTCTGTGAGGTTTTGACAGTGGAAGTTGGTAGTGTTTAACATGTCTACACAATTTGGGTCAGACAACGATGGTGTTTTTTTTTTATAATTAGGTATTGAGAAGGCACCACTGACAATGATTTATGACAAAAAGATAAGAGTCAGAATGGTGATAAGTAGTTGCAATCCCTTTAATTTTACTTCTGTTTTGAACTAAATTAAATATTTAGCTGAATAATTAAGATTTAAAAGACTGAAGTGTTGTTTGACTTTAGTTGCTAACTGAAACTACGACCAATTTTGCAGCACCTACGTTAAATAATGTTTATGAAAGATAGAGTTCCTTAGATAACTGTATCCAATTTATTTCTTGAGTTACTCTAAGGATAAGCGCACACCGGCCACAGCCACCGCGAACCGCACATCACCGCCACGCGAAACCTTATGTTGAACATGGCTGGTAATAATCTGACGGCATTCGAACCTTTAAATTATATTTAAAGTAGTTGATAGTTTTTTGTACAAGTGACAGACTGACTTGGGCCGCGAGGCTTGGCAGATGTATTTGTTATATGTGGTGTTTTTCGTCCTGTGCGTTGGCTTTCATAGCGTAGCAATACCCAATACACACAGATTACACGCTCTACCACTGAGCCCCCTCAGTGGAAGGTCCTCAACCTTCCACAGTACTGCTTAACGCTGCTGTGGAGTGAAATATGCCACATATATGTGGCCAGTAGGGGTCTCCCTTGTTTTACCGAAAAGAAATTGCCAAATTATCACTTCCCAAACAAATTTTCGCATAATTTCATTTGCCAAATTATTACTTACCAAAAAATCTCTTTACAAATAATTGTTACGAAAACCTATGTTTGGCAAGTGAACGTTTGAACAATAACTTGTTCACCAACTAGTACTTTTACCATTTTTTATCTAGTCAAATATTTCAGTTGGTATAACATATTTTACGCAAAATTAAATTTTCTTCAAACCAATTCGCGATTTGCTTCCAATCAGAATCTTCTATAGCTTCTATTAGCTTAATAAAAATAATCTCTTTTTGCCATATTTTTTTCTATATAATCTAGTCGTTTCTGGCACTCGCCGGCCGCTACCGCGCCACCGCTCGCTTCGCTCGCTCGGCTCGTGCGTAGGTGGTCACAGTTTTAACCTAACCTCTGACGTGTAAATCCAAAACACTGTATCTCAGAAATACCTATTTCGAGAAAAAGGCTTGTAAAAGTTTTTTTGGTTTTTGGTATGTTTTGCTAATATTTTTTAGCACAGTATTAAGTGCTAGGTACCAAATTAAAGGTATTTTTGCGTTCTATCTAGCCATGTCAATTTTATAACCATACTATACATACAATTAGAATAAACTAAGTAAACGTGTATTCTCTCTATACAAATTTGAAGAAATGTTCCCAATCGTTTAAGCAAAACACTGTATGTTTAGTTACAGTGTTTTGGTTTTTTGAGGACAGAGTTATTGGATCATACAAAAACACTGTATTTTCACATACAGTTTATTACCTTAACAATAAAAGGCAATTTAAGTTCTTGCGGTCGCCCAGACGGAGAGAATTTAAATTGCAACTACTGTTTGATACAATATACCTAGTGTATTTTACGAGTAAAATTTTGTTTAGGTAGGTACCTACTTAGGTCAAAGACAATAAAACTTTATTTATATAAAAAAATATATTTATTAAAATAAAAACAAAAATATTAAACCCTTACTTAATATTAACTTAATATTAAGTAAGGAAGGAATTCTCTTCAAATAATATCTCTTGGAATCAAATCTTATATGAATCAATAAAACAATTTTTAAAAAGTCAATCAAGTCATAATAAAACGAAAAATTAAAATATTAAATCAAATATTTAGTAAAATACGAAATTAATAAAAACTCAACTCAGGAATTAATTCTTTTCAAATGGATAATCAAATTATACTTAAAAAACCGCAGCAACCAAAAATAAACTTAACATTTTTTATGAAGTCATTATAAAACTAACAAAGCAAATCAAATTTAATATACATATAACAGTTTAATAATTAATTAGATCAACGTTTTAATAATAATAATCAGTCTGAGAATTACTTTGAGGTTCTAGGTTTGCTTACTAAATTAAATCAGTCTCTATGTGTTCGTCGAGATCGGGGGATTCCGAGACAACTAGATTTTCATAAAAAAATGTTCTTGTTTGAGGCATAGATTTGCATAGTGCTAATAACTCTTTTTTTTTTATTTCGCTAATACCTCTAGGTTCGGTCTCTTTAGGTATCTCTTCCAAAAGATCAGTAACACCCTGTGTAATTTTTTTTCGCAATTCAATTTCTATTTTCTTTTTCAAAAAAGATATCTCCTTATAGTCTGCGTTATAATCATTCTTAGCAAATATACTTAATTCATTTCTTCTAAATTCTATTACTTTAAGGTTATGTATATTATACCCTTTGGGGAATGCTACTTTGGAATCATTACTGAATATGATCATTTGTTTGTGACCTAATAAATCGACTTGCATGTTTTTTCGTGCATTTTTGATATTGGATATAAAATCATCTATATCGTAGACTTGGCCTTTAGACTTTAATTTTTTTGTAATTGCAGCGTGAACAGCATCTGCGGCCATAAAAGTGTGTCCTGGCTCAAAGTATTCTAAAGTAATTTTATCTATATTTGTCATTTTATCATTAATTACTCTTATTAAAGCAGATAAAAGTATCTTATTTTTGTTTTGCGCATTACAGTTATCTAGGAAAAATGTTATAGACTTTAGGTCTCGGCAATATTTTCTGAGAAAATGAGTGTATGTAGAAGCAACGTTATGAGCTTTTCTACCACTTTCTCCCTCATGCCAAACTGCACAAACAGCTTGTTTGTTTTTTCCTGGGGGCACAAAAGATTCGTTAAAAAGTACTAGTTTTCTAGAAAAAAAGTATTCTTTTGTAGTCAACAGTGGCATACAAATAGCTTTTTGCATATCTACGGTATAAAGCATGTCTCGCCCTTCAGAATTTTCACACTTTTCTTCTATTGACTTCAAATCTCTTCTTGAATCTCTTTTGTTTTCAAGATGTTTACCCAATTCTATACAATCATTACAATTACAAGGTAGAGGCAACATTTTATGTTTTAGCTCATGGTTTCTACACTTTGTACAAATATCCTGAGCTGGCGCTGCTGTTGAAAGATTTAGCTGTTTAATCATATTTTATGGTGAAAATGTGCCCAACTACAAACCTTTAGATTTTTCTCTGAACAGTACAATTGATAATCTTTGAACATGCCTGTAAAACTCACACCTACCGGAAGATATCTTCTGTTCGGTGCATGTTTGATAGTGTAGTGTGATGGCATAGGGTTATATTTTAATATAAAATTTTTCATTTCGTCTTCGTACTCTACAGTAAAAGCATTATAAGGTGTGTGACGACCTCTTGGATCCGGTGCAGCACTTATTTTAGGATTTTTATTCTGAGTCAAGTAGTTTTGCTTTAGAACAGACTGGACTGCTTCATCGTTACTGAATCCTAAGGTATTCAAAAAAAATGTTTTGCATATTTTGAAGTCATTAAGAGTCCATGTTAAAGTATTGTGTCGCCTTGAGTTGGCACCAGCAGTTTTACTTGCTGTGGGCATTTTGTGCACCTGGCTTGACAAGAAATCCCGTCGTCTCTGTCTGTCCATACTCCAAAACTGATTGTGAATCGTCTCTCTGTCCATTTCCAAGATTTTAACGGAACAGTTTTTTTACAGTTTTGGCAGGGAGGTCTCATGGGGTGCTTTGTTTTTTGATTTGCCAAAACAACTTCAGGATCTCGATTCCTTTTGGCTGGTCGAGAATAAGGTCCTATTGGCGTTTCAGACGGATGTACAGCATTTAAAGTATCAGAGCTCTCTGCGTTAGTGATAGAAGTAGAAATCATGTCTACATTAAAAATTGGTTCAGTATCAGAATGTTGACGAAATGACGGACTCTCCGGGCAGGTTTGGCTACTTAAATTCTTGGTACAAGCATGTATTGGTAATAATTCAGCGTAGTTGACGTCTTCGCCGAGATTGTCAGCAATGCATTCATTAATTTGAGATTCACTAAGGGGTATCAAGGGGCTGATATTACGTGAATCGAATACATACGTGGAACAATCAAATTCACTGTTATCATTTAAATCATAAGATGTATTGATACCAGGTCGCTCCTTATTACTCCCGTTGATAATCTCTTTTTTATTTAACTCACTGTTAAGTTCGGAAGCCATTGTGGTACATGATGAGTTGTTGTGATGTTGAATATTTTTTTGTGACAATTTCACTAATAGTCTATTACGATATCCACTCATTGTTATTGTTCTAACACCAACTTGTCTAAACAAACAAACGTAAACAGAACGCAGCGTACGCGCCGTCGAAAACACCAACCGTGCGGCCGAGCAAGCGCAATGATTCGTGACCACTAACCGCTGAGCTCTCGCCCCCGCCCCCGCATAGCTTTTACGTACTACGCGTAGGGACGTGTCACCGCGCGCGACGTATCCAGTTTGTTTGGTTATCCAAAACACTGTATCTCAGAGTTTCAACTATCCCGCGTAAACTTTTTTTAGCCAATACACTGTAACTTCAATCACAGTGTTATGCCATAACAAACCTTAAACATAACTAAAATACAGTGTTTTTTATGTGCTCATATCTCCTTTTGAATACAATAAAATAAAAAAATATTAATGTAGGGATATGTAACTGCCTCGAAAACGTCGAATGAGCGCTATTAAGGCAAAACACTGTAACTCGAGTTACAGTGTTTTGGATTTACACGACAGACCTAACCTAACCATTTTTTTAATTAATAACCTACTGTAACTAGTTCCATAAATAACCTAATGTCTAGTAACCATAAATTTGACTTGTTTCAGACAAATCTTATTTTTGCCTTTATATTTTTTGTCATAACAAATTCTTTTGACTAAACGTTTATTGTCTAAATATTGTTTGCTGTAATAAATCATTTGATTAAAGACCAAAAGCCTTAATGACATTATCCTTGGTAATAATCTGCCAAGTAAACATTTGACCAAATGAAAATGTGCGTACTAAAATTATTCCAAATATTACATTGGTATAAAAAAAGGTTGCTAAAATTTGTTTGGGAAATGAAAATTTGGCAAAATCTTTTCGGCAAAACGGCAGGATCCCGGCCAGTAGCTCGTTGACCTAGCCTAATAAGAAATGGCAGAAACAGGTCTAGTTTGATCACATACCCAAACCATATCCTATGAGCTATCCTATGAACAGCTGCCCAGTTTAATAAAACTTTTTCGTAGAACTCCTGCGCGCCCACAGACAAAACACGCATAAAGATACAATATAGACATACCATATTGTTTGTTTTGATATCTTGTCCCGTGCGTCTGCCGGCAAAGTTCGATTGTATCACATACCAATGATGATTGAATAGACATTCTTGATGTAACGAATGAGGTGATAGAAAGCATTAATGATATACAATTGAAGGTATTGCCAGCTATAACTATTTCTTTATGTTATAAACCTCTTAATAAATCTTATATATCTTTATAAACTATATCTTTGTACTGCAGGTGTTGCCAACCACGTTGGACATGCCTCTATGTCCATCTACCCAAAAAGGTGCACCGGCGCCGGAGCAAAACTGTGCTCAAAGTTGCCTAAGTATTTTTCTACGTACCCCAAAACGCCTGTCCTTCATCATATCCTAGTACTTTAGCTAGGAAGAAATGGTGGAACAAACTCCCCAGCAGCACAGCTATTTGTTAAGTTAAAAGACATTGATACTACATAGTACTACATAGTATAGTATACAAAACAATTAACATTAAATTGACAAATAAACACACACAATATTCACAAGTTTCAGCTACGTCTCATGCATAGAAAGGCATTTCAAGCAAAGGAGATGGACGTGATTCACTGAAAGTGTTGCTACGCGCAAATCTCAAAAGCACAACCGATTTCTCTAATTCTTTTTAGGGGTAGGTATTGTAGATAGGGTAGGCAGGGTAGGTAGAGTAGGTAGGGTATGTAGGGTAGGTAGGGTAGGTGGGGTAGGTAGGGTAGGTAGGGTAGGTAGGGTAGGTAGGGTATGTAGGGTAGGTAGGGTAGGTAGGGTAGGTAGGGTAGGTAGGGTGGGTAGAGTAGGTAGGGTAGGTAGAGTAGGTATCATATTTAAGACAGGGCAACGTCTGTCGGGTCAGCTAGTAATAGATAGAAATCAAAGCAAAGGTACATTATACACCAACGTTTATTACTAAGGCATTACCAAAATAAATTACGTCGAACAAAGATAGACTGTTTCACTTTTCTTTAATTTAGCGTAACATTTACAAAATAGCGGTCCTGGCTTGAAGCCAAACATAATATTGTATTTAAATTCACTACGCATAATCGCCTTAAATATAGAGACAGTTGTAATAAAATAAATAAGCAGAAGGAGCTTTTCAAGGAGGAATGACGAAGCGGTCTACGAAAGGCAATGAAAGCTGCGTGAGAATCCAGCAGCTGTCATCATCATCATACTCCTGCCCTTATTCCAATTTATTTGGGGTCGGCGCAACATGTCTTCTTTTTCCATACTTCTTCCTACATGTCTTCTTCTTGTATTTAGTCAAATTACCATCCCACAGAATGACAGAACGTACCACCAACTTCCCTAGTGATGGAGAAAGGTGTGTTATAGTGTTGCCCATCCAACGAATCGAGAGGTGAATCTATTCGCCAACCAGTCAGTTGGTGGAACTGGGGCGAGTTATTTAATTATTTAAACACAATAATCGTACAAAGGCGAACTTAATTCCTCCGACCGGATGAGTTCTACGAACTTTGGGTCTGAACCAGGCACAATAGTAGAGCTTAAGTGCAACATAGTCATCAAGCGTTTTTAACCGACTTCAAAAAGGAGGAGGTTCTCAATTCGGATGTTTGTATTTTTTTTTTTATGTTTGTTCGCGCATAACTCCGTTGCTTGCCAACCGATTTGAAAAATTCTTTTATTTTTGGAAAGGGTATACTTTCCAAATGGTCCCATAAAATTTTTATCGAAATCGAATAAGCGGTTTTTGAAAAATCAACAAAAATCTTAAAAAAATCCTACTTAACATGTGGACGATGTTCTAATAAGTTCCTGTCACTGTAATTTACGTACCAGGTAATGGTATTAAAATTTTGGGGGGGACGGGGTGGGGTTGTGTAGGTAGGTAGGTACCACAACTAAGTGAAAAATAAAAACTTTTTTACAAAAAATAAAACCGACTTCCAAAACAAACACTACAAAGTGACAAATAATTTTGATTTCTAATTTGAATGTGGATGGCTATACAAGTAGAGGGAGACCAACGAAACGATGGATGGATTGTGTGAAAGATGATATGGCTAGGAAGGGAGTAACTACAGAGATGACGACTAATAGAGAAGTATGGAAGAAAGAGACATGTTGCGCCGACCCCAAATAAATTGGGATAAGGGCAGAAGAATGATGATGATGATGACTTAGTTACTTAATGTAATTTTATTTCTTTTGATGCATAAAACTTGCTGAATTGTAAACTTAGCTGAAAGTAGTTACTGGCACCTGAAATACAGCCAACCTGTATTTCAAGAGCTAATGACTAGGTACTTACTAAAACCTGTGTTTGTACCAATAGCTACATGGGTACTAAGATAATGTATTAAGTATTTATTATTATTTTGTTTACCACTAACCTATCATTTTGGCTCTTAACAAACGTCAATATGAAAGCGATGAGCGTAGATCCGGGAACCGACTAGCGCGACTGTGGAAATGCAAAGACTGAGTCGCTTGTGCAGGAAATTATGGGACAGCTTCTAGACCAAAACCCGAACTCATGGAGCAAGAAACAACTCAGGCAGAAATCATAAGCCGAAACACTTTCCATTACCATTCCTATTACACATGTCTCTCAGATTAAGCGAGCTGAAGTGGCAATGGTCTGGTCATGTTTTTCGAAGGACCGATATCAGTGTAGTTTACGAATCCCAGAGTTGAGACCGCGTTTAGGCAAGCGTAGTGTGAAAAACCCCCAGCTAGATTAGATGAACTGACGACCTTAGAAGGCGGCTGGGAGTGCTGGGACAGAATTGGTGCGGAAGACGGAGAACAGGATGTTGTCGCGCAGTCTGGAAGAGACCTGTGTCCTGCAGATAACTGCGATAGGCTAATAGTTGATTGATTGGTCCCTATTTATTTAGAAAAAATCACTACAACTGAAAAGAAAAACCGTAGTAAAAAAGTAGTTACTTATAAAACTAAGTTAAACTAAGGTCGAAAATTATTTTTAAGACTTTTTTGATCAATTGCATAACATACAGGTCAGTCCGTCACCATAGCTCATGAATGATACTGCATTCGCATTCGATTTTAATATTTATTAGAAATTAATAAGTAACTGGTTATCAACATTTACTAGTTCAAAGCTAGGTTTAATAATTATTTGATATACAATGTCAAATTAAATTAGCTAGCGGAACTTTGCAAACGTGGTAGATCGACGACCGCAGGAGGTACACTTATTTCTAAACTGATAATTATAAATTCTGATTTCGTGAACGGGCGCTGTCAGTAGGGACTGGTCATCTCTTAGCGGCTAACGCTTGTTTTAATTTATTTTTTGGATAGTTTTTACATATTTTATATCGGATGCTTTTAACGTTCTGCATCGTTCTCACATGTATAATATTAATATGAACTATGTAACCAATATTTTGTAACCATATATTGTTTAAAAGAGTGTCCATGGAGTTTCTTGCCCGTACTTCTCCATAGGTACCTACTGCTTTGGAATGGGCAACTAGCTTCATCTCTCTGACTGACCGACACCTTGACAATTCAAAAGTGTCTGTAATTGGTTTATTTGAAATAAATACTTTGATTTTGAGTTCTTTATAAATATTTCATTTTATGTGAACTTCACTGACACGATGACACAGAATTAAGCAAAAAAAAAAACCTGATTTTCTGAACTCATATTTAAATTAGGTAATCTACCTGCGGTCGTTGACCCCGCGATAAAACAGTCGAAATATTTTTTTTTGTTTTTCATGTTCTTTTTCATATCATGACACTTGGTTCGGCTGTAGCAGCTGAAAGAATTTTCGGAATCGGATGAGTAGTTTCAAAGATAAGCTCCTACTACAAACTCAAAAGATATACGTCTCTATATAATATTAAAATTGACTGAGTATTCGCCATTTAAAATCGTACTCCTAAAATAGATGTATTTGATATCTTTAGGTATTGTTTTTTTGTTGTTGCATTCTAAATAGGCCAATAGGTACGTGTCAACATGCCGCGTTAGAAACGTATCCAAGGTCCCTACGGCGTTAGGTAGTTACTTCTGAATTGAATGACCTCCTCTTGTAAATAAGAAGTTTTGTATTTGCTAAGTATTGAAGTTGGTGTCTTTCATTCTTTAAAGCTGCCTTTTGGCGTGTGGGCAAAATGGGGGTAGCTATAATAGCTATTCAAAATTTGGGATCAGTTTAGCCACACCATCTCTATTAGCCGTCATCTCAGTATTGAGTCCCTATCCAGTTCCTAGCCATATCTTCTATTACACAATAAATTTTTGTTGTACATAGATATTCATACTGAAAACTTCTTGTTCAGTTGTAGTAGATATTAAACCACATTTAAATTATGGATTGTCTAATCTACATTTAAATAGCTACCTACTGCAGTTACCCTATCTTATCGAGATGACTGCAATTTATATAGATCTTGACTCGCAACATTATTGATGAAACATGTGTCTAAACGTTAACATATCCTGCAAACTAGACTGTAGAACGACATAAATATTATTTGGTTACGGTAATACCCATAAGACACCAAAGCATTTGAGGTTTCGAAGCCAACAAAAATGATGTTAGTTAAATAATTTTGATTTCGGAAGTCGGTGGCAAAAAATGAAAATACAAAACCGAAGACACCGACTTCCGAAATCAAAATTATTTGTCACTTTGTAGTGTTTGTTTTGGAAGTCGGTTTTATTTCCTAGCCTAGAAGTAAACCTTCCGACATCTTTAGTTTATTTCTTCGATCTTCTCTTGTCAATCTGTCAATAATAGCTTGTATAATATTTAGATGCTCAACCAAATTGCCACTAACATCATTTTTGTTGGCTTCGAAACCTCAAATGCTTTGGTGTCTTATGGGTATTACCGTAACCAAATAATATTTATGTCGTTCTACAGTCTAGTTTGCAGGATATGTTAACGTTTAGACACATGTTTCATCAATAATGTTGCGAGTCAAGATCTATATAAATTGCAGTCATCTCGATAAGATAGGGTAACTGCAGTAGGTAGCTATTTAAATGTAGATTAGACAATCCATAATTTAAATGTGGTTTAATATCTACTACAACTGAACAAGAAGTTTTCAGTATGAATATCTATGTACAACAAAAATTTATTGTGTAATAGAAGATATGGCTAGGAACTGGATAGGGACTCAATACTGAGATGACGGCTAATAGAGATGGTGTGGCTAAACTGATCCCAAATTTTGAATAGCTATTATAGCTACCCCCATTTTGCCCACACGCCAAAAGGCAGCTTTAAAGAATGAAAGACACCAACTTCAATACTTAGCAAATACAAAACTTCTTATTTACAAGAGGAGGTCATTCAATTCAGAAGTAACTACCTAACGCCGTAGGGACCTTGGATACGTTTCTAACGCGGCATGTTGACACGTACCTATTGGCCTATTTAGAATGCAACAACAAAAAAACAATACCTAAAGATATCAAATACATCTATTTTAGGAGTACGATTTTAAATGGCGAATACTCAGTCAATTTTAATATTATATAGAGACGTATATCTTTTGAGTTTGTAGTAGGAGCTTATCTTTGAAACTACTCATCCGATTCCGAAAATTCTTTCAGCTGCTACAGCCGAACCAAGTGTCATGATATGAAAAAGAACATGAAAAACAAAAAAAAATATTTCGACTGTTTTATCGCGGGGTCAACGACCGCAGGTAGATTACCTAATTTAAATATGAGTTCAGAAAATCAGGTTTTTTTTTTTTGCTTAATTCTGTGTCATCGTGTCAGTGAAGTTCACATAAAATGAAATATTTATAAAGAACTCAAAATCAAAGTATTTATTTCAAATAAACCAATTACAGACACTTTTGAATTGTCAAGGTGTCGGTCAGTCAGAGAGATGAAGCTAGTTGCCCATTCCAAAGCAGTAGGTACCTATGGAGAAGTACGGGCAAGAAACTCCATGGACACTCTTTTAAACAATATATGGTTACAAAATATTGGTTACATAGTTCATATTAATATTATACATGTGAGAACGATGCAGAACGTTAAAAGCATCCGATATAAAATATGTAAAAACTATCCAAAAAATAAATTAAAACAAGCGTTAGCCGCTAAGAGATGACCAGTCCCTACTGACAGCGCCCGTTCACGAAATCAGAATTTATAATTATCAGTTTAGAAATAAGTGTACCTCCTGCGGTCGTCGATCTACCACGTTTGCAAAGTTCCGCTAGCTAATTTAATTTGACATTGTATATCAAATAATTATTAAACCTAGCTTTGAACTAGTAAATGTTGATAACCAGTTACTTATTAATTTCTAATAAATATTAAAATCGAATGCGAATGCAGTATCATTCATGAGCTATGGTGACGGACTGACCTGTATGTTATGCAATTGATCAAAAAAGTCTTAAAAATAATTTTCGACCTTAGTTTAACTTAGTTTTATAAGTAACTACTTTTTTACTACGGTTTTTCTTTTCAGTTGTAGTGATTTTTTCTAAATAAATAGGGACCAATCAATCAACTATTAGCCTATCGCAGTTATCTGCAGGACACAGGTCTCTTCCAGACTGCGCGACAACATCCTGTTCTCCGTCTTCCGCACCAATTCTGTCCCAGCACTCCCAGCCGCCTTCTAAGGTCGTCAGTTCATCTAATCTAGCTGGGGGTTTTTCACACTACGCTTGCCTAAACGCGGTCTCAACTCTGGGATTCGTAAACTACACTGATATCGGTCCTTCGAAAAACATGACCAGACCATTGCCACTTCAGCTCGCTTAATCTGAGAGACATGTGTAATAGGAATGGTAATGGAAAGTGTTTCGGCTTATGATTTCTGCCTGAGTTGTTTCTTGCTCCATGAGTTCGGTTTTTGGTCTAGAAGCTGTCCCATAATTTCCTGCACAAGCGACTCAGTCTTTGCATTTCCACAGTCGCGCTAGTCGGTTCCCGGATCTACGCTCATCGCTTTCATATTGACGTTTGTTAAGAGCCAAAATGATAGGTTAGTGGTAAACAAAATAATAATAAATACTTAATACATTATCTTAGTACCCATGTAGCTATTGGTACAAACACAGGTTTTAGTAAGTACCTAGTCATTAGCTCTTGAAATACAGGTTGGCTGTATTTCAGGTGCCAGTAACTACTTTCAGCTAAGTTTACAATTCAGCAAGTTTTATGCATCAAAAGAAATAAAATTACATTAAGTAACTAAGTCATCATCATCATCATTCTTCTGCCCTTATCCCAATTTATTTGGGGTCGGCGCAACATGTCTCTTTCTTCCATACTTCTCTATTAGTCGTCATCTCTGTAGTTACTCCCTTCCTAGCCATATCATCTTTCACACAATCCATCCATCGTTTCGTTGGTCTCCCTCTACTTGTATAGCCATCCACATTCATGCTCACAACTTTCCTGACAACATTTTCCTCATTCCTCCGCATAACATGCCATGCCCATACCATGACAACCGATTTCCACACAACTTTTCAGTCAACGGTGTCACTTTCAGACTTCCTCTTATATACTCATTACGTATTCTATCCATTCGGGTAACACCACACATCCCTCTTAGCATTCTCATCTCAGCTGCATGCAATTGTCTTTCATTCATTCCTTTTGTGTTCCAACACTCTGATCCATACAAGACGGCTGGTCTAACCATGCTTTTATAAATCTTCCCCTTGAGTTTAAGGGGAATGCGGGAGTCACAAATTGTTCCCGTGACCTGCCGCCATTTCATCCACCCAGTGTTAATTCTATGCTTAACAGTTCGATCTATTTCGCCATCGCTTTGCACAAGTGAACCGGAAACCGAAAGTCGGAGCAAACTGGGAGAAGCGCGCCATCAAGCGCTATGACCCCAGAACTGGAGAGACCGCCGAAATCGCAGAACATGTACTCCGTTTTGGTTCTACTGATTTTCAGGCCAACAATCTCCAGTTTCCGTTGCCATTTCTCCAGTCTGCTCTGGATCTCAGGTCCATCTTCACCGACAAGAACGATGTCGTCGGCAAATAGCATGCGCCATGGTGCCTCTTTCTGTATATCCGCCGTAAGAGCATCCATAATCAAAAGGAAGAGGTAAGGGCTTAAAGCCGACCTCTGGTGCAAGCCTGCCGCCACATTGAACTTGTCGGTGTTGCCAGCCGACCGAACGTATGTACGAGATTGGCTGTACATAGCACGAATTAACTCTACATACTTCCCGGGCACACCTTTCTCTTTCAAGGCCCACCACACGACATCCCGAGGTACCCTATCATACGCTTTCTCTAGATCAATGAACACCATGTGCAAGTTTTTGTGTGCACGTCTATACTTCTCGCTCAATTGGCGGAGTGCAAAGGTGGCGTCCATTGTTCCTTGCCCTGGCATAAACCCAAACTGGTTTGGGGTAATCTCGCTCTCTAATTAAGTAACTAAGTATGTATGTGAAATTTAATTTAATTAATAGCAATAAGCAACATAAAAGTGAAGTCTAAGAATAAAATTAGAATTAAGTAACGCAAATTAAATATAATGGTGGTTTAATAATTATGAGTTGGGGTCATAATTATTAAACCACGTTAGGACAGGTGAGAAGTGATACTATGCAATATACATATGCATAGTATCACGTTCGTGATTATTATCTTAGGAGTATTTCAGACAATCCGGATAAGTTATCGGTCGCCGCAAAAACACAAACACTCGTATCTCGATGTTGATGGAAAACTTTAAATACATTATGTACCGGTGCAATGTCCTCTGATAAACATGGCTGACAATTTGCGCTGAAATTGCCACAATAAAATGCACCGATTTACATTCGGAATTGTTTTTTTAAATTTTATAGCGAACCTACCTACTTTAAGAGCTAATATTTACTGTTACATAAAAAAACACAATTTAGACCAGCAACCGAAGAAATGAAACGCCTCGATGGTCGAGAGGTCGAAAACGCTACCGATGAACATCAGGTCCTGGGTCGGGCAAAGTTTAGTTTAAGCCCGGAGTTTGGATGTGTACTTGGTTGATGGCAATAGGCTCTCCTCCTATTACATGAGATTGAAATGTGGTTGTAGGTCTGTATCTATGCTCAAAATCCGTGCTTCTGCCTTACCCTTAGAGGAAAGCAGGCGTCATGTTAAGTATTTTTGATATCCAACGGCAAGTCACAATGGCCTTCAAAGATACAGCAAATCGGGTGCTGCCAATATTCATCGGGTTGTATTGATAACCCAGGTGTGTCTACCTTGATAATAATGGATCTTAAGATCATGACATCAAGTATTTAGTACGATGTAAATCACGACAGACCGTTTCATATCAATGCATTTCCTGGGATCATTTTGGGCAAGATATTGTCGACTGGACAATTGAGATAAGGATACTTTGGCAAAGCCAGGCAGTTTTTGATTAATCTTATCTTTAAGCAACTAAGAATAGACTGATTCGCATTTATTACCACAATATTGTATCTTGGAAATAAAAATGTACGTATTTAATACTGTCAAACCTGTTTTTAAGAACCAATACGGAAATGCTTTTGTCCACATGGTATCAAATGTCAGTTACAGCGCTCTTTTAAAGCAGCTTTACTATTATAGAACTCAAAGAGCGCTGTATAAAATGGGATGCAGCGACGATAAATTGGATTATATTTATTTTATATCCATAAATTTATCTCAGAGATAGGTGCGCACATCCATATGCTTATTTTAACACTGTTTTTTCATCAAACAGAAACCTAACCATTCTAACAGGAATTCCAAATTCGATTGTAAGATCGAATGCAGCCAGAGTTATTTTCCAACCAGCCTGCATAGGTCGCTCTTTGCATGAAACCTTTACAGTACAGGTGAGTACTAACCTATGAGATGAATATAGCTAGGGACTAGAGTACATAAAACAAGAGTTGTGCTAGATTCGTCTCCGGGTTTTCTACCACTGTTGCTACCGTGAACGAGGTGCTTCAGCCAAACTGCACAGAAAAGAGACAAGACAAATGAAAAATATACCATAGTATGTAAGTACTACTATTATCTCATTTTAGCACAATATTTAATAACAAAACCAAGTGTAATGAAGGCTTAACTGTTCCGATAAAAACTCCGTTGAACGATCTACGAATATACAGAGCCGATAAAATCACATGATGAGATAAAACACCGAATCTTATACGAGGTCAAGTAATAGCGTTGAAGGCTTCTGTTTTTTTTTTCATTTTAGCCAGTTTTAGGTCTGTTAGACTTTAATGGTTCAGTTAACTCTTGAGTATTGTGGTCGCACTACTGCTGACTGTGAGGGGTTCGATTCCCGAGTCAGACAGGTTTTCCATCAGATCTTTTTAATAGCTGCCCTTAATCTGGATTTGTGTCCGGTTAATGGCAATAGACTCCTATTACATGGGTGTCAAAGATAACTAGCGGAATGTGGGGGTCCTATAAGTACGTAAAGATACACCTCTGCATAATAATCTGGGATTACAGGCGTAATATCATGTTTATGTAAATACATCAAAATGCGGAAAATGATATGGCTAGAAAGGAGGTTAATACTGACATGATGGCTGTTAAGAATGCATGGAAGAAGATGTCTTGCTGCGCCGAATTCAAATAAATTGGGCAAAGAGCATGGAGATAACAAAACATTGGAATGTCCCGTTTATTCACTGTCTTTGTCCGATTTATCGTTGATTGATTAAATAATGGCCACAAAGAATGATGTCGGAACGCGTCGCGTTCGTATTGCGTCTGCCAAGATATGCTGTAAATACATCCCGATTACTTCTAATCTCACAATTTATAGTATCAATAAAAATAATGAATCGTTCACTGGCCTCTTGTTGTTCAATAAAAACGTCACTTTCCCCGATTAGGAAGAGCAGCTAGTGTTGGCAAATTACGTAAGTTGCACAAATCTGCTCTCGAGATCGGTAAAGCGGTTAGAATCAATTCTGTTTTGGCATCTCCTAACTCTGGAAGTATCTAATATAATCTGGAAGTACACTATTTTGCAATAAGTTTGCATTTTATTAGTGGGGTAGCGAAACAAGAAAAATAGGAAAGTACCTATTTACATTGGCTCTTTCTTTTGCCAACTCGTCTCAAAAGAATTACCTCAAATAGGACCACTTGACTCTACAGGACTTGTTTGTTAACACTTTGTAGTTTGTTTACATAAACTATACTAGTTTTCCGAGAAATATATGACTTAACTTTCCCAACACCATTAGTGGAAACTGGAATCACGCCTAGAAAACGGTTATAAGGTTTTCCCGGATCGTAAATAACTGATTATTGCTCAGTTCCAAATGGTTATCTCAGTTGGATGACATCTCTAGTTTGGTGACATTAGTCATTCCAAACAAAGAGTTCTTTAATATCTTTTGTGTAAACATTACAAGACAATCACACACAGTCGTGACACGAACAAAAATTCGAAATGAACACTGAATCAAGACCGATAAATTACTACAATTAAGAGGCACACAAACAGGTATTTCTCTAATAAATAAGCATTCTTCGTAAACGTTTACGAAAACAACACCAATTATTGAATGCCAAGCGTGACAGAGATAACTAATCACTGTTCATTGGTTTAGTAATTTAGGGAGTAACAATATAAGATCATAGTAAACCTGATGCTTTTTTCAAAGGACTAATATCTGATAGAGACGCAATTCCTGACTCAATTTGATAGCTATACGGAAAATAAAGTTGGCGACCAGCTAGATTGACTGACGCGACGCGGGCTGAAGAAAATACCTGGGGGTCTACTCCCTAACTCCGTCAACGAAGCAACGGGCCCGTCCGAGAGTAGTCCGTTACGTCGTAGCGAACCCTACTCCCTAACGATTTCGGATTCATCAGAACGGGACGGAATCATAGACTACTTACGGACAATATTCGTGAACGAACGACGAATGGCAATAGAGTTGCGCCATTTTATCGGTCGCTTACCGGTTTACATATTCTGTAGTTTCGAAACATACTAAACAATTTTTTTTATTTTTGTTGTAAGAAAATGACCACATTATTAAAAATACACTTTTTATTATGTCTTTAAATACAGAATTAAATTATTTTGCCTTTTTTGGTTCGGCAATAAGGCATTATCCTGTCGATACCTTTGCCTTTTTTCTTTTAACGCCAATTATCAAACGACATGTCAAAGTTCTTAGAGTTGTCAAAAAGTAAAAGGTCAGTTTTGACAATTGAGAATGACCCTAGAATGTAACTTGGAACGAAACAGAAAAAAGCAATAAACTAATCATTAATTACATAAAGTGTTTTAAAAAATACATAAATATTTTTGGCGCGTTTAATAATAATATGATGGAAGATATTGCTGATATTGCTTTTTGCGCTAACTTTTAGTAGCATGCAATTTCTAATGAATACGAAACGTCTCAAAACAGTTACGTGCTCAGTCCTTATTTTCTTAATACTAATGTTGTAGCCAATTAATTACTTAATATCACCAGCTTCATTCGATTTTAATCTCGACTCGGCTTTGCTTTTGGACTATTTCTGTTTACTATCACGTTGATCCTGGCTCTTCTATTTTGGACATTGATTTAAACAGTGATTTGAACTCGATTTTGGTGTTTGTTGTAAATCATACCAACGGTTTCAACATGTCGAAAAGAGGACGTACAATCAACAGCCAGTCACGCGAATTAGTTGTGAAGTTAACCGAAACCTTTATTGCTCGTAACGCAAGTGCAAGATCGTGTCGCAGAAGCACTTGAATTCAGCAAAAAAACTATTCGAACCATCTTGAAGGAAAAGTATGGGCCTTCCGGTACTGAAAAAAATGTATTACGTACGCCTAAAATGGGAAAGAAAAGCAAGCCTGTAACAGGTATTGACACATTTGACGCAAACGCTATTCGAGAGACGTCCATATTGATAAAAGAAATGAAAATGAAAAATTAAAAAGTAAATATAATTATTTCATTTTCATTTGGTGGTTTTATGAAAACCACCAAATGAAAATGAAATAATTATGGTGACGATAGCTCAACTGACGATTTTGGCTCATCATCCGAAGAAAATGATTGAATGATATTCAGTCACTTTCGCTTTCTCTTGATTTTTTTGTGAATGAGTGGATATAATTGTAACTAAAAATATTAAATTATAGACAAATTGACCTTTTGTACCACTGTTTCATTTCAAAATACCTACAAAATTAAAGTTTAAGTTATTTTTTTGTTACTCAGAACTTTAATCCAATGCACTTTAGAATATATAATGAAATCGATCAAATACTCATACAAACTTGAATCGATTAATTGTGAGTATCGAGTACCGAGTCGTCTGGTTGCTTCCTTACGTCGCGATGACAAATGAGAAATGTCAAATGTCCATTTTTTGACATTTTACACAAAAAAATTATATAAATTTTCTACTACAATAATTATTTCCAACACATTCTAGGAAGAATCATTCATGGAGCCTTTGCCCAGCAGTGGGATGACTCAGGCTAAGAGCCCCCTCAGACTACAGACTTTTTATCGGCCGATAGTATCGTCGGTTTCTTAATCAGAATGAAGATGTACACCTATGCAAGAGCGCACATTTTAAAATAAAACGACTAGAATAAAAGGAAATCTATGTTTTGATTGTAATAGTATATTGTTGTGTGTTGAATTTATTCGGATTTGCTTGGTGCTAAATAAAATAAAATACATTTTGTCATAGTCAAATCAAAGTTTATATTTTTATAGTTTATACAACGATCATAATCATCTGCCTAGCTTTTTCCCAACTATGTTGGGATCGGCTTCCAGTCTAACCGGATACAGCTGAATACCAGTATTTTATATGGAGCGACTGCCTACAATGCGGTCAACTACGTCTAGCATATTTTTTATAAAATCTGTAAACATACAGCTTACTAAAGTTAAAAATGATACTATCTATTTTAGTGCACTTTGAGTATAAGTAAACACTCTTCAAAGCATAGGTCGTAGTCAGTATTCAACACCAATATTTATCGTATTTACATAATATAAAATAACCTTAAAACAAAATATCAAGATTTTGTGAAGTTACAATGTTTACTATACATTTTCGCTTATAACTTCCGAACCCTTTAGTTTATTTTGATAATTCCACAGGATTTATACGTTTTAGGCTTAGAAATACCCCATAAACCCTAAGTTACAAAAATATTCCCATAAATAAAAAACCATGTTTTCAAGTTACATAATTTGCCCTATACATTTAAAAATTCTCTTAAATTCTTATAATATCAGTCTTATTGACTTAAACCCTATATATTAATCATAATCTAAGATGAATTCAACAAATATAAACTAATTAGCACTTAACAAGGCTTAATTAGAATCTAACCAGAAATGTTCACTTTTCACATGTTAGACTCACTGCACTTCACTTTTAGTAGCGGTCCACCCATTACTTGGGCCACGTTACTCAGATAGGGTCTCTTCGCCGACACTGTTTTTTTATAAGGTTTCTCTCAGCAACATTTTGTGGAAACCTTACATATTTTTGCAAAATTGAGGGGATGTTGAATGCATTTGTTACATGCCGCAGAGAACGTGACACTGTCTGTTGTGCCATTGGCTCATCACTGCTTAGGCTCACTGCACCTTGGTAGCTCCCCCGGGCATAAAAATTAAGAGCAGCGAGGATCTAAAAGTAAACAAAGAAAACAGTAGGTAAATGGGTGGGACGGATTGGTAATATTGGTGTCAATAAGTTGCAGAATCTTTGATATATCCTTACCTTCATTATTGAATCAACACTTCGATGTTGAGGCAAAAGAGGTATATAGTCCTTACACAGGTCCTCGAATAATTCACGAGTGAGCCGATAGTTCCCTATGAACTCGACGTCGGGAATACTCGCCAAAATAAAGTTCTAGCGTAAATATCGTCGGCGACACCTCCGCTCTTCCCGTAATGATCATTCTAGCAACAAAAAAGCAGCCATAGTTCGAAATTACACTTTAAATTTTAATTTTCGTCAACAGCACGAGAACTATTTTGATGTCGTATGAACTGACAGAACGCTCCGTCGAAACAAGTGTCAAGTTCAATTTTTAGGACGGAAAAAACACGTAGGGAGTAGGTACAAATGTCAATTCGTGTTGTAGTTCATTCTTCGTTCGGGCCACGGACGAATCATCCGTCCGACGGTGCTAGGGAGTAGGAAACGCCCGTTACGAAGGCCGAAACTACGGACTTCGTGCTTAGGGAGTAGACCCCCTGGACCAGAGATAGTCAGGATGCGGAGGGCAGAGAGTGAGCATTTTTCGGATATTGTTTAAAGCAAAAGCGCTAGGGTAGACCGCGAAATTCGAGTTTGCAAATTGTACAAAACGGGCTACTGAAGCACATCCCCAAGTACTCAATAACAGTTGCAAGACGTAGTTACGATTATCAAATCATGTGACATAAAAGGAAACCATGGAATGATCTTTTGATGAGGTTTTATCTGTTGGGGGGCGTTGAGATAAGAAAGCAGACAGACAAACAAATCAATTAGTTGAAGACTTGAAAGCGCGACTTCGATACTGAGTAGGTATTATTTTAATACTCATTTACTATAGGATAATAGCACTTTTAACTGCTACCTTGGCGCTCTGGATAATGTAAATTAACCCTTGGATGTTGCCTAGTCTAAGTATTGTGAAGTTTCACAATTTAAGGGCAGGATCCAAGCGTTATTACGTTATTGAACACACGCGAAAATAGGTTTTCTATTTTGCAGATGGCGTTTATTGTGTGAAGTGATTTTTCGGCGGACTGTAACATAGCGTGGTGACGAGCTGATAACCGTCTCTAGGCCATTCTGTCCTCTTGAGAACTATGCGACAAGCAGGAATGCTGGCCCGCACCGAGTTATCCATTGAACACTTAACATAACTCATGTCTTCTTCTTCTTCTTCGTGTGGTTAGTGACTAACCTGGTCTCAGAGTTTTTTAATGCTGCCCATGGGCCTCTGACTTAGCATCACATGCTGTTCAGAAAAATCTCTCGGGCATGCCGGTTTCCTCACGATGTTTTTCCTTCACCGATTTTAAGCAAGTGATAATTATACAATGCGCACATTAATCCGAAAAATCAGAGGTTTGCCTTGCCTTGGGTTCGAACTCGAGACCTATGACTTGGCAGGTCACACCACTAGGCTATCACTGCTTTTACTGATACTCATGTTCCCGAATAGGTAAGTTGTTGAGGTCGTTTCCTCGCGTCGTAAACCACCATGGTTCATGGATCTACCATTTGCAAACTGTATTGTGAGGTAACATTTGACACAGAATTCAAATAATTTGATATAAGTATTTGATTTTGGGCTATTTTATATGAGCTATGATTTATTTTGCAGGTAGCAGGAATGGAAAAATTCTACGTCTATTCGCGGAATTTCGCACCTAACTTGGCGGTCACGAATCGCGGGCAATTTATACCAATCATAGTGAAAAACAAAACGATTATTGCATAGCACGAATCAAAATATCTAGTTTTACTACACAGATAGCATACTACACATACAACCTAAGTCAGATAACCATTTAGGTGGACGAAAAGTAGTCAGGCCTCTTGCGATCCGCAAAGGAGGTCACTTTTGAAAGTAGGTATTTCTGTGCATACCAAAATATTTACACTTCCTCCACCCTAAATCTTCCAGTGATAATCGTGAATAAATTCGCCGATCACCATAAAAATACATGTTTTTTTTTGTTTCAATTTTTATCCTATTCCCCAAAAAATGGCGGGAAATTTGAAAACGTCGCGTATTTGAAGTTGAAAACTTTTTTAATTAATAGAATCACGTGGTTACTCTGATAATGCTAAAGAAAGCGTAAGTTTCGTTTTGCACACATTACATCCGACGATGGAATGTTTGGAAAATTGTGTAGATCAAAGATAAACAAGAGGTGAAACTGGGGGCTTTGCCAAGTCCAGTTTTCAGGGTCGCGGGCGTTCGAACTACGGTGAAATTGTTCCTCATGATGTGCTAAAAATATTCGTAATGTAGACATTCGCCGTAGCGCATCACCGACTAGATAATAGACATGTTTATAATAAAAATGCCACTCACCTCTCAGTTATCGGCACTGCTTTTGATTTGAGCTCGTAGAACATGAAGTCCTGGTGTTGCTGAGCAGTAGTCATCTCCTCCAAGACTTTCTGGTCAACACTAAAATCTTTCGTCAGGAACGTCGCGAGATCGAATCCCATGTCGATCCCGGATTCATCCATTTTTGAACGTAAAACACAAACACAAACTTTCACTTAACACGTAGTCCTACGACACGCTAAAATCTCATAGTCAGAAACTAAACGGACTATTTATTATAGTATATAATCACAACAGCATCCATCCTCCCAGCTGTCTACTTGTTGCTATTGTATTATTGGTTATAATTTATTTTGACGTGTGATAAAAGGAATGACTATTATTCTACTAAATTAAAATTCTCATAATCACATGAGTTAAGTTTGAATTTTGTGGACTTTGTCAATAATTTGGGTTACATTCGCAAAACTATTTTATGCAATGGCAACAATGCAGCAGACTAATAAGCAAAGATAAAAAAATAATCTACAACGTAAATTGTGCTCCTTCTCTAGTTAATGATTTCCAAACAATATAATTATTTAGAATATTGACTAATCTTGAAAGGTACAAGTATTAAGAATTCTTTTCTATTGCGATAACATTTGTTTTTCGCTATGGCTACACAGAAACCACCTGAAAGCGAGTCTGTTCAAAAACTTACTATAGTAGATTCTTTTTCATTAGAATTTTTCGTTACAAAAATGTTTGAAGTTTATTTTACAGCATCAATCAGCTGGGTGCTGATTGATGCTGTAAAATAATGTAAATGTATGTATATGCTTGTCCTACGATTATAAAATATTTTAAACTGCATCTCGACTTTATTTTACTCAATTTACTTTTTTTTTCCATCTGTAATATTTTAGTATTTAGGAGCCCGAAGTCTGAATTTGTATCTCATGATGGCAAAAGGCTTGCCTTTTTTAATATGTGATAAAAGATCAGGAACTGCGTATATAGCGAAATATGGGGTAGGTACTATAGGTGCACCTCTGCTTACCCCTTTGGATAATACAGGCGTGATGATAGGGAAAGTTAACTCTGGAATAAAGGCCACTTACTAATCGCCTAATCACTTTTTTTTATATACAGAATAAAAATGGCGGTTTGACATATTTTCTATGCAAAAGCTGTCAAAGTTCATATTTGTTCCTCCAATAAAACAACAGACGATGAAAAAGTCAGCCTTATATTAAGTGTGAGCAATTTATAAATGTTTTTTTTTATTGTGTAAAAGAGAATGATTGTTTCGTTTTGCATACTCTTTTTTGTTGTGGGCAATAATATTGCCATCATGCCAGTGACAAATTTGACATTTTGACATTTCAGTAATCATTTCAATTTCATAGATCACAAACCAGGCAAACTATTTGCCGACAGCCGAACGCAAAATTCAATAAAAATAACCATATAAAGTGTTTTTAAACTAAATAAAAACAGCAAAAATGTCGAAAGCTCACCCTCCGGAATTAAAGAAGTAAGTTTCCAATCGTATTTATGAAAAAACTAAGACAATCTTGATGTGGCGTCCCATGCGCGTCATTGATAACCTAAACAAAAGGCTGTTGTTTCGTTTTTTAGAATTTAATATTTTTCTTATTTCACTGTGATCAGATTTATCATTCTTATTTTGAACCTCCGTGTGTTCTCCTTTTACACCAGTTTATCTAGGATAAAGATTACAATTTCACGAAACAAATGTAACCTGGATTGTATCTCATTATTCAGTAAACAAGTCACAATTGTACAATTCATAACCGACATAAAGAATTAGCTGTGCACAATACTACTTTTTAACCATTTCGAAGTTAACAAAACCCTCCTATCATTTTAGGTTTATGGACAAGAAGCTGTCAATCAAACTAAATGCCGGCCGCGCTGTGACCGGAGTCCTGCGAGGATTCGATCCCTTCATGAACCTAGTGCTGGACGAGTCTGTAGAGGAATGCAAAGACGGACAGCGCAATAACATTGGCATGGTGGTGCGTATACTTAATTTGCTGTTGAAGTCAAATAATTTCTTTCAAGTACATCTTTAATTATTATATTTTATTATATTATATTATTATTATTTAAAAGACATCGTTGAACGTCGAATTAAATAGAATTGAATTGATTCTAGATATCCCTTCCAAAGGGTAGGCCAATAAAAAATCTGCAATATTCCGAACTAGCTTCTATCTACAAATTTGTATGGGTGAAGTTTCTTGTTTCCCCAATCCACACTGTTGTATTGTATACCTACGCTATTGGTTTTCACTTGTTTTGCGGGTTTTCTGTTTATCCCTTGCTCCTTAGGATATAATATATCTATACTAATATTATAAAGCTGAAGTGTTTGTTTGTTTGTTTGAACGCGCTAATCTCAGGAACTACTGGTTCGAATTGCAAGATTTTTTTTGTGTTGAATAGTCTATTTATCGAGGAAGGCTATAGGCTATATAACATCACGCTACGACCAATAGG
Source organism: Hyppa rectilinea (assembly GCA_951799385.1). NCBI lineage: Eukaryota > Metazoa > Arthropoda > Insecta > Lepidoptera > Noctuidae > Hyppa > Hyppa rectilinea. The sequence goes on from OX637326.1 coordinate 12,483,153, forward strand.
AGCCACACTGCGGGGGTGAAACCGCGGGGAACAGCTAGTAAATAAATAAATGCTGATTGCTATGCATGACATATTTATCTGCAATTATAATGAAGCCTTTTTTGAACACTGGTTGAACCATCATAATATACATACTTCTTGAACTAAAAGTTTTTGTTTCTTCTTTTCAGGTTATCAGAGGAAACAGCATAGTGATGTTGGAGTCGCTAGATAGAATATAATCATAATAGTTCATTTAATTTAAGCTAACAGGAAAATGTGTGTAAAGTACAATATTTTCATACTCTTATATGAAATAGGATTCTACCAAAATCTTCACATGAGTATATCTGAAGACAAGGACATAATATGGTAAAAAAACTTTACAGAATAATGGTTCCAAGTAATTTTGTATGTGAAGAAAATACTGTTAATTTTATTTTTGCAAAAGGGTGAGAAAAAAAAGTTCTGAAACTTGTTCTTAGTTCATCTGTATTGTCGAAACTAAGTCTGTGAGAAATTAAAAATGTGAGATATTTGCTAATGAGTTTTTTATTGTTATTTTTCACAACGTAATAATACTAGATACCTGTTACCTTGCCGGTGATTACCGAGGACTCACTTGGCAACGTGAGACAAGGAGTTGGCAAGCATTGAGTAGTGGTTAGGGTCTCTACCCTAACCACTACTCAATGCTTGCCAACTCCTAAAAAGAAATAATTATTGTCTTTCGGCGTCCTTTTGTTGATGATTCCGCTTCACATTAATTATACACAAATAATAAATTCAACATCTTCTAGAATCAATTTTTAATAGCTTTTCTTGAGGCAATCCGCTTGTTTTCTTGTGTACCCTTGGCTGTCACCTTGAGGGTAATTTTAACCGCTGTACCCTTGGCTCTCTAAAACCTGACTAAATTAAATGAACAAGAGTCAATTACAATTATAAGGTACACGATTATGCTTTTTATGTCTTTGGTCTAGGTACAACTGCAGAATTAAATTTGTTTTTTCGAGAAATGTCTATCTATACTTAATATTATGGATATGGAAGAGGAAAGATTGGTATGTATGTAAGTTACGAATAAACTCAAAAAATTCTTAACGGATCTGGATAAAACTTGGCACAAAGATTCTGGAATAGCATATTAAATTTAAAGCTACTTTTTATCCCGGAAACATGTACGGTTTCCGTTGGATAATTTCCTCCATACACGCGGGCGAAGCCACTGGCAAAAGCTAGTTATTAATATTTTTAAATGTTTATTACGTCCAAAACATTTTAAAATGTATTTTATGTGTATGAACAATAAATAAATGAAAATAGTAAATTAACAGAAACAAAACCTACCGATACCGATACAACTAACATGAAAATACATTGCCATTTAAAATGTTTCTGGAACACCCAAATTAGACCCAAATATAAAGAGAAAAAAATATGTAGTATGCATACTTACTTCATACATTATGTAGCAAACAATAAATTAAAATCTATCAATAAAATGAAAACTATTATAAATTAAATCGGGCGTCTAGAGAGACCACTCCGCTCGCTCTACTCCAGTGCCAGCGGTTGGTCCGTTGGTACCAGTGCCTTCAGTAATGCACGATTAACATACAGGTATTATAATAATAACGTCTCGTGAGTTTTCCTTGAAGAGTTAGGCAGATGTTTTATGGGTAGGGTCAAGTGGGGGACAGTGTAACAAAAAAGTTATTTTTATTTTTAGAAATAAAACCGTTTATTGTAATGTCTCCTTATTTTTTACCTTAAAATCAACAGTCTTTACCTCCATATTAGGTTTGAAATAATATCAAAATTATACATAGAAACAATTTATTTTTTTAGTTTTCTGGGATCACAATTTTGTTATAGTGTGCCCCAGGGGTGGGGTACAGTTTAACAGCTATAGAGGTACAGTATAACAAGATGGGGTACACTATAACAATGAACTAAACAACATCAATAAACATACAAATAAGAAAAGCAACAAAAATATAACATCCTTCAACTTCAATTATGATCTAAACATATTTTTGGCAATCAAAAACAAACATAAAAAAATATAATATTATGAAAAATCTTTTCTTAACATAGATTAAACTGCCTTAGATTTTTTTCTGGGAATGAATAGAAGTCTGCCTGACGTTTCGTTTGTTTTTTCATTTTAGGTAATGGCAATAATATAAGCTCAATATCATACTGTTTGACAATAGCAAGATCCGGTTCTAAAGGAAAATGAAAGACATTATCAACTTTCTGGATTTTTTCATAAGCTAGTTTTCTAGTTTCAGTCGTGTCAAGACCGTAGCACATTTTTGAGCACGTTATAAGATATTTTTTTAATGCTGATTCTCGACCATTTGAAAAAACTTTATTAACCGCGTAATTAGGAGTCAACTGCAGATTTTCAGTTTCCTCGGCTGAACAGGCCTTTTTTTTAACATAACCATATAAAGTGCCATAATTTACGTTCTTTCTTTCGGCTGCTTTTCTCAAGGGTAATCCATTTTCAACCAACTCTATTGCTTCTTTCATATCATTAGCATCATGTAGACCAATTTCCGTCTTCCTTTTCCGATTCCGAACCATCTTATTACTCCGAGCACACCTCGAAAAAAAAAAGATGTTAAAAGGGGGCACACTATAACATGTTACACTGTACCCCGTTACACTGTACCCCACACCTTATTGTTTAAAAGTAAAAATGAATAAAAATTTATAGGTTAGAAATTGCAATTCACTTTGCTTTTTATTTAAACACCAAGTAATTAAAGATTAAATGAAACATATATTTACTTACCAGATATTATTAGTTTTCCAACAAGAACAAAACTTCAGTAGGTAAATTTTTCACATTTTTTTTCCACAAAACATAAATTCTATGACTATTCCGTTAACTCGGCAATTCGAAGTTCGATGACACTTGATTAAGATGGCGGCACATGAGGTTGTCAAAACACGGAAAGAGTTGCCATGACAAATAAGAACAAGACAGAGCTAACCTTGATGTTATACTGTGCCCCTTGTTACACTGTCCCCCACTTGACCCTACAGTCACGAGCACCAATATGTAGACACCCAGTAATTTTCAAAACCGATTTTCTCGTAAAATAACTATTTCAACTTTGAGATACGACATGTACGGTAAACCTATGGATTCGAAAATGCAATGTGTGTGACAACATACAAATTCATTCAATAATCAAGCAGAAAATCGCTTATGAAATTAGCTAAGTGTATACATAGTTTTGCTCGTGACTGTACCTAATTAAGTACACTCACATTTCGCTAGCTAAGTTATAATGCCCATGTAAATGAGCCTTTTGCCATTTACCGGGCACAAATTCGGACTCCAGGCTGCTATTACTATTATGAAATTGCTGATTAGAATATCCTATAGCACTAGGTCCTGGGAATTGAACCAAAGATCTAATCGTCTGAAGGTCTGACAGCCTGTCCCATGAAGGGCGTCTATAAATCTTTGATACGTGTAACCCAGTAGCTGGGTTGTGGCGATCAATAGGTAATCGCTCTACGTAGAATACTGATGGCTACCCACCATCCGGTTATACTGGAAACCGACCTTAATAACAACTGGGAAAAGGCTAGGCAGATGATGGTCCCTACATTAATAAACATGTTGCATTACACCTCTCAATCGGTTTCTTGATATTTTTCTTTCCTTCATGCTAAATACCTTACGTACTTAGGTACCTACGATGTTCATTTAATAATTGGTGTTATGAAATACTGCCCTATTTTTGAGCGGTGACATACCATCAGGAACAGATTATTTATTTGTAGCCCAAGTACCTAACAATCTTATTTACTTATTTTATTGTTTGTTACCACACTGGTTTGTTTTAGTTTAGTTTAAATCACAAAGTATATTGTAGTAAACGCTACAATCGGTGCTCATTTTTCTAGCATAGTTTATCTCATGTTGCAGCTTGCATTAATCAAATGTGTAGGTGCTAGATACCGTCACCGCATGTTCTTGGTCACAACTTTTCATTTTCGCTTCTATGTCGTAGCTATAAGAGCAGTTTCGTAGTGCAAACTATTACCACTGAGATGTAGGCTGACCTATCTATCAATTATTATTCATTATAGACAAGTACAATACAATTATTAGTTTAGGAAATCTACATGAATACCTACCAAAAACTTACCTAATCATACTAAGCAATGAGTAAGATTATCCGTTTCATTCAATACATACGTCACAGCAGGCTTGATACCACCCCGTGACCATGACCACATTTCAGCGAACACTCTGCTTACGTACTGATACTTACCTAGATAGAAATACCTTTTCCTAGATAGAAAAGCAGAATCTCTGTCTCTTCAACTGAGGAGGAGAAGCCAGTTTTGAAAACCTTAGTTTAGATAGTTGCGCAGACCCACTGTATAACTGGCGAGTTATTCTGCACACTGTCACATGTAATACTGTGACACTGTCCTGCACACTAAATAAAGTTTCAAAGTATGTATTCAATAAAACAACACAAAAGTCCAAAAATCAATTTATTAATCAGTAAATTAACTAGAAATTGTGTTATCTGCCGAATGAACCTATCATGGGGTTCTTTGGAAAGATACCGGTTTTGCTGAAACTGCTGAACAGTTGGTTATAAGGGTTGCCACCGCCGCTACCATACGCGGAGCTGCTGCTGTAAGCGCTAGCACTGCTGCTACTTTTGCCCCCGCTGATCTTGACACTGCCACCGCTGCTCTTGATGCTGCCACCGCTGCTCTTGATGCTACCACCACTACTCTTGCTACTGCTGACTCCGCTACTCTTAGCTTTACTGCTCCCAACGACGCTGCTCATACTGATGGCATTGCTAGTCTTGCTGCTACTTATGGGACTGTCGTCCAAGTCGGTATCAGCGAATAAGGCTACTGTCCCGCCGCTGGAGCCAGATTGTTCGGTGGCACTCTTGCCGCGACCGGTGATCTGGCCGCCTCCACTAGCATAGGCTCCGGCATATGCATTGCCTTGAACATTGGTATGGAACTGACCACCACCACCACCAAATGCTGCGGCTGCATAATTTTTATAATAATTATTATAATAGTCAGTATACGCATTATTACTATGCTCTCCATAGACATTTATTCCATTTTCCCCGTAGTAATTATTTCCATTATCTCCATAATTGCTTCCATAGTCTTGACCGGACTCACAGTTGTTGCAGCTGGGCTTTTTTGGTTTGCAACTGTGGCAGGTATGTTTGCAACAATTGCTACTGCTTTGTCTACAGCAACTGCTTTCACTTTTACAGCAGCTGCTTTCAGTTCTACAGCAGCTGCTGCATCCGCAGCTACAGCTTTGTTTGCATTCACAACTAGATGCACTTTGCCTGCACGGTTCACATTTAGGTCTACAGGGTTCACAATGGCATTCACATCTTGGTGGTGGTGGGGGTGGTGGCGGCGGTGGTGGAGGTGGGGGTGGTGGAGGTGGTGGCGGCGGCGGTGGTGGCGGCGGAGGCGGCGGCGGTGGTGGCGGTGGCGGCGGTGGTGGTGGTTGCGTGCATAAATCACAAACAAATGGTTTCGGGGTTGTCATTTCTCTAATTTTACAAAGCTCGCAAGTTGTAGTGGTGGTTTGCGTTTGGGTGGTGACGCGGTGACAGTTCGCGCCCTCACAGTGATTTGGGTCACAGTTACAAACACGATGACCGTTGTTAGTGGTGCAGTAGCATTCACCATTAGCGTTCATTATTGCGTTATTGCTGTTAATTTCAACAACGTCAGGAGTGCCATCGTTCTTGGTATCGTCATCTGAAAACGTACCCGTATTATGGAAGCCGCGGTGATCCACAGTGTAAACATCATCGTCATCAAAGAAACCCCCGCGATCGGAAATCGTCTTATTAATATTTTGGTCATTGCTATCATTATATGCAGCGATTAAGGCGTTGTTTGAGATCTTGTTTTTTGCTATAGAGTTAACATCATTAACGCGGAAATTATCAAAATCAGGAGCAAGCATGTTATAATCCATACCACCGTATCCATTATTAGGGCCTTGATTAGAAGTTTCGGAACCATCGACAATCCCGTAGCCATCATAAGGGGCGTCGTAACCGTCGCTTGGGTTTCCGTAAGTATCACTAAGAAGACTGTAGTCATCACTAGGGTCAAAGCTGGGGAGATTAATACCTTTTGTGTTGCCATCACGGTCATTGGTGTTACTATCTTCAGTGGCGCTTCTGTCAGCAATATCTAAAAGTGATGGAACGTATGGTTCGCGTTGCTTGCGTTCAATTTCAGGATCTGGATGACTATACCCGTGTCGACTCATTTGAGCTTCTGGTCCTATGCTATCTGATGTACTGATGTCATTTTTAGGTTCATTGTTAGTCACATCAGGTTTTAGTTTGTAAATCCAGTCGTATGGTTCATAGTTTTCTGCTCTCATTATTGGAGCTGATCTATCAATGTAACTTGTTCTTTCAACATTAAGTCCTTCGAGGTTATTTAGATAACTTCCAGCTCTAGCAACAGGAACTGGTGAGCCAAGATTTCTTCTTGCGTAATTAGGATGACTAAGGCCATCTGCTCTGTTAACATAATCTTGGCCGTAGTTTCTGACGCTGTTTAAGTTACTATTTCTTAAGACATTAGTTCCTTGGTCAAGATTATTGGATCTGCTAACAAACGTTGCTTGATTAAAGGCATTTGCTCCTGATGGAAGGCTTCTAGTTTTTCGAACGACATGGCCATCGGAAGCTGCATCATCAAACCGAGCTCGATTCCAAACAAAAGGGTCTTTATCAACCTTATGAGCTCTAGTAAGAGTAGCTTTATGGTTCTTATTAACAACTGCCTGGGCTTGGCCACTTGCAACATCGGATCTTTTGTTCAGACCAACTGTCCAGGCATCAGGAGATGCAATACTTCTAGTTAGCAATTTCCCAATAATAAGGGAAGACGGAGTCCTGACGTTATCGCCACGAGATGGATTACCGGCACGCCTCTCGCCATCGTTGACACCTTTTGTTCTTGCTACATAAGCACTCCCATCAATTGCTGTTCTACCTATACTCCTGTCACTACGGCCACCTCCTTTATCTAAGGAGGTCCCTTGGTTGAGATCATTTTTTCTGTACCCAGAGTAGGCATTAAGCTGCCTACTCCATGACGCCTCATTTGCTTGGCACGTAACGGTAATAGCGAGGAGATATAACTGAAATAAAAGTTAAAGCTATTATATTAATGGACATGAATTCGTGGTCTCTTTTAGATCTTGATTTTCATAACTTTTTAGGATTTTTTTATATTAATTTTTGGGCAAACCTTAAAAATGCTTTTGACAAGCCTAGCCTTGGGCATAAGCTTTTAAAAAAACGACCAAGTACGTGTCAGACCACAAATAATGAAGGGTTCCGTAGTTGGGATGAATTTGTCCCAAGCACAAACTTAACGTTGTACAGAGGCCAGCACATCAAGTTATCCCTAACTGTCAATATTTCCCAATTGAAAATGAACCATAAACTTTTGTAATAAAATTGAACATCTAACAAAGAAATTTGACAGATTGGGGTAACTTGATGTGCTGGCCTCTGTACATAGTTAAAAAACATGTTCTTCCTTACATGCATGTTTTTATTCAATTTTAAGTTTGTGTGCATAATATTGGGAGATCTACCATGTTGTTTTAAGACCATAGATTTCTAGAATGATGGTTTTCCTGTAATCTAGTAATAGAAATAGTTTCTGTAATTTTTTCGAAATATTAGGTACTTATGCATTTTCAAAATTAGAACAAATATACTTAAAACACAGTAAGCCCTTTCATTTGATATCAAAGGCGACAACATACTAACTTTTTATTTTCTTTTCTTTTGTAACCCAAAAGTTACCCTCAAATACAGAATTCATTTACATATTTACGAAACACGTCCGGGTTGGGGGTAGGTGACAAAAATGTATATGTATATGTAATGTACCTATTTTCAACTTAATCAGCCTATTAGATCCATTGGCTGTGACAGAAGGACAGACAAGCAGACAGCCAAACACACGACTGGTCTTAAAAGGGTTCTGATTTTTATTCGGACGTATGGAACCCTAATAAAAACGATGTGAATAAATTAGGATGAAAATAGGTTGGGTCAGAACTCAGACGGATGACTGGGTCGTCACCAAAGATTATCCGGAAAGCAGTTGTTTATTGCTAATCCAGCTGCCCGGAGTCTGGATTTCTGCCAGGTTGATGGCAATAGGCTCGCCCCTATTACATTTAAATGTGAGTGAACACATCTCTGCATTCGGAAATACAGGCGTAATGTTATGTTGTCGCTAATCCTTGCGTTTCAATTCTTATCTAAAAGTGTACAGACGCCAGCACATCAAGCTATCCCTAACTGTCAAATTTTCTCATTTAAAAATAAACCTTATGTCTTTGCTATAAAGTTGAAATACTATCAAAGAAATTTGACAGATTGTGGTAACTTGATGTGCTGGCCTCTGTACCTACGTTCAACCATATTTTTCTTTCTCGCTGTTAGGTTAAAATCCTTTTTTGAATCAGCAAATTGAACTATTTAGCAATGAAGGAAAATAATTGATGTTGTAGGAGACATTTTTTTTTTTTTTTTTTTAAGGCTGGGAAATCATCCAATGACTGCTCCCGCTCTGGGTGGAGCGGAAGGGAGTGTCAGACTCTTACTGACTAAAACCCATCCATGTTCCTTCCATAGCCCTTTATGTTCCGGGGTAGCGGTAACCCTTTCGGACAATCCCGCTTACCCGGCAGGGTTGTAGGAGACATGACAACATATTTATTTATGTACCTTTAGCAAAAGTCGAAGAAGGGAAACGATTTCGGCAAGAGTAAATAAAATAAACAAAGATGAGCAGAAAATAACAATCCAGTAGTTAACACGAAATTATTTCTATAGATTGCTAGACTTTAAAATCATAAACATCTCTTGTAGGATCTCAAACGAGGAACGACTTTCATTTTTTCTGAAGGAAGGGACAATGAAAGATTTGACAATGTAAAATTTTGGTGATGATGATGATTTAAACATCTGGTTGTTTCAAAATACATAGGTACTTTTACGAATAGTCTACAGCCTAATCAAAACTGAAGGAACGGGAAAAAAATAAAAACCCCTTAATAATTGTATGTAAGTAGGTATACAACGTGGCGGTACAATGGTGACATTAATTTAACACACGGGTATGGCTAGTGGCCATTAATCATATAAATGTTGACAGGTTAAAAGAAATCGCAAATTGAAAAAAAAATATATAACAAACTAAATAAGAAACCGTCCGTATCTATCGCAAGGATGTAAACGTACCTATTTGATTAGAAAACGAAAACAAAGCAAAGCGTCTATATTGCAGTACCATAATTGCACTATCCTAATTGCTTCTTTAAGTGCATGTTGCTCTAAGTTTCTCTCTGTTTTTCTAACATTTTAAATAAATCCGTGAATAAAAACTTGAGAGGTGTCAAGGGACACCCGGATGGGACGAAGTTCCTTTCGATTAATTAGTGAGGGTGTAATACAATTTTATTTCTTTAACGTTATAATAATAAAAAAAACAGATCTAAAATTAACCAATCAAAAAATATTGATTAAAAAGAGATCATACTTTACTCCAAAAAATATACCTTAGAAAGATCAAAACAGAAAAACACGCGCACGCCGCACGGCTTACAACTATGGCAAAAAGTGTCGTTACAACTTTTGGTCTTATTTTTTTTCACTCTAGCCCCCTTTCGCAACGCGCGATAAGGAACTTCGTTCCAATAACGTGAAATAGAAATATAATGTCGTCATGAAACGAAAATGTGAAAACGTATCTAGATACGTGTGTTAAATTAATGTCACCATTGTAGCGCCACGTTCTATAGCATCCGAAAACGCAAGTATTCTGGGGGGCTTTTCTCACAATCTCGCTCGAAACATTTGTGTCAAAAACGATACAACTAATCTCTTTACCCTCTGATCTCACTAGTGCAAATGCAATTAAATTAATCGTGTGTACATTACCAAGTAAATTTTCATCATCGGTTCCAGGTTCGTGCCAAGGTCCAGTACATAATGATGCGGTGGACGAAGGCTGGTCGACTTTATTAAGGCGCCATATAGCAAATTTAAACACTGGAACATAAACGGCTATTTGTCACGGTTGCCCAACAAATAATTACTTAATTTACAAGTGATAAGAGCTGATTAGTCAGATGTTTTCCATTAAACACTTCTGGGAACATTTTACTATTAAATGTGAGTGGCTTTGTTTCCTCGGTTCTCTCGTGAGTAAATTAAAATTGGTAGGTACCAGTTACCTACATATTGATGTTGTAAAATGCCCAAAGAGTGGGATCTAATTGAAGAATTTTTACGTCGAATCATTGATTTACTGATAGCACTCGTCTTAAAAAGCTGCTCATATTTCGGAATGAATTACACATCGTGAACCTAAATGTGCATACTTTAGCATGTAGTTTCACGTATAATGCTTAGTGCTCAGAAGGACTACTTTGTCTTAAGGATCAGAAATTAAGCTACAGTAGGTAGGTACCTACGTACCTATGTTTTCAATAAGAGTTTGTCGGACGCAGGAATTCTTTTACACAGTCTGGAGTTTGTAGCTAAGTACTAACAGCCGCACAGGTCGATCCATCAGGTTAAGCTACGCTTACCGGGGTTGGCCGTGGATGGGTGACCATCTTAACACACCGAGACTCCTCCGTGCCTCGGAAAGCACTTTAAGCCGTTGGTCCCGGCTATCATTTGTGCATCTTTGACAGTCGTTACGGGTCGTCAGAAGCCCGAAAATCTGTCAGCCAGTCTTACCAAGAGGTATCGTATTGCCTAGATACTAGGTTGTGGAGGTCAGATAGGCAGTCGCTCCATCTAAAATACTGGTATTCAGCTGTATACGGTTAGACTGGAAGCTGACCTCAACATAGTTGGGAAAAGGCTACGCAGATGATGAGTAGAGACTGCGATTTCATATTCACAATAGACATAATCCAACAGTAGAAAATGCAGCTTGTTAACGACTTTAGCCGTATCAATGGTTCTGATATGCTAGTCATATCACCAATCGTGGTGGTCATCATTAAATTTTCTCGAGAGACTAATAAAACAATATTATGTTAAACAAATTAAATGGCGTCGCGCTTTCTTCCAGCGTTAGTAGAAGGTTGGTTAGTAGAAGTCAAAAAAATATAAATTTTACGCTATTTTTACCAAGTAATATTTGATTTATTTTAATAGTTTCATTTATGTGTAACCACGTATTTAAAAGAGTAATTACATCCGCCATACTTCTATTAAAACAGTGTTAATAATTGAACACTAGTTAATAATAATCGAATATTGATTTCGGAAATGTCTCGGTTTTAAACGCTACATCACTTGAAGATTAATTTGACATAGCTGTCATTAAAATCAACGTATGAAGCTGTTATTTTCTGAAGTGTTATCTAACGCTAAATTCACTTCCATTAAACCATGACGAACAGGGTACCCACGTTGAGAAATTATGAACAAGAGAATATAACTATTAATGGCGGAAGATCTCTTTGGGAAAGACTAAGCTTTTTTTTCCTGGAAGTGTCGATAGTAGGATATTTTTTCTTATTTGGGCCAGCTTAGGTATTGGGTCACGGGAAGTGTCAACCAGCTGTAGAAGATTTCGTTAAACAAACCATAGCAGTCGAACTCCACGGCCTGAGGCTATTTTAACATATTGAAATAACTTCTCACACATTGATTTATTTATTATTATTAACTTTCAGAATGTTTGTAAATATGTGAGCACCATGGACTTATGACATAATTTAAATAAGTTTACGTGTCATTGCTAATGTGTTTTTATTTTCAGCTTTTGTGGTGTAGTGTTTTTATTCTGGGTGCATCGTCTTTGCATATAATATTGTTATAATTCATGTATACAAAACATTGTAAAACATGTTAAAAGAGTAACGGTGGAGTTTCTTGCCCATTCTTCTCCACACGAAACTACCTTTTGGAAGGGGCGACCAGAATCAATTCTATTTCTTGTTCATTTTGACGTTCAAAAGTGCCTTAGGTACTTGTGCCTGTTTGAAATAAATGATTTGACTTTGACTTTGAGGGTTTCCACCCCAAAAGGGTCGAAAAGATAATTACCGGTAAGGTTATTATAATTGCATTGCAGCAGCGCCAGCGCAGCACAGAAGAAGACGATCCTGGAAGAAGGATGGCTCCAGAGTATCGTTACGTCCCACACTAAAGGCCTACCATCCACCTTCCAGGAAAATAAAGACATGCCGTCATGTCTCTTGCCATCGTCGCGTGCCGAGACATTTTATTCTAATACAGCTGGAACGCTGACGACGGTGACGTATCATGTATATATACTCTGTGCCATTTTGAAAGGAAGGGCAAAAACCATTAGATATTTAAACGATGTCTTTGAATTTGGTAAAGCAAACTCCTTGGTGGTGCAAGTGTTTGTTGGCAGCAATAACGACCTTCCATCTGGTAGACCATCAACGTATCATCTATTACATTACGTTTTTTACATACAGGCAGATTAGTATTAAACACTATTTGATCAAGAGAGAAATAGAGAACAACTAGAGCGAAGATATGGGGTTTATTTTTTTGAGGGTGGGATATCATCTAATGACTTCTCCCGCTCTGGGTGGAGCGGAAGGGAGTGTCAAACTCTTACTGAGTAAAATCCATCCATGTTCCTTCCTTAGCCCTTTATGTGCCGGGGTAGCGGTAACCCTTTCGGACAATCCCGGTTATGCAGCAAGGCTAACTGCAAGGAGTTGATCAGACTGCCAGCCAGCATCTCAAGCACAACATGAGCTGTATTCATGTTACTAGTCATTGTGACACTAGCAGAAGAGGAGCCTAGTGGTAAAAACACACCGTGAGGAACTTTTGGGTAGGTCGGACTTTCGTCATATTATAATAGTAAGGTATTTTAGGAGCGCGTGTTGCAATGGCCACGACTAAGTTATGACGCAACTTCGCAACGTAATTACGAGACATTCGTCACGTAGTTACGTACGCAGTTGCATAGTTTATCGTTTTTCCGACTCAAAGACCAGTTGTAAGTATTTATTAAATTAAAAGTCTACGCAATTACGTTACCCTCCTTTTAAATGGAGTTAGGTTGGGCACTGATATCTGGGCTGAACGGCGCTATGGAACCTGAAGCAAAGGCTTAACTGAATGCTAGCTGAGATCTGTTGGCTGACCAGTAGCCGATGGTTGGATGATCTACAAAAGAAGCATTTCCACAGCAGTGGGTGGAACTTACATAATCTTATGCCATTTTCCCACGTGTGTAGGCAAACAGAACGCTACCTGTGAGCCTTACACTACTTAGTGGGTGGGACTAGGCTTTTAATGATGAATGGTAACCCTCCTTCTGAAAGCAGTTGAGTAAACGGTCAAAAAGTCTAGAATAAAAGTCATATCCTATTTATAACGTACCGCTCACGCGCAGCAGAAAAAATGAGCATTCTAATACAGTGAACACTACCTATACAGTGACAGCATAAACTAGCAAACAGCTCAAGCCTTCCACAATCCAGGTATTCGATGGTTCACTTCTAGCTTATCGCAAAACAGGGCACTGTAGCCGCGTAGACCACTCGCTTGGAGCAAGTCGCATTGCACGACCGTGGGAGGGAGTCGTGGACTGCGAGCTATCTGTTAGCCGTCGCGGTGTGAACAAAACGCATTCTACTTTCTCTCAACACGTGGAAAGCATGCGGTGAGAATGATTTGAGGAGGAGCCGTGCGGTCCAGGTCCGGTGTCGTATAAGTGGGCAGCTACCCTCGTTTTTTTGTAATACCAACCGTTATTGCAATTATTGCAAAAGCATCATCTACTTACAAACATCTTTAACTGCGTAAAATTTTAAATTCGACACGACCACATGGGAGTTGATAGAGGTGAAAATGACGTGATAACTTCATAATAGTTGTATCGATCGCTGCACATATGAAATGAATTCAAAATGAATGTGTCAGCGTTCCTACAGTTGCATTAGATGGCGTTTTACTGTTATTACAAGAGTAGGGACTTCCGGGACTTCCGGGTAAGCGGGAAAGGAAGGAACATGGATGCGTTTTAGTCAGTAAGAGTCTGACACTCCCTTCTGCTCCACCCATAGCGGGAGAAGTCATTGGATGATTCCCACCCTCAAAAAAAAGGGTCTAGACCTGTTTCTCATACAGAAGAAAACCATCGGTATGTTTTGTCGGTCCCAAACCTTTAACTTAGCACTAACTAGATATTCTTCTCGCCATACTATAAGTATGGAGTTACATCGTCCTCTCCTAAGTACTACGTCGCCACGAACTTTACAGAACAGCTGCCACGTGTCGTACAAAAAAGATTAGTCGTACTTAGGTTAGGTTTAAGTTGGTATTGCCTGCTCTAGGTGTTGAATCTAAAATTATCACAATCATATCAGCATATAATTTTCAGACTGCAAGGATTCAGGACTCTCCTATGCAAGGGAGTGGAAGGGAGTGTCAGACTCTTACTGACTAAAACCCATCTATGTTCCATTCTTAGCCCTTTATGTTCCGGAGCAGCGGTCTCGCATGTTTTGTGCTACGACTTGGTTTTCTCACGATTTTGGAGTAATTTGGAATAAATGTAAGTAGTATATTACACAAAACATGCGCAAAATTGCGATTTGTGATTTGATTCCAGGAACTGCTACTGCGGAAGTCGGGGTCACTAGGCCACCACTGCTCAAATTGCTGTATGCTTATTACCTATCTATCATTAACGAGAAGTGACAAAATTGACAATAGAAGGTATTTTATGATTTCTGCTCTGCTCACCCATTTTGGGAAAACCACTGAAAAAATTAACGGTTTTCAATTTTCAAACACTTGAAATTGGTTAAATAAATAAAGTTTTAAATTGAAACATTTCTAATAGTTGTAATCAATTATTAATAAACATATTGCAATTAGAAACACTTGGAAACCTATTATTAGGCGAAGTCAATATAATTATATCCGAGTAAAAAGTAATGGAACCCAATTATTTTTATGTGTTAATAGATAAACCTGAAAAGTTTCTTGCTTTATATTTTTTAGGATTTCGTTCTTTTATTTTCAAAATAGAAAATATTCACATAATTATAATACGCTATCATCACCATTCATCATTCTCCTACCCTTATCCCAAATTATTCGTAGTCAGAAAAACAAGTCTTTTTCTTCTCGTCATCTCGGTAGTCGCTCCCTTTACAGCCATATCATCTTTCACACAGTGCACCCATTTTTTCTTTGGTCTTCTCCTACTCGTAATACATAGGGACATAATATATTGTGAATACGCTAACAGACTTAAAACACATGTATTAAAAAAAAAGGAGGCGTAATAAAATTATGGCATCAAAAAATGTATCCGCGTCGCTATCAACAGGAAAAGTGCCCAAAAGGCTGGCAGCATTGCCACGTTAAAGCTGTCGTCTGCTTCGGAAACCATGATCTATCTTGCAGTATAAGCGCAGGCTGGATAGCACGGTACGCTAGCATTAATGACATCATCCGTCGTTCTCCTGTCACCCCCGGGCTGCCAGCTGTTTTAGAACCCAACAGCGAGGCACCGGACGGTGGAAGAGCCCAGATGAAATTACCATAATACCTTGGAATTTACGTCGGCCTTTGGTGTGGGATGTAGCATTTATCAACACCCTGGCATCATCCCGTCTTCCTAGCACGGCGTACCGGGCGACTACTTCACACGTGTGAGAAAAATCAAACGGCGAAAATCTTCTCAATTATTGTATTCTATTCGTTTTCAATCTGCGTAAAAATGATCATGTCTCTGCACATCGGTCGCTTCTAAAGTTACCCATACGCCAGCGCAGAGAGCAAAGGGAGCTGACCATCTTGTTTTCTTCTCTTGATTCGCCCTCTTCCCCTAGCTACCTAGCCTCCCACTTTCAGTACGTTTGTGCTAATCACAAAAAAATCGCCTTCGTCATTGTCCCGCTCACCGCACTGACTTCATGCACTCCTTCTAGCTCAGGAGTCAGGTCTTCAATTATAAATGATTCACCTTTGATTATGTCTATAAAGTTTACTTATTAAGCTGCCACACAGACATAGCAGCGGGTAAAACCAACAAAAAAAAAAAGTTTCACTAATTAGCTCTTATCATAAATATGTATAATTTAGTAATTATTTGCTTGGGAGACCGTGACAGTATTCGATTTAAATACTACCGTTGTAACCGATATTAATGTTGCCTTATTAATTAAAGTCAACCATTTTGGTTACCCATATCATAACTGGCCACCATCGAAACTCGGCGCGTCACTGGAATATAAAACAATGAAATATATATTTTCAATATGGCTGCATCAGACTCTGGTAAGTTCTTAGAATAGCAAAAACAGTATCCGCATCAACTTCGTTGGAAGTCTTGGTTCTCTTTCTCCAAGCTCAACGACGACGGGTTCCAAGCTCTCCGCATCCAGTTGAGTGTAGGCCAACCTTGTTGGAGAAAGTTTTCCTGTTCCCCATCCAAGATAAAATCCAATATCTTTTACATTTGTTTTATTTTAGCAAAAGCAAGAAATTCTTTTTTGATTTACCATATTCTTATAAATCGACCGGATCGAGTTAAACGCACTTTAGCTCCTCAGCGATGCAACTATATGCAATAATTATTAAAGTTATATTACATTGGCGTATTTTAAATAATTATTATTCTAAAAGATCTACTAAATTAATTTGTGAGTAAGGCTAAACTGATGATGTTAAAAGAGTTACAAATTCATACTATTTAGTAAACATTCAACACAACAGTTTCTAGAATAATCAATGATTTTATTTTCAGCTAATTCTAGTTCTCAAACACATCACAAAATGTCATGCCAATAACCCTAGAGAATCATATAATCTTGACCGAAATTATTACGAGGAACGTAGCAGCAATAACAGAAAAGGTTATAGAGATCCGGATAATATTAGCAGGGCAAATCAAATCTATGAAGCAGCTTATGCTGATGGAGCTAGACGTATAAGGCAACAAAATTACATTGGCAGAGCAGGAGAAAGCAAGTTCACGAAACCAGAAAACCTTCGTCAATCCTTGAATCTAGATGGTGAATATAATTTGCGAAGCTCCAACCCTACAAACCGTGGTTATGGTAACACAAGGAATGGTGATAGTACAGAAGTAATTGATATTGCTTCGGCTGGCACAAGCAGTACTGAAGGAGATGCTTTTAATGCGAGCGTTATACAAGAAGGCAGTTATAATAATAACACATTGTTCATGTCTGGTATCGTCAAACCGAGTGTGGATAGCTGTTCATGTCAAGGTGCGGGAGCCAGTGATGAAGATAGTTTCCTCTGTTTTAGTCGCAAAGATGGTAGCAAAAGTTTTAGTATTAAATCCAAAGGTATAGCAAAGTTCAGCCTTGAAGACCTTATAAAAGCTTACAAGTTCTACTACGAGAATATTAAAGTTCACAATTTCAACTTTGAGAACATTGTAAATGGCGAAAGCAACTTTCAACACGAATTCGATGGCGACAATAAATTTAACGTTGATGTAAGTAAACTTAAAATTAACGGATTCAATGAAGGTAATTTCAATTTCGAAAGTGAAGCTAAGTTTGATAACTATGTAGTAAAGAACGGTGGCAATAGTATTAAAGTTGACACTTTTGGTAAGTTCGATATGAACACATACAAGAAAGATTCCAATAAAATCAATTTCGACGTTAATAAAAGCATAGTTCCAAACATTGACAGTCACAAATATTTTGACGAAAACAATAAGTTCAATACACAAATTGATCAAAATATAAATGGCAATTTTAATTTAGAGGAAAATGCAAAGATGGAAGCTTTTAAAAAAATTCAAGGTATGACAGCTTCCAATAAAAACAGTAAATTTTATTTCGACACTGACTCGAATGTCAAACAGTACAGCTTCGAATCTGATGTGCAAGCTGACATGCAAGCTGAAATTGAAGCACATGCCAAAGCGCTAGCACAAGCTAAGGCGATTGCAAAAGCCGAAGCAATCCTTCAGGCTCAAGCGAAAGCTCAGGCAGAAGCCAAAGCTAAATCCGTTATTCAAAGCCAAGTTCTCGCTCAAGCACAGGCTGAGGCACAGGCCAAGGTAATGATGCAATCTGACTCACACTTTAAGACACAAAGTCAAGGTCAAGCACAAGCACAAGCTCAAGCACAAGCACAAGCTCAAGCACAAGCTTATGCACATGCTCAAACACAAGCTCAAGCGCAGATCCATGGTAGTCAGACTTACAACCAGGGTCAAATTAATTCTCAGGGTCAATCATTCAGTTACGATTTTAATAACAATATTCGTCCTAACAACGGTTTTAACACCGGTAATGGTGGTGAAAAGTCTATATTTGGAAATGGCGGTTTTAACATGGGCTTTAGTGGCTATAGTGGAAAAATTGGTGGGAAAATTGGTGGAAGCATCGGAAAGGCAATATCTGGAACCTCCTGGATGTCTGGCGCTAATGGCGCGAGCGGAACTGTAGGTAGACATGTGACTCTTGCTGGACCTCTTCCTATAGTAGACGACAGTTTGGGCACAAATGCTGTTGTGTCCGGATCCTATGCAGGTGATGGATTCAACTATGCAGATAGCTTATACGAAGACAACCCAGATGACGGTTATTCAGCCCTTGGTTATCCAGGAGTACTCGCTTATCCGGCTCCAAATGACAGCCCATTTACTGGCACTCGATTTTACGGTGAAGGCAACACTCAGAAGGACCTAGGTTTTACACCATACGGTATGCCTGGATATCATCGGTACACGTAAGACGAATTGAGTGAAGATGTTAGGTAAGATATTGAATATACATATACTATTGTAATTCAAATTTGTTTTTTATTTGATAAATTATTTTTTGTAATGACACCACACAGAGTGTATTCCACTCCACCAAGGCTAAAGAAAGAACTGTATTATTTTTGTAGAGGAAAATATACATATATAAAAATATCATTGAAAAATTCGACAGATGATATACCATCATTTGACGAGCCTTTTTTCTACTATATTGGGTTCGGCTTCGATTCTAACCGAATGGAGCTGAATGCCAGTGTTTTACATGGAGTGACGGCTTATCTCGCCACCACAAACAATACCCGGTACTGGGTAATACTATACTCCTTTGGTAAGACTGTTTGTCAGACTTTCGAGCAAACCGTCCTGACAACTCGTAAACAACAACAGCCTAACGTGCTTTCCGAGGCAGAGTGGGGTCTTGGCACGTAATGGTCACCCACCCACGGACCAACCACGTCAAGCTAGCTTAACCTGATCGATCGATCCGTGCAGCTGTTTTTACTTAGTATGAAGCCCCTCGACAATTTTGAAATAAAACTATATCTATATAAATTAAATAACGTCTACATTTTATTGAATAAGAATAGTTACAAAATAGTTCAGTCTTTTTCGGGCCACACGACGCTCTCGATCCAAGGTACATAGTATTGGATCCTGGAGTAGATGTCAGGTGTTTCTGGTTTGCCACATTCTGAGGAATGTCCCGTCACTCCGACTACGGTATACTGACACCTGAACTGATCTATCTGCAGAGGACTTCCGCTGACGTGCTGTGGATAATTAAGACATGTGTTAACTCCATGTACTTTGATTAACAATGCTGAAGGACATTATATTATTATCTCTCGAAGGAAAGTTATCACCGATTTATCAATACCATTAACATTTAAACATCAAGCAAATTCGTGAAGTCGGTATCGTCTCACCGTTATGGACGCCGACTTATTTTACTAGTATTGTTATTGTAATAGAGCCATGAAAGCGTATGAGTTACTAAGAATAAATCACGTCAGTAGGTATTAGGTATGTTCGGGTCTGGGGTACTGCAGGGCAAGTTAACCCTTTCGCACTTAATGACCCACATCCTCATGAATGTTGTCAGAAAGAGAAAGCCATTTAACCTGACATAGCTCCCTCGTAAGTTACGCTAAAACACGCCAATATTCTTCATCAATCATCCAGTCTGTCCTAGCCGCAAGTCAATGCTTGTCAGCCAGTACTTTTGCAGCATTTGCGTTATCTATACGAATATTATAAATAGGTAAAATTTGTAAGTTTGTAAGTTTGTATGTAGGGGGTAATCTCCGGAACTAATGATTCAATTTCAAAAAAAAATTCCCTGATAGAAAGCTACATTATTCCTGAGTGCTATAGGCTATAAATTATATTTATATCGTACAAATTAGCCGAGCTATCGCAATTTTTGTCTAGCAAGTCGGAAAGAAATACCTCCGAAAACAGAATTATTTGCATGCGCTGCCTAAACAGTTACAGTATATCGCAATTTTCCGCGGACGAAGTCGCGGGCAGAAGCTAGTGTTATTATAACTCGTTTCCGCGACTTCTTGTTTTAAGAAAAAAAATATTCTATGCCTTCAGCAATATACTGTACCCTCCCATTATTGAAACTCGCAAATACCCTTCTGTAACATTAGCACAGATAAGTACGGTAAAACGGGGTGAATAGGGATGCAGGGGTTAATCAGAACGAAACTTATAAATGAACCAGAACAATTGATCATTAATTATTATACTCTTAGATATACCCCCTTCCAACCTACCCGGACCGAGTGGGTGTAGATAAAAAGGCACGGCGCGCTGCGAACGGGCGCATTGTCTACTTGGCTCTCGGATGCAACGGACGTATTTTAAAGGACGTTATAGCATTTATTAGTGTCGTTTTATATAATTATTGTGTACTCATTATTTACTGTGTGATTGGTGTTAATTAAAGATAACTTGTAAGAAATAAAACCTTGTAGGGCTTTTAGTGATTTGTTTTTTTTTAATAAACTCCGCTTGTGTTTTCTAAGATCAGAAGTGGGATAGTCACGCGTTCTGGGCCGTCTGCTATCCATTTAAATACTCAGTAACGGTGTTAGTGTTGTGATTATTGGGCGCAAACGTAAGTACCTACCTAAGTTTTGTTTCTTACAAAATGTCAGGGCGTTCGTCTCGGTCTAGAGGACGTAGAAACTCTCGTGAGCGACAGTCTAGTGGCGGTTCTCGCAAAAACCGTCGCGATATTTCGAATGATCGTGACACGCCGCCGATTGTCGCACGCCACAGTCGAAACAGTCCAAGAGACCGCAGAGATAGGTCGCCTAGGTGTCGTAGTGTTTTGCATAGCCCGCATAGCGGCTCTCGTAGATATCGCGAAGGCGCGTATGACCGCCGCGACAACTCACGCGATGTAGCCCTTGATCGAATTCTTACTAGGTTAGAAGTAATTGAGCGGAGATTGCCTACGACATCTAGTAGTGATAGTCCGTTGCATCCAAATAACGAGAACCAGTTATTGTCCCCTCTTCCGGTCGTACCAATCCCTGCTAGTCAGCAAGGTTCAAGCTTGACCGAGACAATAACTAACGAAGTTACCGCCGAGAATAACTCGCGTGCGACAGATGTGCAAAACGAGAGTGGGGACGTAGCGAACAGTATTGTTCATGCCTTGAGCACGCTTTTAAAAGCAAAGTCTCATAACTTCTATATATCACCGTTTGATCCAAGTATACAAGATTTCGATGTCTGGTGCGCTGAGGTTGACCGTGGCCGATTGATAAATAATTGGGATGATCGCGAATGCCTAGGGCGGATAGGTTCTTGTTTGCGTGGTGATGCAGGATCATGGTTAAATGACTGGGTGACAAGTGATAGATCCTGGAGTAACTTCAAGGTTGAATTTAGATCTCTTTGTCCTCGTAATATCGATTCTGCATCCATACTATATGAAGTTATGTGTACGAACTCAAACAAGTACCTAACTTATGCAGAGTACGCACGTAAATCCTTGCTGCGTCTCAATATAGTTCAAGGCTTATCAGATAAGTTAAAATCCGCCATTATTATTAGAGGTATCAGCGATCCCCAGGTCAAGGCTGCGGCAACCAATGCTAAACTAGCATGTAAAGATCTGGTAGAATTTTTATCAGTTTACGTCAAACCCAAAACTGACAATAATACTGCTCGTGATCGTGCCCCCTCTAATAACTCTTCTAACCAACGTAAACGTGAGGCACCTAAATCAGGCAATAGCAATATCACTTGTCATTTTTGCGGCAAAACGGGTCATAAGAAATGGTATTGTCCCAAAAAGTCCAAAAATACCAATTCGGTTCAGGATCCCAGTGCCTCTACGTCAGCTCCACCTACATCAAGCGATAAAACTAATAAACCCGTTCAACGCTGTGCTTTTTGCAAACGTAATGGGCATTCAATCGATTCATGTTTCCAAAAACAGCGTTCTGAGGGTCACAATAAGAAAACGAATGAAGTAAATTTTTGCTCCGAATCGACTCCAGACAAAATAACGTAATTTCAGCCGTCGTCCAGAAGGTGCCTGTCGATGTTCTAATTGACAGCGGTTCTGATATTTCCTTAATTTCAGAAAAGGTGCTAAAACATTTTAATTTTAATCGTTTACCAGCTTATCGCTTGATGCGTGGGATAGGAAGTCAGGTAATTGAATCAACCTCTGTCATTACCACAGTTGTAGAATTCCCAGAAGTATCACTGGAAATTGATTTATATGTTGTCCCAGCTGAATGCATCAATGCGCCTATTCTAATTGGTACTGACGTCTTGAATCGAAAAGGGCTGATTTACACTCGTACTAGTAGTGAACAGCGGCTTACCAGGTCAGACGTTCAGACAACCGTGCAGCTTGTGAACACTATGGATCATGAGTGTATTAAAACTCCTTTAGTGGGTGCCGATAGAAATCGGTGACTGAAAATTATCAAAGAGTTCTCTGATTTGTTTATTTCCGGTACGGCGACTTCCACTGTGAACACAGGTAGTATGGAGATCAAACTAACGTCTAACACTCCAATAACCCACCGTCCTTATAAGCTTTCGTTAGATGAAAAAAATAGGGTTCGCAACATTGTTAGCGATCTGCTCAGCAAGGGAATAATTCGTGAATCACAATCCAATTACGCGAGTCCTATCATTCTCGTCAAAAAGAAGGACGGGAGTGACAGGATGTGCGTCGACTATCGAGCCCTTAATGCCATTACCATTAAAGAGAGATTTCCCTTGCCGCTGATCGATGACCATATCGATAGACTTGGTAGCTTCAAAATCTTCACCAGCCTCGATATGGCTACTGGTTTTCACCAGGTACCTATGAAGGATGATGATTCCATAAGCAAAACTGCCTTCGTAACGCCTGAAGGGCAGTATGAGTATCTGAAAATGCCATATGGTCTAGCCAATGCCCCGATCGTCTATCAGAGGATTATATCTAAAACATTAAAACCTCTCATTGACACTGGTAGGGTTCTAACTTATATTGATGACGTATTAATTCTGTCAAATTCGATAGATGAGGGTCTTAAAACGTTAAGGGAAGTTTTACAGATACTCAAGGCCGCGGGATTTTCCATAAACTTGAAAAAGTGTACTTTTCTAGACGTAGAGATTGAGTACTTAGGGCGACTGATTGGAAATGGTCAGGTACGGCCGAGTCCAGGTAAAGTAGATGCACTTGTACGTTCTCCAAAACCTACAAACATGAAAGAGGTTCGCCAGTTTCTGGGGCTCGCAGGATATTTCCGCCGCTATATTGCTGGCTATGCCTCTAAGACAAGCAGCATAGCAAGGCTGCTGAGGAAGGGTGAACCTTTTTCATGGGGTTCTGAGCAGGACACTGCTCGCGACTATATTATAAATTGCCTGACTAATGAACCGGTTTTAGCGATATTTGACCCCCAGTTGCCTACAGAGCTCCACACAGACGCTAGTGCAGTTGGATTTGGTGCTATTTTACTCCAAGAGCACAGCGGTAAGAGAAAGAGGGTTGTTGGGTACTTTAGCAAGTCCACTCAGGGTGCGGAATCGAGGTACCACAGTTATGAATTGGAAACTTTGGCTGTTGTACGTGCGCTCCAGCATTTTCGCCACTATCTAATTGGTATTCACTTTAAGATAGTGACGGATTGCAATTCTTTAAAGTTAACGGAGCGAAAAAAAGACTTGCTGCCTCGCGTTGCGCGCTGGTGGGTATACTTACAGGATTTTACGTTCACTCTCGACTATAGGAAGGGTTCATTAATGCAACACGCGGATTTTTTAAGCCGTAACCCTCCTCCTACCGATAATGTCTCACATATCCGAAATCCGAACAACTGGGCAAAGATTGCTCAAACCGCTGACGCAGAGACTCAGGAATTGATGTCTAAATTGAGGGAAGGGCAATTAGATCAAACGAGGTACACCATCAAAAATGATTTATTGTTTTACAAATTTACGCCTACTGGTGAAGAACCGCGACTTTTGTGCTTCATCCCAAAGGGTCATAGGCTCAGTCTGTTAAGGGTTTTCCATGACGACCATGATCATATTGGTACTGACAGAACTACTGACTTAATTTTACGACATTTTTGGTTTCCGAGCTTACGGCAATTTGTGAGGAAGTATATAGGTCATTGCCTTATATGTCTGGCACATAAAAGGGTTCCCAGAGCTCCCTCTCAGCCAATCCAGTCCTGGTCTAAGCCGGAAATCCCTTTTTCTGTGGTACATACCGATGTTCTTGGACCACTCCCAGAATCAAATGGTTTTAAATACGTTTTGATTATAATTGATGCCTTTTCCAAGTATTGTTTACTGTACTCTTTATATAGACAAGACGCTGATGAGTTGAAGCGAGTATTCTCTAACGCAGTATCACTATTTGGTACCCCATCTATGATAGTATGTGACCGTGGTAGGATGTATGACAGTAGAGCTTTTCAAAATTGGGTTACTGAGTTGGGATCTTCAATACATTTTATTACGCCGGGTATGCATCGCGAGAACGGCCAAGTGGAAAGATACTGCCGAACCGTTCTTAACATGCTGCGGGTTGAGGTCGGCAATAAAGGCTCGCAATGGTCCGATGTGCTCTGGAAGGTGCAGCTCACCCTCAACATCTGCAGACAAGCCACTACCCAGACTTCACCACTACAGCTGCTGGTGGGCATAGACGCGGCTACCCCCGTCATCAGATCCTTGGTGCGAGACGTTGCTCTTGAAAACTCGCATCCCAATAGAGAAGCCTTGTTAACTCTAAGAAGACAACGAGCTTCTGAGTTGCTCACAGCCAATCAGCATTATCAGGATGCTTATGTAAATGAAGATCGGAGGCAGCCACGTACGTTTGCTGTTGGTGACTTTGTGTTTGTGAGCAAAGTTGCTCAGACTACTGGGAAACTAGACTCCGGCATGCGCGGCCCGTATAAGGTGGTCCAAGCGCTGCCACACCACCGTTATGAGCTAGAGTTACTAGCTGGGTCTTATGGGAAAAAGACTCAAGCCGCAGCAGAACATATGATGTTATGGCGCGGTGAGTGGACGCCGGATACGTGCTCAGCTTTCTTTGAGAGTGGTGAGTTATTTGTTATGAGCATGCTAACGTTTGGGCCTCTGCTTTGTTTCGCGGTCATAGTGGAGACATGCAGAACTTTTGGGCCTCTGTCTCAATGACGCGATGTGTCACAAATTCATAGTAAGCATAACATTTGGGCCTCTACTATGTATTCGTGAAAACGACAAGCGAACGTTTGGGCCTCTGTCGATAACAATGTATGGTGAACGATGGAAACCGGATTCTATCGTTAGCGATGCATTGAATCTCTTGGGTTTGAAGCTGTTCCAACCGTAAGTCACTATTGATGGTCCTTGTTGCTGGCGCTTGAGTGCACGCTTGCGCCTGGAACACTGGACAGATTCGTAAATTTTAACTTATGAAACTACTTCAGGTTGAATAAGCTTCAAACCATAGCGAAAGTAATTACTCATGAACTCATGTGTTTTCAGATAACGATGATGGCCAAAATAATGATGATGGCCAAGCTTTGAGAGATGGATCTAATGAGAATGAAGCTGCGGTCGAGGACGTCACGCTATCAGGAACGGCCGTCTTAGATATACCCCCTTCCAACCTACCCGGACCGAGTGGGTGTAGATAAAAAGGCACGGCGCGCTGCGAACGGGCGCATTGTCTACTTGGCTCTCGGATGCAACGGACGTATTTTAAAGGACGTTATAGCATTTATTAGTGTCGTTTTATATAATTATTGTGTACTCATTATTTACTGTGTGATTGGTGTTAATTAAAGATAACTTGTAAGAAATAAAACCTTGTAGGGCTTTTAGTGATTTGTTTTTTTTTAATAAACTCCGCTTGTGTTTTCTAAGTTTCTAAGAATACAATAAACACATTAAGAGCCCTTTTTGGGCATAAACCATATTTATTTAATGTTAAAATTGCTTTTAAAGTTTCGTCCTGATTCACCCCTGCATCCCTGTTCACCCCGTTTTACGGTAAGTAATCAAAAGGATGCCGGGAAGGATTTGGGGGAGGCTCTTGCTCAGCAGTCAACACTGTAGGGTAATAAAGAAAAAAGAAATATGAGCAATTACCTTGCAAGTATTACCACTGTTATTATGAACTCCGTAGCACATTTGCGTCTTGTGATCGTATCCGTGTATCAGATAATTTTCTGGTTTGTGCGCCTCCTTACATCGTATTCGATCCAATTGATCTAAGAATATCTGAAAACAGAAAAAAACAAGAATTAATCTTTTGTGTCACTTTCAAGTAAGTATGTTGCCCAAATGTAATCGTCACTTTTGCTGCAGTGGGTGTCTTAAAAGGTAATTTTCTTTAGTGAAGGAGTTTGTGGGTACCTGCGATTATTAAGCCACAAGGTTTTGTATGATATTTTCCTAAATAATGAGCTTTGATGATTATTTTATGAATTGTCTGAAAGATATTTTTAAGTTAGTTAGTAAAAGAAGCTCTCACCGTTTGCATTTCGTCTGACTTGGTTTCATTCGCGTTGTTCTCTTTCCTTTCCTCGCTAGGTAAGCCAGCTGCTTCTGCTAGAGATATGTCATGAATACCAACATCTAGACACGCGGGAAGTATTTCAT
This sequence comes from Hyppa rectilinea, assembly GCA_951799385.1. NCBI lineage: Eukaryota > Metazoa > Arthropoda > Insecta > Lepidoptera > Noctuidae > Hyppa > Hyppa rectilinea. The sequence goes on from OX637326.1 coordinate 12,510,138, forward strand.
TGTCGAAACGTATCCTGGGAACAATTAAAATCAAAGGAACATCGAAAAACCAAAAATAGGGTTATTCTAATATGGTTATTATTTAAAACATATAAGTTGGAAATATAAAACAAAACAGATCTATAATCACGAGCGGCAGTTGCACGTCGTGACTGTAACAAGAAGGTTTTCCTTCAGCATGATGCTGAGCAATCCCCTAACCAAGCGTGGAAGACAACTTTTCACCTAGGAATTAGGTGGATTGTGGAATAATATATATGCGAAAACTTTTCCATAAAAACGCCTCGTGCGAATTCAAATGAAATTAAGAGGCCATCCTTAAATAATGTGCCCTCGTCCTTAATACGTGACTCATGATGTGTAATGGATGGATAATACTATTTATTGAGCTCTCATCATCATCTGCATAGCCTTTTCCCAACTATGTTGGGGTCGGCTTCCAGTCAAACCGGATGCAGCTGAATACCAGTATTTTACATGGAGGGACTGCCTATCTGACCTCCACAACCCAGTAAGTGGGCAATACAATACCCCTTGGTAAGACTGGCTGTCAGACTTTCGGGCTTCTGACTACCCGTTACGACTGAAAGATCCACGAATGACAGCCGGGACCAAAGGTTTAACGTGCTTTCCGAGACACGGAAGAGTCTCGGTATGTTAAGATGGTCACCCATCTACGGCCAACCCCGTCAAGCGTAACTTAACCTGATGGAGCGACCTGTGCGGCTGAGTACTTAGCTACGAGCTCATAACTGCAAAATTCTATCACACTCACTCTGTCTCCGTCTCCAATAGTGCGAGGTCGTGATACCACGAAGGTTCGTTGTATTCGGGATGTATTACACGTCTCTTGATGTTGTATATCTTCCACTGTTCCTCAAGATCAACACGGTTTTGAAGGCCAAGTGCAGCATACGCGATTGTGCCACTGACAATTATTGTGAGAATATTAATTAATAATAATAGTCAGAGAAGTGGACCTTCGACGCGGTAGATATTACGGTGAACAAGTATGTGCTCAGACACAGGAACACTCTTTCTTCCTTCTCCACCATCTAAGACTAATACAGACACGTGCGCAGGTTTCTCACCACCGACTTCTAAATTTCGGGCTATTACTAAGGAATTCCTAATGAAAAAACCCAATATCACTGCCCAGCCCAGGAATCGAACCCAGGAACCCACGCTCAGCAGACGCGCTTGCGATCACAAGACCACCAGGACAGACAGTACATATAACTATATTGAGTGAGGAAATCAACATTTTGTTTTGTAATTGGTGTATCAGTGTACCAAAATTATCGCAATGAGATAGTTGTCTGATTATCCTGCCTTAACCTTCGAGAAGAAGAGTCTTCATAATTATGGAGCTGAAGACTTACAAAACACCGGCGTTAGTGCAGTGTGCGGCAGTCAGTATGAACCTCTCGCTGATCACTGTTCCCTCACAGAGCCACTGAGCTTCAGCTACCGTATCGCCGTAGCCGAGCAGAGCCTGGAAAATAATCCTACAATTTATCTATAGAAGTCATAAGACTATGTAAAAAGTGGGAACATTTGTGAGTTTATAGTAGGTATTCTGAACTACTGATCCGATTCCGAAAATTCTTTCCCTAATGGAAAGTTACAGTATTGTCATTACAAGTGAAAACAAAAATTGCTAAGGAACGTAAATGTATTATTAATATTATTATACATGAACATGAGGTTCTGGACTTTGTGAACCGTTGATGGCAATTGACAAAATGTGGGTGATCCTACTATGCGTACACCTCTGACCCTTTCGGAGTTTACAGGCGTGATGGCCTAGTGGTATGACCGTCGGACTGCCAAGTCTTAGGTCTCGAGTTCGAACCCAAGACACGCACCTCTGACCTTTCAGATTCATGTGCGTATTGTATAATTATTACTTGCTTAAAAATCGGTGAAGGAAAACATCATGAGGAAACCGGTATGCCTGAGAGATATGTCTCACCAGTATGTGAAGCTAAGTCAGAGGTTCATGGGCAACATTGAAGCTCTGACACCAGGTTAGTCACTAACCACACGAAAAGAAGAAGATGATAGATACTTTAAGTTCATACTAGCTATAGTCCATTGAAATGTTACATTTGCTTTGCATTTTTTAGAGGACGCAATTTTATTTTTGGGACATGTTTGGGGGGTCAATAGAAACTTAACCGCCGCCATCTTGGAAAAAGGGTGAAAATACTTTTTTCGCGATATCTCGGAAACAATGCGTCTTACATAAAAAATGCAAAACCATAATTTGTAGCAAATTGTTTTGCCTACAAATATGTAATACAACTTTTTGCCCTAAATTAAAAATTATAGAAGTTATAAGCAAAAAAGGGAGTTTTTTTTATAAAAATTTTCTTTTTTGCTCTATAACTTTTTTTTTATACATTTTACAAAAAAAATACATCAGACCATTCTTGTAGATGATCCTTTGAGGATAATTTTTCCCTATTGTTTTTTAATTTTCATTTATTAATAACGCTGTTACAGCGCTCCAAAGTTGACCGGGTTCGTCAATGTTCATGAGAATCCGGTCGAAACGAAATGTTTAACTTATTTTTGTTTTATTTTTTATTGTAAATATATTCTTACAAGAATTTTGTTAAATTAAAAAAACAAATCAAACTTGATAGATCTTCTCAAAACTGCTCTTTCAGCGGTTGGTATTTCTGTCGACCAAGCTGAATCAGATGCATCATGATTTTGTTATTATTGTGGCAGAGGACATTGCCATTCTTGTATTGCTCAAGGCATTAGGCACAAGACAGCTTTTTTTGAAGGCTGGGAAATCATCCAATGTCTTCTCCAGTTCTGGGTGGAGCGCGAGGGAGTGTCAGACTCTTACTAACTAAAACCCATTCATGTTCCTTCCGTAGCCCTTTATGTTCCAGGGTAGTGGTGACCCTTTCGGACAATCCCGATTACCCGGCAGGCTTGGCCCTAAAGGGCCTTCATGTGCTGACATCTCTTTTAGGCGCGGGTGGAACATATACGCGCCATCCGGCACGGGCCTGGTCCTGATTGGGTGGTGAGCCACCCATTGCTCACCGCCCGCAGGCCCGCGCCGGTGGCCGGGAGTCTTTACGTGGCTCCCAACGCCCGGGGTGGTTCCCGCGGCGGCTGAGACGGGAGGACCTTTCTCTCTCCCATCCCGCCACCTCCTTCGCGAGCATGACTGTTTCGCAGAAGGAGGTGACTGCCTCCCACTCCCTCTCGCCCCGGACCATGGCTTGCACCAGGGCCGGGCGCGAGAGGTCGCCGCCGCCGATCGCCTCTACGAGAACACGGCGGTGCTCCGCCCAAGTGAGGCAGGTTTCCACCGTGTGCTCCACCGTGTCCTCTGGGCGATCCTCGCAGTGGTGACACTCGGGCGTTTCCTCCCGCCTGATGATGTGCAGGAACCTCCCGAAACATCCATGTCCGGTGAGGATCTGCGTCAGGCGGTAGGTGAGGGCGCCGTGACGCCTCTCTAGCCACTCCTTAAAGAGGGGCCTTATCGCCACTGACGTGGCGTGCCCTAGTTACAAGACAGCCTAACATTTATTTTTCAAAACCTTCAAAAGGGAGCACATCTGCTCAGATATAGCCCTTCAAGTTTTATGTATGGAGATCTCATAACACAGAAGTTGCTGTTTTTTCATGCTTTTTCAGGATGTGATACAACATCAGCAGCCTATAAAATGGGGAAATGAAAATGTATTAAAATTATGGAGAAACATTCTTAATTAGCTGGTGGTACCGCGCTATTCCATCTTTGCTCACTCTTGTTGGCGAACGTTTTTTCATATCTTTATACGGCTTTATACCAGCTAATTCAATTGCTGATGTTGTATCACATCCTGAAAAAGCAGGTTTTGAAAAATTAATGTTAGGCTGTCTTCTGCCACATTAATAACAGAATTGCTCGCGCAAGTTTTTTATTTATAAGTTTTTTCCGCTTACAACACAGAATTGAGCTAATCATTCCTTTCTCCTTACCCATACATTCCTTATCATTCGGAACGAGATTGGAAGCTCATTTGCGCGCGACCAAGAAACGTCAGTGCGTTTTCGCATTCAACCGCCACATAACCTCAAACCGTTCACCGCTCATAACCGCTAATTATAGTGAGCTAGTCTCGTCTAGCTTACTTAAAAGGTCTAAGTTCAGACTCCAGTGTGAATACTGACCCGCATCCGCTCCACTGACCCGCATCCGCTCCATACTGACCCGCATCCGCTTCATAGTCAACCCGCATCCGCATCAAAAACTGTATAACTATTGAAATAAGTGTTGGCCGACACAAGTGTGACATTTAAACAAGTGAGTGCAAGTGAACAGAGAAACAGGAAGAAAACCAGATAGCACGTGGGACTTCTGCTGAGCAAGCTGTCCTTGAATCCACGTGTTTTGAGCAGAAGGTTCGCAAGTAAGTCCATCCATTCCTATTTCTCAAAACCTCAAATCCCGTTTGCTCAATTCTGTGTCGTCCAGCAGTCCACCACGCTAAAATCTACATCCCAACATAAAATTAATTCACCGCATACCAAGGTCCTTCGAAGTCGTTTTAAAACTTAACCACCATAAGTTATTTGGTCCAATCGAGTCGGATTCAAAGAATCAACGATCATAATATAGGTCATACCTAGGATTTAGGTTAAAATACCTAAAATACAACGTTCGTAAAGCCGCCATATTGAACGAACCTACTTGCGTTCGTACATTCCCCGCTAGGTACATTATTCATTGAGAATTACTGTATCAACTTAATATTTCGCCTGCTGCATTGAAATAGCATAGATAAATATTCAATCCGCTAATTATCGTGAGTTAGTCTTGTCTAACTTACTTACAACGTATATTCATCCGCATTCCTTTTGTATACCCGCTTAGAATAAAACAATTATTCTAAGTCTACCCGCTATTACCTATTATCGTGAGTTGGTCTCGTATAACTAACTTATTCAACTTTATTCCTTTGTATACCCGCTTAGAATAAAACAATTATTCTAAGTCTACCCGCTATACCTATTATTTTGTACGCTATATTTTCTATAACTACTCCAACATGGAAGATCTTAAAATGAAGGTTAAATTACTTCAAGCGAAAAATAATTCAATCTTCGAACATTTAACATCGCTATACGAAACTTCTAAGAAAATAAATACTACAAATATCGAGCTTCGTTCGGTGGAATCATTTATGGCAGACACGGAGGTTCTCTCAGTCACTCGTCAAGAATTTAGTACCAATTTAGATAAAATAAATACATATTCCTTGCAACGTGTGGGGTCGGGCTGCTGACATTGAATCCATTTTTATTTTGCAAAAGCGAGCGATCAGAGCCATTTACAATCTTCGTCGTCGCGAATCGCTTAGGGAACTATTTAAAAGGATTAATATTATGACGGTTCCTTGCCAATTCATTTATGAAAATATTATGTATGTAAGAAAAAATAGACATCGTTTTAACAAAATAAGTGATAGGCATAACTTTAATACTAGAAATAAAGACAAAATAGTTCAACCATTTTTCAGAATGTGCAAAGTACATACATCTTTTATGGGGTTCTGTGTTAAATGTTACAACAAAATACCTTGTGACATACTGAAATTAAATGAAAGAAAATTTAAAACTCATATTAAAAGTACACTTTGTAAACAAGCTTATTACAAATTAGAGGATTATATCAAGGATAAGGATGCTTGGAAACATGCTGGTCCTGCTCCACAGGACAATCTAGTGTCTAGACAAAATCAAACTGGTTGCTAAGTAAATTAGGTAATAATTTATAATTTGTACCATATTATTTTATTATATTGGAATAACATCTCACACATTGATTAATTTATTATTGTTAACTTTTAGAATGTTTGTAAATATGTGAGCACCATGTACTTATGACATACCTAATTAAGTTTATTTTTCACTGCTACATGCGTTCTTCTTTTCACCATTTTGGTGTATTGTTTTTATTCTGGGTGCATCGTCTTCACATATTATAATATTATAATACATGTATACAAAACATTGTGAAACATTTTAAAAGAGTAACGGTGGAGTTTCTTGCCCATTCTTCTCCACACGAAACTACCTTTTGGAAGGGGCGACTAGAATCAATTCTATTTCTTGTTAATTTTTGACGTTCAAAAGTGCCTTTCTTGGGCCTATTTGAAATAAATGTTTTGACTTTGACTTTGACTTTGAACTAAATTCCAATCATAATATTGATTATAGCAGTCAAAAATCTTACTACGAAGTTTATTCTCGTATAGAGAGAGTGCGTTCGTTAATCACCGCGAATCGTTCAAGGTCATTAGAACACTCATGCACTTCTAATGATAACGCTAAACAATTTATAAGTACCGTCAAGCTGCCACCTATTCATATTCCGTTCTTTGATGGTAGGATTGACAACTGGCCTGTTTTCTATGAATCATTTAAATCAAATATCCATAGTAACATGAGATCGGGATGCAGTAAGCGCAGCAGAGACGATGATTGAATCTGCATCTGATTCAGCTTGGTCGACAGAAATACCAACCCCTGAAAGAGCAGTTTTGAGAAGATCTATCAAGGCTGATTTGTTTTTTTAATTTAACAAAATTTTTGTAAGAATATATTTACAATAAAAAAAAACAAAAATAAGTAAAACATTTCGTTTCGACCGGATTCTCATGAACATTGACGAACCCGGTCAACTTTGGAGCGCTGTAACAGCGTTATTAGCGCAAAGAATCATCTACAAGATTGGTCTGATGTATTTTTTTTGTAAAATGTATAAAAAAAAAGTTATAGAGCAAAAAAGAAAATTTTTATAAAAAAATCTCCCTTTTTTGCTTATAACTTCTATAATTTTTAATTTAGGGCAAAAAGTTGTATTACATATTTGTAGGCAAAACAATTTGCTACAAATTATGTCTCTGCAATTTTTTTGTAAGACGCATTGTTGCCGAGATATCGCGAAAAAAGTGTTTTCACCCTTTTTCCAAGATGGCGGCCGGGGGACAAGGGTGGCAACCCCACAAACTTGAGGTTAAGCTTCTATTGACCCCCCAAACATGTCCCAAAAATAAAATTGCGTCCTCTAAGAAATGCAATATTTGGTCCCTAAATTGTAACATTTCAATGGACTAATATGCGGGATTATCCGAAAGGGTTACCGCTACCCCAGAACATAAAGGGCTAAGGAAGGAACATGGATTGGTTTTAGTCAGTAAGAGTCTGACACTCCCTTCCGCTCCACCCAGAGCGGGAGAAGTCATTGGAAGAATTCCCACCCTCAAAAAAAAAAAGGTCATACCAGATGAGGGAACTTCCACGGTTGAGGATCTTGGCCGCCTACAGTGACTTGGACGTTCAAGGTAGCATCATGGCATTGCTTCGATTCTATCCAACTCCTTTTCAGCTCCACCTCACCATTACCGTGGCATGGGTACGGCAGTCGTTGGAAGTAGTCCAAGCATTCTGAAACATAGATGACAGCAGTGTAGATTTTGACCCTGTTTAAATAGTGACAGGATAATTTCAAAGATATGTGCCCCGTTGATCGCCACAGGCTCGCCCATTACCTTCATGGGATTTGAACATAACTGGCAAAATTTTGATGTATAATATGTACACCTCTGCCTAACTCTTCGGACAATACAGGCGTGTGTGTTAAGTAATAATCACAGCTAAGGACTGGAATTCCTTGCCGGACTCTTTGTTGCCCGATAGCTATGATCTAGTCATCTTTATGTCATTAGTGAGTAGGTTTCTTCTAGGCAAGCGTGCTTCACTGTAGACCATATCATCGCGTACCAACAGGTGAGAGTGGTCAATCGCAAGCCTATTAAAATAAAATAAAAAACTATATCTGACAATTTCATTAGACTTTGGTATTACAATTTGACTTTTTGAACTTTGTTCGTGTGTAGTTTTAATTTTAAGAAAATGTATGTAATCACTTACTTCCCCACGCCTTTGGACCATGCCTACTGACTAGAACCCCTTGTGGTGCGATGGCGGACTCTTTAAACCTGAAACATAATTTTCGTTTAAATGCAAAGACAGTTAGATGGGACAAAGCGAACAACATCAAATCTTGGTAGTGCCTACAAGCCCCACCTCGCTCACTTTAGATCTGTATCTGTGCTTCAGTTCCACGAGGCAAGTCGTATTGCAGGCAAAAGAAAATTATTATACTACCGACGCGGGTTGGCCGTCCACTCCCTCTCACAGAGTTGAGGAGGCTAAGATGTGTCCTAGCAGTGGCAACATTATAGGCTGATTATCATAAAGCTTGATAAATTAGCAAGCTAAAGTAAAAGTGGACACACTATATTTTTTATGGTTCATCAGCCAAATTATGAAACTACAAAGGGAACCCCAGACGCATCCAGATGGATCAACGACAATATAAGCTAGTGAGTAGAGAAGACTAGAACCTAAAGGAGAAGGAACAAAAGTACAGTCTTTTCACAGTTGTCTCTGGCTCAACTCAACAGCAACCTTATCGTAGGGAGAATAAAGATCACTGTGATTTTGACAGTGATACGAAATTAAAGGTAGAAGTACTATTGTAGCTGTTAAATAGGTAAAGGATAGAACAAATACACAAGGAAACAAGGCACTTACTCATCACGTTCACTAAACACACAATCAGTGCAGCAGACCACGGGTTCGTCGTTCCTGTATGAGCATATTTCAGGCAGTGCTGGAAGAAGCGTTTCGTTTGTAAAGCCTGCATTGCGCTGAAATACAAAATTCTCTCTTACTCCAAATTTCAAAGAGTTTACACTTTGTCCATGTTAAACACAACTGTAGCGCTATTCTGTAAACATCTCACCGCGAAAACGTATGCGAAGTGTGGTTAAAGGGAGCTCGGGAGTCAATAGTATGAATAGATTTTAACCCTAGCATTAGATGGAAAGACAGCTCATTTTATACTCACTTGACCTAAGTTTTCACGTTTCATATTTCTACTTGGTCGTAGTGAAGGGCGGGAGTGTGTTTAACTGACTTTGGATTTTGGTTTGACAAGTCTTATCAAGAGGTATCCTGTTACCCAGTAACTAGACTGTGGTCAGGCTGACTGTCTGAAGTGTCTGCCTAGTCACTCTATTGAAAATACTGGCATTCAGCTACATCAAGTTAGACTCGACGCTGACGCAAACTTAGGACCATGCTAGGCGGATGATCATACTCACATAAAGGTATGTCAAAACAGCTGATCCGCATTTGAACAGCCTGACACATGTGCCGTTGTAACCGTTGTTGGTGGTGCAAAGAGACCCTGGAACATTCCAATTATAGCCATAGACGATGACATTAGAAAGAAGGTGACTCCTGAAATGATGACTTATAGAGAGTATGGAAGGAGTTTTGATACGCCTTGCTGCGTGGCCTCAAATGAAGGTGAGGATAGGAGCTATGATGAGATTCATATAAAGAGCTAGACACCATGGCGGTCAATCTATATTACAGGATACACTGGGTTTCCTCATATGGATAATATCTCTTGCTTTATAGAAGCTAAGTCAGAGGCCCATGGGCAGCATAAAATCACCAGGTTAGTCACTAATCACGCGAAAAGAATAAGAAGTGCTTTTTGAACTCTCCACAGAACATTATTTTGACTACCAGTGTCAGTTCAGTCGTATTGTCTTATGTAGGTACTAGATGTTTGTTGATCTAAGCATTCGAGCATAGTAGAGACCAGATGTTTTGTCATGGTCGTCATTTTTTGGAGTGAGCATTTCCTGTTTACATTGAGAAAACTTTCTTCTATATGCTTAGGTACAGAGGCCAGCACATCAAGTTACCACAACTTGTCAAATTTCTTTGATAGATTTTCAACTTTATTGCAAAGTCATAAGGTTCATTTTTAATTGAGAAAATTTGACAGTTAGGGATAGCTTGATGTGCTGGCGTGTGTACAAACCTACTTCTTTAATCGAACCCTTTTTCCTTGTTTTCATCATACATAATGGTCTCATTGTCTACTCAACACAGTAGGCCACCTACTGTCTTTTAACATAGGTGGAACATTTTACCTTCTTGATGACTGATGATTGATTCGAAAAGAAAGAAAGAACAAAAGCCTCTCATAGTTTCTCCTCCAACAAAAGTCAGAAGACATCGATATATATGTACTACGCACAGAAGATAGCTCCTAACATGGAACACTTTAGATTTTCTTTGGAATAAACCACCTTTTGTCTGACGTCAGAATTTAACATTTTCGCGCTCTTCCTCAAGCGCTCTTCCTCTCTACTGCTAATTGAGAATTTTGCTGTGTCCGACAGGGTCCATAATTGCTTCTTATCATTAATATTTACTACCTGTATGTGTACATTATGAATGCAATACAAAGCGTGGGATACAAAGTCCTGAACTGATTTACCTTCACTGAGGTTGAGTTGGCCTAATCCACAGCATATACAACTAAAGGTGAACATCAAAACTATTTTATCCACCGCCATGTTTTTCGCGCATGCGTAAACCGCAGTGCGCGCGCGCCAGAACTAATACTGCAAACTAGGTTCAAATTAATTTCCGCTAGTTTTTACATGCTTTTATTAACTTGACATGATTGTATGTTTGAGTGAAAAATAATAATACGACTTTTATAAATGATTTTGATGTAAATGTATTGGTTACGGTAAAAGCACGATACTTGGGATTTTCTAAGATTTTCTACTAGATTGATGAAAATTGTCGGTTTAACACGTTTTCTGCTTCCATTCTCCATTGTCAAATAGTCACGCTATGTACCTTTCCTGTCTTATCATTCCTCACACAGTCAATCACACTTTGCTGTAGATACACATACATACATGAGCTTTATCCCATGGCAGAATATATAAAACGCCACCTGTATACGCCTATTACCTAGGTACATACCTACGTTAAGGTTTATACACTCGCACGTTCTGTTGCTGGTACTACGCACCTGACCATTCTGAAGTAACAAGGCCAGTATCGGTCCTTCCAGGAAAAATAAAGATACATTGACTAAAGACAAGAGCCTTCTTCTCTTACGTGACTTACGATGAAATATATCAAGTTTTCCTCAAACTCTTTGGTACAATCTCAGTTTTTTTTTAATCTAGAAAGTCTTAGAAAACTTATACTTTACAGTGGCATAAGTGTTCAATTTGGCATAATTCGATATTACGTTTGTAGGTAGGTTGCATTTTACGACTAGCTCACAATTGAAGTGCCAAATAACGCGGTTGTCTTCCGCGGCATGCGCGAGTATCCACTCCTCTCAACAGCCACAGGCAAAGACGGCAACCACAGGGTTGACGTATTTTTTTTGAGGGTGGGAAATCATATTTTAATGACTACTCCCGTTCTGGGTGGAGCGAGACTCTTACTGACTGAAACCCATCCATGTTCCTTCCTTAGCCTTTTATGTTCCGGGGTAGCGGTAACCCTTCCGGACAATCCCGCTAAATTGGACAATCTGACGTCTGGTACAATTTGAGTATAAGTTTAAGTTTGGGTTTTAGTCAGTAAGAGTCTGAAACTCCCTTCCGCTCCACTCAGAGCGGGAGCAGTCATTGTATGATTTCCCAGCATTAAAAAAAAAAGTTAGTTAATTACCTATGTCAATTGCCGTGTTATAGCCATTTCAAACAACTATCAAGGTATGACAGTTGTGATTGGAACAATAAGGAGAATTATTTAAGGTGGTAATCAATTTATTGACTTTACCAAGTACGATAGAGTACGTTGCAACTAACTGTCATGCCCACCACTTAAATTGTTCTGCAAATTATTATGTTGGCAACCCCGGCCCCGCGTGTGTCGTACTGAGTTCACATAGGGCGGAAGCCGAGCGAATTTGGACAGCGGCAGCAAGATATCTGAAGTGTGTTTGACAGGCCACTGAGACTCTTTCAAGGCTCCGCCATCAATGTAATCTTCTACAGGAATCACATATAGCAGAAAATAAAACAATAATACCTATGTTAGAATTGTTTAAATTATAACATGACGTGTTTTAATTTCTAGATAAGTAAGCCCAGGTCACGAGCCATTTGAAAATGTAGTAAAAGGAATTTATAACATTCACAGATCGATACTTTATGTTACGGCGATCATTATTCATTATACGTATTTTTGAAGCTAATTCAAAAACTACCCAAGCAAAGTTAATAAAATTCACATATCAGTATATACCCTTTCAAACAATAAAGGAATGTTGCAAATTAATGGGTCTACAATTGATAAAAATTACGATTTACTTTAGTTCATTCAGCATGATAATTCAACCATTTTTAGTCACACTTGGTCCTTTTTCCTTCTGGCTTCAGTTTCCTCAGGCCACACGACGCTCTCGATCCAGGGCACGTAGTGCGACACCCTGGTGTACATGCCGGCTGAGCCGAGGATGCCGCAGTCCTTGCCGTAAGACGTCACTCCAATTATGGTGAACCGACATCTGATACCATCCTTATTATATTGCAGAGGCCCGCCGCTGTCGCCCTGTGAGACGAGATGAGTAATCATTACAGACATGGGGACTCTTAATGCACTCCCTGCATTAAGAGTCCCCATGTCTGATCCTTCAATGTCCTAAAAGGTTCCACTGGCTGTTCGAATGGTATGCCTGTGCGTGTGTCATCATCATTCTCCTGCCCTTATCCCAATTTATTTGGGGTCAGCGCAACATGTCTCTTTCTTACATACTTCTCCATTAGTCGTCATCTCGGTAGTTACTCCCTGCCTAGCCATATCATCTTTCACACAATCCATCCAGTGCCTGTGCCTGTGTATGGCAAAGAAATGTTGGGTGTGGCAAAAGAGACATGGAAGTGGAATTATGCTGTGTAAATGCGTTCCTGGCGAAGCATGTGTAGTGTAACTATGTATGAGTCATAGGCTGATGAGGAATGTTGTGATATCTAACGCAACGTTTTAAAAGATGTATCGATATTTAAAAGAGGATGCTTAGACGGTTTTGTAATCAAAATCCAAAAGTCATTTATTCAAATTACGCTGAAAATCAGCACTTTTTGAAGGTCAAAGTTACATGAGACAGTCCCCCAAAAATGCCCACCCTTCACCACTTCCTAGTGCTTGAGCTGGGAAGAAGAAGTGGAGCAGCAAACTCCCCAAAACTCATGTTGAAGGGTGAATGAAAGGCGTGTTGAAATGGTATTTCCAGATGTGAGTGGAAACGCCGGGAAGGGACACGTTAGAAGGATAAAAATATATTGGTGATGTTCTTCAGGTCAGGTGCGTAAGCGTGCGCGTATGAACTGTGTGTGTGTAAGGATTATTTTTGTTTCTGTCTAATCCCTTGGGAAGATCGCATTTCTTGGCGTTTCTGTATATTACATACAGAAACGCCAAGAAATGACTGATGATAGTGTACTTAGTACGTCTGACACATCCTAGCTTGACAGCCCCACTAGTGACCTTGCTGGCAGGCAACAACACCTTTCAATGATGGTACCACGAAGGTAGCTTACTTATTGGTTCATGGTCTACCTCAGCGGATCTCTTTTAATCCTGTACTAGAGGCCTGCACAAGTAATATACCTCAAAGAAATGTAGCCTAGTCTACAAAATTAAATTATTGAAGTACCTCACAAGTGTCAATAATGTTACTATGAGAGCCATAGCACATTTGCTTCTCATGGTCGTAGCCATGTTTCAGATGCCGATGCTGACGATATATTCCTGCGCACTCTGATTCTTTAAACGCCTGAAGGTTCACCTGATGGACAATTTTTAGATTCCTATAAGTAGCCAATGGTAAAAGGAAGTTATAGTCTTTTTTTTTGAGGGTTGTTAATTATCCAATGACTTGGCCCGCTCTGGGTGTCGCGGAAGGGAGAGTCAGACTTTTACTGACTTAAACCCATCCATGTTCCTTCCTTAGCTCTTTATGTTGCGGGGTAGCGGAAATCCGGCATTAAGTCCGCCTCTGTACATTTCTGTGCTTAAATTATTAAATAAATAAATAAACCCTTTCGGACAATCTTGCTCAAAGTAAACAACAACTGCGCAACGGCGTTCAGAAAAAATTCTGGTGGCAATTTCATAATCATTTTAAAAATTTTCTTCATTGACTTTATTTGTAAAATATTATAGATACCTTTCAGTAATGAAGTCGTTACTTAAGTATTCGTAAGTACTACTTACTACTTGTAGAGTATCGGCTAGTTCCTGCCTGTGCCCCAGGCGGCCCCAACCAGAAGCTTCCCCGTTTTGTTTAAATCGTTGATCTGTGTTCAAGCATGCAGGCAATAGATCTTTGCCGAAAGCAATCCTGAAAATAAACATTTGGCAATTGAGTACAGACCTATAGTATTTCAACAGAAGAAAAACGATTGTAACCTGAAACTTAGTGCAATAAACTTGATGAAACGAGTTCCGCGCATGTTGCCTTGGTGGAATCTTATAGCTAAAAACATATTTTTTACATTTCTTTTTTTATGTCAATTTAGCTGTTCAAACTGTTGAAAGTCAAAGTTAAATTATTTATTTCAAATAGGCACAAGAAATACACTTTTGAACGTCAAAATGAATAAGAAACAAAATTGATTCTAGTTGCCCCTTCCAAAAGGTAGTTTCGTGTGGAGAAGAATGGGCAAGAAACTCCACCGTTACTCTTTTAAAATGTTTTGTATACATGAATTATAAAATGATATGGAAGCCGATGCACCCAGAATAAAAATACTACACCACAAAAGGTGTAAAGAAAAACAAATATAACAATGTTAGGTAACATTAATTATGTCACAAATGCTGCTCACATATTTACAAACATTCTAAAAATTAATAGTAATAAATCAATCAATGTGTGAGTTAAAGTAATTACAAAAAGGTTAAAACAGTGTTGTACAAATGATACATTATTACCGAATTTTCTTAGCAACCAGTTTGATTTTGTAGAGTCTAGATTGTCCTGTGGAGCAGTTATTATCACCTACCAAGCCCACATCATTTAATCATTTACCATGGATTCGAATAGAGGAAGAGATACTTTGCTAGTTTCCATAGGCTAAACTTTCCATTACTGGACTGGGATTTGAAAGTTCATATGTTTTTTGTTGATAGTATTCATAAATAGAAAGCAAGCACACAGTTTTTCTTGATGCGAAAATTCACGGTTCGCGAGATATAATTTTTCAAATTTTCCATACAAATTCAATTTTTAGGTTAGATAAATTACGATGGTAGGCGTCAATTTGACATTTCACGTTCCGTTTACAGTAAAGGTGTATTTTATTTGACCAAATGTAATTTTTTTTACTTAATATTATGCAATTACATAGACTTTTTTTTTTACACAAAAAATAACGAATTTTTGTTTACACGTGGAACGGAACGCAAAGTTGCCTCTTGTTTACCGCGTTTTTTTGTGTTGCTGTCAGTGTCAGTCATCGTTTGTTGTCCTGCAGTTGAGATCGTTTTACGTACTCCTGTAAGCCTTACGTTTGACTACCATGGCGTCTCCGAAGCCCTATGCTTCTGTATCTGAAGATGAGTGTAGTGAAGTGCAAGTGTTGTGAATATTCGAAAAATACCCAAAACCGCCTTGCCCTTCCCCGACTCGGACAGGTTAGGTTAGGTGGTTTTTTTTTTTAAACCATTGAGCCCCGCGAAAGGGGCTTAGACTACGCTTTGAGCAACTTTTGAGTGTTTTGAGGTTAGGTTAGGAAAAGTCATTTTTCTCGGCAATGGTGAGTTACCTGGGAGAGGTGCCAGAGTGGAGGGGGGCACCCCCCGCAGGTACAATGGGGACCCCGGACATCCCCGCACCATAAGTCGATGGAAATATATGGATTTTGTTTTTCTAACCTTAAAAACTTTAACCATGGATATCTCCATAACCATGGGGTTTCGCGGTGTGGGGATGGTACAGGGGGGTTGCTCCACTCCCCCCCTCCCCTCCTCCCCCTCCCACCCCATAAATGCCAGCCTAGTAAAGGAAAGTTTAACCAGGAACTCTTATATGGTGTGTTTTATTTCAAAATAAATCCTCAACTCTGTTGAATTTAGCTTCCAGTCCAACCGGATGCCGTAAAATACCAATATTTTTCATGGAGCGACTGCCTATCTGGCCTCTACAACCCAGATACGGAGCAACACGATACTGCTTGGTAAGACTGATTGTCAGACTTCTTTTGGGCTGCTAACTACCCGCAACGACTGTCAAAGATTTACGATTGACAGCCGGGACCAACAACGGCTTAGAGTGCTTTCCGAGGTACGTTAGAAGTTAACCCTTAAATTGGCAAAGAATAAAATGCAATAAAATCCTTTTTTTTTTAAATAAAATTTTATTGTAGGCATTTATAGGTGTTACAAAAAAATAATCAAAAAAATATAGGAACTTCAGATTTCCTGAAAAACAATGTATCACAGCATACACTGCCAAATGCACATAAAAACATTGAGTAAATGTGTTGTATGCAGGGACATACATTGCCAATTACAGTACAAAAAAAAATTAAGGTGACAACGCATAGAAATTGCCAGCTTTACTAAACACACATAATATGGTAGTCTATTTGACAATTCCAAAGACTTTTACCGGTTACGAAGCACAGACGGACTTGGCATTTCATGCATAACACTGACGTTGGCTTGGAGCAAAGCCCACATCCACCTTGACTGGTCATCGTCATGCTCGCTTTGGTCCCTTTATAGGGAATCATCATATAATCAATGCTGTATTTCCTTTCATTATCTTGAGCTAAGCCGTTTACTCGATTTTTTTTTGTAATAAAGCCCTAACTTTTTTTATCTGTCGGAGTCTTGTAACAAAATGCAAATTACGACGGATTTGTTGGTACCGTTTTAGAGACATCAACTCTGCTACGGGATCGTATCTGTACCGCAAACTCCAGTAAACGGTATACGATGGCATGCTAACAATACCCATGATAATATGTATGGCTAAAAAATCCCGCAACTCATCTTCGGTCGAGCCAAGAGAGCATTCAGTTTTGAATATTGCGTATGCGTTTGTTTGCTCAACAAAATCTGCTAAAACGTCTGGGGAAAAGAATTTCTAGAAATAACCCAGTTTCGGTTTGTATGTCGGTGTGATCTGAGTCTTCTTCTTTAGTTGCCCTGAGCCGAAAAACCGCATTTTTCCATTGATAGCTTAGAGTGAACTTTGTAATTCGTCTGGGTCGTCTACACACAACAGAAACAGTGGGACGTTGCGATCTGGTATTTCTGGGACGCGACTTGGAAGAGTCTCCCTCATGCGAGCTGCAGCTAAGCCAATAGTCATGGAACCACTTGCTGCTGGTTCAGGCGGTGCAGAGGGTGCAGGGGTTGCGGGGATGCAGGAGTAGCGGGAGTTGCTGAAAGTGACCGAATATCACTCAGTATTGGCACTTTCTTGCAATTTGGTTCTAGAGAAGGGCTTGAATAGACGCTTTGAAAAATTAGTGTGAGTAGAACGTTCTGGTTGGAGGGGTCTTCGTCATCCTCTAACATATTAAGATTTTCTATAGAACTACCAATAGAAGGTGCAGAAGAAGATAACATAGAAAGCCAGGTGTGCACACGTAATTCATTATCAAGGTCAGAATGTTTGCTACCGACAAAGGATGCATTCTCAGCAAGCACAAGCGCAAAAATTCTACCATCACGGGTGTGAAACTTTTACTGCCAACAAAGAAAAGAAAAGCGTGCTATTAAACCAATAATCCCAAAAAGCAACCTCAAACTGGCAATGTATGCCGTGACATACAAGCAAAACGGAGGGTGTTTCGTTACAAACTTGGCAGTGTACGTCACAGCATACATCATGTTAGTGATCAAAATAGAACTATTTAATGTAATAAAAACTTCACAATTATTATCACACGTATTCCATTACACAATAAAGCATACATTTTAGTCTTCACACGTATCCTAAATTATGTAATATTCATAATTATAGAATTAATACCTTGGACAGCGCAGTTGACGTACGCCAGGTAGACATTTTTTTCAAGTAGAATCATAATAAATGTTGTTAGATGTATGTTTTATTTTTTCCACCAAATATAATTAGTGTTGCAATATAAAAATGTTAATTTATCGCACGCAAGTTAATATTTTTTGAACAAATCTTTTTTTTAAAGGTCATGTATGACGGTACATACATTGTCAAATTAAGGGTTAAACTGAAAACTAACCAGATATAACTTACT
This sequence comes from Hyppa rectilinea, assembly GCA_951799385.1. Taxonomy (NCBI): domain Eukaryota; kingdom Metazoa; phylum Arthropoda; class Insecta; order Lepidoptera; family Noctuidae; genus Hyppa; species Hyppa rectilinea. The sequence continues at coordinate 12,528,296 of OX637326.1, forward strand.
CGTTTTCTGTTTCCAGCAGTGCAATGTCATGATACTTCGAAGGTGCCTTGTACTCAGGATGTATGATTATCCTCTTAATTTTATATATTTTCCAGTCCTTTTTGAGATCAGTTCGCCTCAACAGCCCTAGTGCGGCAAATGATATACTATTTCCTCTGAAAAAAGGAAATTTTTGACTTTGATTGAATCAATGACGCTTCATCATATCTATGTCAGTGTCTCACGATCACAATTATCGTCAATCTTTCACCGTTATTTCATATCTCTGATAAACCTAGCATCACTTTTAAAGTCACAGTGATTTTTAACAAAGTAAATCCTACTTAATGTTGTAAATGTGAAAGGTTATGAAAGGATGTTTGTTACTCAATTGCGCATCCAAATCTGTCCAAGGGTTTTGATGAAAATTGGCACAAGATAGTTTGTAGGTATCCTGGATTAACACATAGGATACTTTTTATCTGGGCAGTACGTTCCCGTGGGATTTCCGACATCCAAGCGAGCGAAGCCGTGGGCAAAAGTTAGTACAGACGCCAGCACATCAAGCTATCCCTAACTGTAAAATTTTCTCAATTAAAAATGAACCTTATGTCTTTGCAATAAAGTTGAAATACCCTCAAAGAAATCTGACAGATTGTGGTAACTTGATGTGCTGGCCTCTGTACTTAGTTATATATTTTCTGCATTTTGTGTATTTTATCTAAATTTATATATTTATTTTGCCTTTAATGTCGCTATTGCCATTGGGTTAAAGGTAAAATAAATATACAATAGACTTACAGCTGTCCGGTTGACGTGCAGTGTGCTGCAGTGAGTATGAATCTCTCGCTGATCACAGAGCCTCCACACAGCCACTGCGCGGACTCCACGTCATCTCCATAACCGAGTAAAGCCTGAAAATAGATTCATTTTGTGTGAGCGTTTTACAATATTTTACAGTATGATGTTGGTAGTTTTTTTTTAAATAATGTTTATCTTATTGAAAACATGACATAAACCTAATTTATATATTCAAGAATACATTGTCCTACCCTAACTAAAACTACTAAGAAATTAATATAACTATGTAACGTCTACCGCATCGCTTTCGGCTGGTAATGTACAGACACCAGCACATCAAGCTATCCCAATCTGACAAATTAATAAAGTCGAAAAACCATCAAAGAAATTTGACATATTGGAGCAACAAGATGTGCAGGCCTCTGTACCTAAGAGACTTGCGGAATTGCCACGTTGAATGGCAATGTTCGGCCTCTGGTAAAGGTAAAAGCCACAGGAAGTGTCAACTAGTAGATGATATGACGCAAGAGACACATGGTGCATCCCATACGAGACGCTTACTCACCCACCTTCCATGGAAAAAAAGATATGCGATCTAATCTCTAGCCATAGTCACGTGTAAAGTCACTCAATTGTAACTCAGCTGGAATGCCGACTAACATACCTATAATGTTGCAGTTGACGTAGTTTATTCTTTCTTTAAATCAATTTTCCCAAAAAGAAAGTTCGTAACATTTTACCATATGTGGGAATTCCCATCTCTCCGCATTTCGCCCTCCGACCGCTAGAGCCATTTTAATTTGAAACTCATGGCAACTTTGTTTTACTTTCCAAATCTTCTCAAGATGGACATTACCAACTCCACGACAGCTGTACGGTAGCTTTTCAAAATATTCATGACATTCTGGAAAACGGAAAGTAATATTCGTTCAATTTAATGCAAGTGTGCAATCACAACGCTCAGGCGTATCAATTGCTTTTTATTGGATTTGTATCTGTTATTTGGCAATCCATCCATCTGCGTCCATCTAATCCGCTTGTTCAATACACTGCATTGTGAACCTAAACCTGATGCAATAAGAGCCACTTCTCGAGCTAGTCGAGTTTGTGAATGTGCTTTTTTCAGTACATCCTCCCTACTTTCTTGACTGACTGCTGCGTATGATGTCGCGGGTTCGATTCCCGCACGGAACAAATATTTGTGCGACCTACAAGTATTTGTTCCGGCTCTGGGTGTTTTTCTATCTATAATATGTATGTATAATTACCAGACATCTCGTTACCATAACACAAGCATTAGATTGCTTAACTTGGGACTATATGGCGTTGTGTGAAATTTCCAAGGATATTATTATTATTACTTTCTAAATTTGGCGAATTTTACTTACTGTTCACAGCTATAGAGTCCCCTTTGTTGGCCAGAAATCCAAGTGGTTCAATGGTCAGGTTCTTGTTGCTGTTAACATGAATAGAGGCAGTTAAAGGCTTCGTTTTGATGACGTATGTAAGTCCAAATGGGGTTTAAGTTACACCGCCATGTAAAATACTGGTCATCAGCTGCTACTGCTTACTTGAAGCCATTGTATGTAGTTCGGAAATGGCTAGGATGATTGAATACAGTTGGGATTGTGGCTGAAAGGTCGACCGGTCATCGTAATTTTTTTTAATACTAAAAACTTAGAGTACAGCAATTAGACCCGCTGTTCTATACGGATCGGAGTGCTGGGCAACAAACAAAAACCACCTAAACAAGTTGCATACTACCAAGATGCGCATGCTACGCAGGTCAGCGGGCGTCACACTACTTGACAAGATCCGGAATGAGTACATCAGGGGAAGTTTCCGAGTTGCCCCGATTATTGAAAAAGCCAAGGAAAAACGCCTTAGATGGTACGGCCATGTTCAGAGACGCGAAGAAGACCACGCGGTGAAACTAGCCTTGAACCTGCCTGTAACACAACCACGTGCCCGTGGAAGACCACCCGCCACTTTGCTGACGACGTTCGAAAAGGACCTGAAGAAAGCACAAATAGACCAAAACGTTGCACAAAATCGTGGTCAGTGGAGGAAGCGGAAGAGGAGGGACGGCCCCACGTAAATGGGACTACCGGTTTGGGAGAAAGAAGAAGAAGAACAAAGTATGATAAAAGTTCATGAATATACCGAGTTGTAGGTATAAAACCTAACATAACATCCTAATTTATATTCCGTCTGGATCGAGCTAAATTCTTTGGTGTAAGAAGGGATATCATGTGAAGAGTCACGAATTAGCACCACATCGTCACTTAGCATCAGGTGAAATAGTGATCAAACGCGAGGCTATTGTCAATAAAAAAATGGTCAGATATTTTCTGACGTAAAAATCGAAAAAAATATCAAAATACAATGCTTACGGAGTCAAACGTATTCTGCAATCAGTGCAGCAGACCACCGGCTCATTATCCTTATAGGAACAGATATCTGGCAAGTCTGGAAAATGTTCCTTCCTAAAGCCTGCATTAGTCTGAAAAAGCAAATTCAGAACATTATTCAAGGCACTAAGGGTGTAATTGCGTGTAAGGGACATCGCATAAACCTTTGATATTTATATAAAAGCGAAAGGTCCCATTCACTCACTGATCTCAACAACTAGATACTGAACCTACGACGATGAAATTTAGCGCAGAGGTAGATTATGAGTAGCAGACGACAGCTAAGAAAGGACTCCCCCCCTCGTAAACGGTTGAAATAGGGGGTGAATGTTTGCAACATTGTCGCGGGGGATCCGCAGGCAGCAGCCAGTTATGTAAAATATAGTTTTATTCTCTTGATTTTAAAGTACATCAGGTCATACACACACGCCGATCGCGAGTACTACGCACTTGATCTGTCTGAAGAACATCACCAATAATAAGGTCACTTGACATCAAATGCCGGGTACTCATTAGCGAGCTGTAACCGTAACTTATGTGATACAGTAACGAGGTTCTAGTGTGTACGCGTTTTACAATTACAGCTCACGACGTCGCCGGAACGCTTTCACCGAGCGTACTCATTTTGCGAGCTGTAACTGTAACCAAACAAATACAGTAACGAGGTTCTAGTGTGTACGGGGAGTAACGAACGGGGAGACCTGCTCTGCCCTCAGTTTTGGTTTGTAACTCCACGATGTCGGACGAAGTGTCTCTCGCCTGTGCAGCATACTTACTTATAGATGCTTTACTCGATGATCATAAACGGCCACGAAGATAATACCTCCGATTTTAGCCCATGCATCTTCTTTCAAATGATTTTTGTAATAATCTTTGTCCTTAGGGTTCCATAGTACAGTATTTTCCCTGTAGGCGTCTATCAGCAAAAGACATTTAACCTCTGACCATTCACTCATAATGACGAAGGAATAACTTGAAATTACAGCTGGTTCGCAGCGGCTAGCAACAACCTCTCCTCTTGACGTCCACGAGCGCACTGCGAGCGCCCTTTGATCCGCGGCAAAAACCGACAATCGTCGGCTCGCTGCAAGTCGCTCGTGTAGCGTTCGTCGCAGGCTCGCGAACCACGTACACATTATGCTTTTGGTAACAGTAACGGTTACAGTTACGTGCAACGTTACGGGTTTAGAAATGAGTACGTTGTAAACGTCGGGTCGCTGCAAGCCGCACGCGTACCGCTCGCAGCAGGTTTGCGAACCACGTACACACTATGTTTTTTGGTTACAGTACATGCAACGGTTACAGTTACGGCTCGCTAGTGAGTACCCGCCTAAAGACTACAATATAATATAGCTTGACATGTCATTCTAGGGCGTTCTCTAGTTTCTACCTAACCCCATAAAAAAATTGAGTTAATTGACGTGAGTTAATTTACCGTTGTAAAGTTTTTGCATGCCCATGTGACGGCAGAACATGGAGAGCTCACTTCTATGATCTGCCATGATGTTCTAGGGTTATTTCGTTACGAATTCCTCAGAAAATTTAAGTTTCTTCAGATAAATCAAACCTCGGATTATTTGCGCCCGGTTCAGCCCGTTTGTTTCACGCTTGCTTCTTTACTCCGGATCATACAATACTTACATATAAATATGTGATTGCGGCTGACTGACATCTAAATACGTTAACACAAGTGCCATTCAGTCCTTTCGTGATACACGGAGAATCTGAAATTGTACAATTGGTAAACAATTCTAAACATCATCATCTGCCTTTTCGGGCTTCTGACGGCCCGTAACGACAGTCGAAGATGCACAAATGACAGCCGAGTCCCAACAGCTTAACGTGCTTTCCGTGGCACGGAGGAGTCTCGTTATGTAAAGATGGTCACCCTTCCACAGCCAACCCCGGCAAGCGTAGCTTAACCTGATAGATCGACCTGTGCGGCTGTAAGTACTTAGCCACGAGCTCCTTCTAAACAATTCTAAACATAACTCTTAAAAAGAAACAAAATATAAAACCAAAGACACCGACTATTACATATGTATAGTACCTGCACAGATTAACCTATGCCTCATGGTAATGGTAAATAATACATACCTTCAGTAAGATTGAGCTCGCATGAAACGCAACACAAAAAAGTAAATGCGCACAGTAATATAACACTTTTATCGGCCGCCATGATGTTAGGATGCTCTCAAGTTCGCATTTTTGGCGCTTGTTTTGTTCGCGCACCAAACTATTTTTATTATTAACCTAACCGAACTTGATCCTAAAAATAATCTTTGTGGAAATTGAAACAAGTTTTAGTGCAGTATGGCCGAAGAATTATGACCGCTCCGAACTTTGCGCAGAAGGTCGGTCGGTTCGGAATTACATTTTTTTAGAAGCCAAATGGTAATGTAGGACGAGTGTGATTAACAGCGTATTCCATAGAGCCTAAAGACTTCTTGATCTTGATTGGAGATCTTCAATCAGTGCGTTCTGCCTGTCAAGGTCGTTCAGCGAGCTATGTAACGGGCCATTCTTGGAGTGTCTCTGGGGATCGAATCCGGAACGAGGTGATCCGTCAGACAACCAAAGTTGTCGACATAGCTCATAGAATAAGCAAGCTGAAGTGGCAATGGGCTGGCCATATTAGCCATAGAACAGATGACCAGAGACGAGTTCTTGAGTGAAGACCGCGATTCGGAAAACGTAGGTTAGGTAGGTCGCCCTCAGGATAGGTGGAGCGACAATCTTCGCAGAGTGGTGGTACCAGCTGGATGAGAGTTACCGAATATCGAGCTGAATGGCGTGCATCTGGAGAGACCTATGTCCAGGAGTGGACTGCTATAGGCTGATGATATTGATAATGATTAACAGCACGTGTTCAAAAGTTCAGAGAGCTTATGTTTAGACCGGCCATATTCATCATCAGTAAAGTATTTGCGTGGGTTGATATATAGAAAACATTTAACACAACATAGTTATGCAGGGGTGAAGCTATAGTACCTACACCCTCGTCTCGTCAGTTATGTTTAAGTTCCATGTGATGGCTAGCCGGCAAAATACTGAGGGAGTAAAGCAAACAAAAAAAAAAACACAAAGTTAAAAGTTTAAAACATCTGCTTTATTAGTCGTTTGTTTCTAGTGTACAGATGCCAGCACATCAATCTGTCAAATTTCTTTGATAGTATTTCAACTTTATTGCAAAGCTATAAGGCCCATTTTAAATTGAGAAAATTTGACAGTTAGGGATAGCTTGATGTGCTGGCGTCTGTATGTTTATGCACTATCATATATTTTTCTTAACTTAACCATTTATCAAGCCACTGATTGTCTTTTTTCCTTAGTGCTTCAGTTTCTTCAGGCCACACGACGCTCTCGATCCAGGGCACGTAGTGCGACACCCTGGTGTACATGCCGGCTGAGCCGAGGATGCCGCAGTCCTTGCCGTAAGACGTCACACCTTCTATGGTGTACTGGCATTTGTACTGGTTCGTTTGTAATGGTCCACCGCTGTCACCCTGAGGGAATTAACTTGACTATAGAGCTTTTAAAAGTGGACCTACAGAATGTCACCTTCTGCGATCCTACATACTCCTTTTGCTCTTTAACGGTCATTTATTTGGTCATACACTCACATACGTTGCGAGTACTAAGCACTAAGTGACCTTTAAGTGTTATATTACGGTGAAACTTCTGTGAAAATGTAATTTTTACCTCGCAGGTGTCGATGATTTCAAAATGACTGCCGTAGCACACCTGTGTCTCATTGTCATATCCATTTTTCAAAAGTCTGTGTGGTTGATATATTGTGGAGCATTCTGTATCATTGTATTTGTTGAGGTAAACCTGAAAAGATGAATTTAGATTTACTGTAGATTTCTAGAACAAAACTAACATTATTATTGACCGACAAAAAAGAAGGAGGTTTCTCAAGTCGACTGTATATTTGTTTTATTTGTATGTTTGCTACGCGCTTACTCCGCCATTTGGGAATTGACTCTTTTTTTGTTTGGTAGGTCATCTCGTATCAATTTTAGTAACTTTGTTTGAATAGTTTTTGAGTTAGCTTCGATAATTAGTATTAATTTCAGTTTTTATAATTATCTTGGTGATTTAGTACTTGAGATTACTGTTGTTCACATTGCTAGTTTAGTAGTGGATACGAATTAGTGTGATGACTCGGCCAGGCAGGTTCCTAAACTCAGAAGTAAAACTTGTTTACAAAAAAAAACACTGACTTCCGATACAACACTACAAAGTGATTAAAAAAAAATATTTTAGTAATTAGTCTTTGGTTCTGTATTTTTGGTTTTTGCTACTGACTGCCTTTTTCACTTTACAGGTAGTGTTTTTTCTTTAAAAAGTATTTGTATGTAAAGACAGAAAATGTTATTATTAGGAAAATAGACTACTAATATGTGGTCCTGATTACAATTAATTGCCCTGGCTGTAACTACTAAATATTAGTAAAGTCAAATGACTAATCATCTGGTAATGAAAGATAAAAATATTACGTTTAACATAAAAAACGTTATACTAAGGATATATCGTTTATGACTTACAACTTGCAAAGTATCGGCCAGAGCTTGTTTGTGACCTAGGCGGCCCCAGCCGGACGCCTCAGCTACAGAGCCCGTAGCCGTATTCATGTCGGCTACTGCCAAACAAGCAGGTAAAAGGTCTTTACCAAAATTTATCCTGAAATGATTGTAATTTATTATTTAGCATTTTATTCAGGGATTGCCACCATGCATGATGATTATTAGGTAATATCTTAACACTTTAATATTATCTACTTACTACTATATTATCTATTTAATATTACTATCTTAAAAATATTGCAACAATCACACCAAAATATGTATCACAATAATGTAATAAAATAGAAAAATCTAGCCAGGAAATCCTTTAACTCTATCTGGTTGGCTTTTTTGCTTATAGCAGTTATGGAACCAAAATAGATCCTTGTGGTACGCCAACACTAGCGGCTCAAACATAAGTCTAGCAATATTTATATTAAATTTCACTTTAAGGTTTTCTAAACATAGTTTTCACCAATCTCATAAAAATAACTGTATTGATGTTCCTTTTTAAATTACGAACATAATTTAATAATTAACCGTATCAAATGCTTTGGTCATGTTTAAATGAGGATGACTTAGTAAAACTATTGTTGAGCAACTTTTTAAATAATGTGCTTATCCTGACTTCATCGATACTAACAGATAAACAAAGCAAACTTGTGTATTTCACTCATGAATCGACAGATTGTGTTAGTGCCGCTCGCTATGGCGTAAGCGTGCGGAGTGTATGCGTCATCGGCGCTTCGAAAAGGTTGGTTCAAGCGGGTAGGTTCTCCTGCATTTACGCCAGAAGTACTTGTCCGGAACCCACAAACGCATCTGCCCTTAGTATTATTACGTATTAACTTGCTACTAAAGTAACTTTACTTACTCATTTTCTGTCTCCAAGAGCGCAATATCATGATATTTGGAGGGAGGCTTGTATTCAGGATGAATGATGATCCTCTTGACTTTATGTATCTTCCAGTATTCCTTCGGATCGGTTCGTTTCAACAGCCCAAGAGCAGCAAATGTTATGTTACCACTTGAAATAAAATAAAAATTTATGAAAAACTCTGCCGATGCAACTTGTATTTAAGAGCAGTTTAGTTATCACTCCACTCGTGTTGAACTCGTACATTATATTTTATAGTTCATCAAAGGGCATCAATTGAATTTCACTAAGAGCTACACATATTTAAGAGGTTAAAGGAATTTTAAATGATTTAGATTATTTACTAAAATCTAAAATGCAACATCATATCATGGAAAACAGCTAAAATAACTACCGTCGATTTTCAATCAAATCACACGACTATGTTGTTTTGTCTAAATCGTTAAATACTTTTTTCAGATATGAGGTGGACTTACAGCGCACGAGTAGACGTGCAGTGTGCTGCAGTGAGTATGAATCTCTCGCTGATCACAGAGCCTCCACACAGCCACTGCGCAGACTTCACGTTTTCACCGTAACCGATTAAAGCCTGAAAAATAAGGCAGCCTATTATATTTTTTTTAATTTATACATTTCGGGACCCTGGGGTCTCGGATCTTTAATATTTTACTTTTCTGAATTTGTGTTTGTTTTGGATGAAATTTGGCAGACCTACATACCTACATTTATCTCTGTAGTACATTCCCGTGGTACCGAGTTCGCAAATCTTTCGTTGAAAAGCAGTTATTTGTCAGATTTAAAAAAGTTGCCAGTAACCTATGATTTATTATTTATTTTACTAGTCTACCTAACTAAATCTTCTTAGGTCACCGTTTGTTACAAACGCCTGACGGAAAAATATTATAACAGGTAATTGTTTTTTTAATGTTAGCAAAAGTAGTTGTTAAAATTCTTGACTGTACATTAAAAAAAAAACTACAGCATTAAATTTAAAAAATCTAGATGTAATGCCCTTTAAAATGCACCGGTGTGTAGCTTTTGTAACGTGATCATTCAATAATAATTATGTTTAGGGTATGCCAAATCAGGCCCGTGCTGGACGGCGCGTATATGTTCCACGCGCGCCTCAAAGAGATGTCAGCATATGAAGGGGCCCCTAAGCGGAATTGTCCGAAAGGGTTACCGCTACCCCGGAACATAAAGGGCTACGGAAGGAACATGGATGGGTTTTAGTCAGTAAGAGTCTGACATTCTCTTCCGCTCCACCCAGAGCGGGAGAAGTCAATGGATGATTTCCCAGCCTTAAAAAAAAAAGGTTATGCCAAATGAATAATAGGATCTGGCCGTTGTTTACCCTATGTTAAATTTCAACATTTATATCTGTAATCCGAATTGTTTATTGGTTTCAATAAATAATTGATGTAACACTAATATAATCATATTTACATTTAAGAGCTAAATATTCATAGTAATTTAAAAATATATATATTTATTTGATATTTAACGTACCACATGAGGAAATTCCCATCTTTGTGCCTCTCGCCCACCCACGGCCAGGGCTATTCCTAAACTGTGTTCATGACATTTCAAGTCTTCCTTCCAAATCATCTTGACTTTGACGTTGCCTACACCACGGCAGGGGTACGGGAGGCGTCCGAAATGTTCTAAACATTCTGCAAGCATAATTGATTGATTCACAATTTTGCTTTCACAGTCACTGCCGCTGAGTGAAATATGCACGTAGCGTATATAGCACATAGCTCTTTCAAGGGAGATATACAGTCTCATTACCGGTGTTGCGTTCGGTATACAGCCACCAGTTTACAGACCCTCATATCCAGAGCGTCCAGTTCAGTCTGAGTCTATTTACCGAAAGAGCACATCAAAACTGGCATGACCCAACAGTTGAAGACGCGGACCTTGTTTGCACCTGATAGAAGACTATTAAATACTTTTTTCAAGCGGTCAAAGAATTGAATCTTCACGTAGGTATATTCATTTAGAACAACGACGAGTCTCTCTCAAATGTAGCGGCTTTCCGTGATCTCTACTTTTTGTTTTATTCGATGTTTAAGGGATGATCAAATCAAATCAACAGTAATCTGCTAAAACAAGGCTGAGAACCAGCACTTTTTAAAGTCAAAATTACATAAAGACAGTCCCGCAAAACAGCCGCCCTACAGCACTAGTGCTTCAGCTAGGATGAAGAAGTGGGGGAACTTATATCCACCAGTGTACGTCTTATAAACCTAGATGATGATGATGCCCGGTAGAGAACGATCACTATGTCCTAATTTAAGGTTAGATACTTACTGCGCGAAGCAACGGATCCATCATTTTTTTTAATGACCCCTAGAGGCCCTATGGCGTAGTCACGGAACCTGAAATGACGACACAGAGATGAACTTATTTGCAGAAGTAGCTGTAAGGCGTCTTGTTCAAAAGTTCTTGCCGTAATCGACTTTCAGAAGACTTCTTCATATTACTAGCTTCCGCCCGCGGCTTCGCCCGCATAATATGTCGACAAATCATACACATAAACCTTCCTCTTGAATCACTCTATCTATTAAAAAAAACTGCATCAAAATCCGTTGCGTAGTTTTAAAGATTTAAGCATACATAGGGATATAGGGACAGAGAAAGCGACTTTGTTTTATACTATGTAGTGATATACTCTATAGGCTGTGATTGACCACATAATATTATCTGGTTTGTTGCAGTCATCTGACTTTTAAAAGGTATAAGTGGAAACTAACCATAACGCAGGCATTGAGTCTGTCCCCGAATCTGGGACCAAACCCAGAACTTCACCACCTACAACCACTTAACACGTTAGCTGCGGCACCAATTTTTGCAAACTTTCCGTTCCTGCGGCACGAGGTATTATCGGCCCGCACCGTGACCAGACGTTAGGGCGACACGCGGTCTATTAGACCCCCCACCTCCTTTAACAGACTAAAATCCATTTTCTGGCGCGAAATCAAAGATAAATGAAAAATTTGGTCCTTATCGATATAGACAGTGAATTGATGAACCCTAATCTACCGTCGCCCCGGGATCTGATAACTAGTTTAGGAATTATTGGCAAAACAAAATATGGGATCTTATACACCTCGTAACGCACTGAAATAGGGTAAATTTTCGTTAAGATTAGTGATGGGAAAAATAATATCGACGTAACGACGTTTATCTATTTTTGTGTGAAAATCTTAATGCGGTTCACAGAATAGAAAAAAAAGAAAACCAGAAGTAGAAAAGAAACTATCCTATGTATTCTGCCTCGGGCTTTAAAAATACACTTATTAGAACTTGAAATTAACATAAAAAAATCAGTAACAATATACTTTTTTATAGCGCGTCTCAGTTATACATTTATTTCTTGTCTATACTGGACCAAACCAAAGCTATGCCCTTCGCACGACAGAGATGTTCACGTTTTTCCTTGCCGCACCACAAGGAAGTTGCATGAGGGGTGATTTAGGCCTCGTTTCGCACTTAACGTGTTAACCAACTACTTACGTGGGAAGTGAATCAAACTAGGTGAGTAAACTTATCAACCAAAACCTACTCCATGTGTTATCAAGCACAGGTTTTGTATAACTTCCTGATGGTAAAACGATAAACAGCAAAAAGGTTATTAAGTGTGGTGTCTTATGGTGTGATGGTGGATGTAGATTGCTTTGTTAGTTTAGTAGTCGTAAGCGCCACTGCTGGAACCTGAGTTCGATTCCCAGGACGTGTTGGATGTTAATGGCTTACTTAGCTAGCAGCCTGGAGTCAGGAAGTTGGTGGTGCGATACCCCCATGCCTTGGCAAGCACGTAGTGACGTGATCTCTGGATTACGAGAGTATAAAGGAAGAGAATGCCTTCGCATTCTTGTGCGCTTAAATATCTCCTGCGTACGTGGCTTGTCTTCGTTAAGTGATAGAAACTTGATCGGGATGATATTATGGTTCAAACAGGTCTCCCCAAAGATCCTTCACGACCACTTGTACTAAGTCTACTCCCAATGTAAGAGATGAATACTAACGATTCTTCTTGTTTGATGTTACAATCAGTACAACAGACTACGGGCTCATTGTTCTTATAGGAACAGATTTCTGGTAGCTCTGGAAATTCCAATTCCTCAACATCAAAACCTGCATTACCCTGCAAGAGAACAATATTTTGATTGATATGAAAAAACAAACAGGTATTAAGGTCGTAATGATATACAGTTTGTAATTATGCACTCATCATGTCTTAAGACATTCTAAGTTACCTATACTTGGCCATTAAGTCATTGACTGCCACGCAGCAGACACAATAGAAAAACTATTGTTCGCGGCTCACCGGTGACCGCGTTGGCGCTCAACGTGTTAAGGTCGAATTTCACCAATGAAACTAAATGCGATCCGGAGGTAAACCTGGTTCTATGGAATACTGACACAGGCAGGTTCTGAAAGTAGTTTAGATGTGCTGAACGTAGTTTAGATGCGCTTTTAGAAAGGATCACTCAAAACCTATCAAACGGGGAAAAAAGAAACAAAGTCCTATTACTAAGTTTTCTTTCTTCATACACTGTACGGAGACCACCTACTGTGAAGGTCTAGAGAACTTACGTAAAGGTAGATCAAAGACGCTGACGAGCACCGAAATATTCCGACACAAGTGCCGTTGAACCCTCTGCTTGTACAGGGCTCATCTGAAACAATATGTATAGACACATGCAACATCTTCATTTAATAGGTACCGTGTCTGTTTTGGCTAAATGAATACGTACAGGTCAAACTTGAAGCATACTCATCTGCCTAGCCTTTTCCTAACTATGTTGGGATCAGCTTCCAATCTAACCGGATGCAGCTGAATACCAGTATTTTACAAAGAGCGACTGCCTATCTGACCTCCACAACCCAGTAACTGGGCAATACGATACCCCTTGGTAAGACTGGCTGACAAATTTTCGGGCTTCTAACGACCCGTAACGATTGTCAAAGATGCACAAATGACAACCTGAACCAACGGCTTAAAGTGCTTACCGAAGCACGGAGGAGTCTAGATATGTAAAGATTGTCACCCATCCACGGCCAACCCCGGCAAGCGTACCTTAACCTGATGGATCGACCTGTGCGGCTGTTAGTACTTAGCCACGAGTTCCTCAATTAAATTAAAATAAAAACGTGCATGTTATCGGTTATTTTTAATTAAATGGCATAATTCAAATAAACCAATTACAGGCACTTTTTAATTGTTAAGAAGTCAGTCAGTCAGAAAGATGGAGCTACTTTCCAAAGCTTAGAAGGTTAATATGACATGATTAAATACAATAATATATAATATGTATGTGCAATATGCGGAGCAGTAGTGCCCAGTGGTAACTGCCCCGACTTAAATAATTTCATGACCACTGCTCTTAAAACAGTGAATAAAATCATCGTAAGAAAACCGACATGTCCTAGAAAGAAAATTCCGAAAATATCTACCAAACCGTACCAGGCCCGCGTGGTGGATTATGGCCTACTATGGCCCACTCCCTCTCTTAGATAGGAGGCCTGTGAGTGTGTGTGAGTGGGAACATTATTTATTTATTTTATTTTTAAGAAAGCTTACAGACTAATAAAAAATCCTTAAATACCATGCATAAGTAGGGACGTTTGCTAATTACAAGCTTCCACATGTTCACAACTACTTAATTACGAGTTACAAGTATGCGTTGAGCAATTGCAACAATTTGATTACAGCAATTTGTATAGATAAACAGGCTGATAGGCTGATTATGTAAATACAATATACCTATAATAAGTAAAGCAAGTTTTTTTTTGTTATGAGGGTGGCAATCCTCATGAACATCCTGCGCCCTGTGGCGAAAAGAGGGTCTGTCAGATTTCTACTGCTACACCACCCCGACAGCAAAACAAAAAAAAAACTCTCGCTACGGGGGCTTCTATGGACTGCGACGCAGTTCCCGATTGGCTCAGCGGTCTCCGGAGGTCAAGCGGAGGGAGTGATCAAGCTTACCAATTTAGGCTTACCCGCTTAGGAATGTCTGTTACCCCATAACATGAGGCTCCAGCATCTCGGTTCAGTTCTAATAAAAGTTCGTTCGTTCAAGAATAAAGAACACCTTTATAGGCGGTCGGAAGAAAAAAATTGTGGTGATAAAGAGTACGTATTCTATTCTATTCAGAGAAACACCCGGATGATTTAGCTTGCAGGAGTCAGCAGACTACGTTTTGGACACCTGATGAAGAATATGGCTAACTCAACAGCAAGCTCGACCGGTTTTGCCTTGGCATCTGTCCATAAAACAAGGAAAATCCGGAGTCAAGGTTCTCCCAACTGCTAATTTACACATGCGTAAAAAACTCACCTTCGTTTAGATTAAGCTCACACGACACACTACACAAAAAGCTAAGCGTTAAACACACGAATATTATGTAGTTAGTAACCGCCATGTCTTGCGCACACGCCGATCGGAGCTACATAGCATGGAAAGCTCTCAGTTGCAAAAACAACAAGTTTAAAACAAAACTATAACTGCTCACATGGCGGCACGTCGCTAACATTAGTATGCTTTGCCGCAGCATCCCGCGGCATATATAAATCCCCTTGCATTGATATCAATGAAACATGAATGCTAACTGTATGTAAATAAGATTCAAAATCATTTCCGCTTACGAAAATCCTTTGCCATGCCATGCCGCATCCAGATATTCTGTGTTATTAATTGACATATCTACTGTCATCATAATTATGTACTTAATACATAGGTACCTATTATTATGCAGGTACAGTAGGTCGCACGACAGAGTTATCAGAACCAGCTTAAGCTGGCCTTTTATTTATCATATTGACATTCATACTCCGCACTGCGCCGGACCAGCTCAAGGTCCTATATAATTGCATGCACGGATGCAGCTACACATATTATATAGTTTTGAGTAGTTTTTCCTTATGAATTCCACTGATTATGTATTTATTTATAAGTTAACACTTTGTAAAACCAAATGTTGTTGTTGTTTTGAAGATTTGTCATTTCTAAGTTTTGAATTTTTTAGTTAAAACTTTTAACTAAAAACTTCAAACATTATTCTTTATAGGTAAGTCACAATTGTAAGTAATGAGGAGCGTGTGGCTAAGTAATAACAGTCACACGGGTCGATCCATCAGGTTAAGATACGCTTGCCGGGGTTGATCCGTAGATGGGTGACCATCTTTACATATCGAGACGTCTCCGGGCCTCGGAAAGTAGGTTAAGCTGTTGGTCCCGGCTGTCATTCGTGGATCTTTGGCATTCGTTACGGGTAGACAGAACTAGTTAGAAGCCCGAAAGTCTAACTGCCAGTCTTACCAAAGGGTATCGTATTACCCAATTACTGACTGGGTTGTGGAGGTCAGATAGGCAGTCGCTCCATGTAAACTACTGGTATTCAGCTGCATCCGGTTAGACTGCAAGCCAACCGCAAAAAAGTTGGGAAAAGGCTAGGCGGATTTAGACTAATGTAAGTAATGATAAACGCCCCTCCTGCCCCAATATCGGTCAACCTCAGCGGATATACGCAGGAAAATTACGAGCCACGGAGTGTCATTCTCAACTACTTAGTAACTCCGGTTTGTCACTGAGAAATTCTTAATAGAAAGACCCAATAACACTTTGCTCGTCGTGGATATCGAATCAAAGACCTACGCTCTGCAATCGGGCTTTCGACCACGAGACCAACGGGGGCAAAATCTTTTGAGAAATTCAAAATGTTCATATATATATCCTCATTGTATGTATCAGTGTAAAAAATCATAACTAAGTGAAAACTAGTTTTGACTACAAAAAGCGGCCAAGCCTGAGTCGGACTCGCGCACCAAGGGTTCCGTATCCAGTATTTAAAATGAATACTGAAATATCTTTGGAATTTACTCATTACTTAGCTTTTATTGCCACCTACCTACCCAGAAAACACATCCCCTATATTTGCAGATGCAATCAAAAATATTTAAAGTCAAAACATTTATTTCAAATAGGGACTTTTAAACGTCAAAATAAACAAAAAATAGAATTGATTTTAATTGCCTCAACCAGCAACAACACCAATGACGTCACTCCCACAATTAAGATGAATCTTACGACACTTCATATGTTAAAATCCATCAAGCTACCAAAAGCGGCCTAAAGCCACAGAGCGGGCCAAAGAAATATACAAACGTACCTAAATACTCTCGAAAAACACCCTCTCTCTTCCTTCTGAGTCAGTCGGGTAATTAAAGGTTGTTTCCAAATAAATTCCATTCAAACAATCATTCAGTTGACTTTTTGCTTTTACTGCTGACCGGCCACGCTTTTTCAATTCAATTTTCTTGTAATGATCCTAAATTTTAAGTTATCAAAAGTAGTTTTGACCGGATATGAGTTTTGACTGTAAGATATATACTTAGATACGTATTCGTAAATGTTAGTTGTATTCAAACTGAGTGGTTTGGCGAGCGTTTGTAACATAATCTAAGTGTGTGTGAAAATGGCGGGCGATAAATATTTAATATTATTGTGTACTTTTAGTTTTTTGTGTTTCGTGACCTGTGAACTAAATCTAAATGAAGGTAAGTGATTTTTTAAATACAGTCTATGTTATAAAGAAACGTTGTTACTGGGCAAACAATAATAATAAATTAATATTTAACTCTCGATAAAATGAAAAACTTTTGATTTCCTCGGTAGTCTAGTAGTTACTAAGCGGGATTGTCCGAAAGGGTTACCTCTACCCCAAAACATAAGGAACTAAGGAAGGAACATGAATAGGTTTTAGTCAGTAGGAGTCTGACACTCCCTTCCGCTCCACCCAGAGCGGGAGGCGTCATTTGTTAATTTCGCATCCTCAAAAAAAAAGGCTAGTAGTTGCAAGTGAAATAGCTTTGCTTAGAGTTCGAGGTTTGAATCCCAGGTTTCCAGTTGGGAAATTATTCTTAGCCTCAGCAAGCTGAATCTGTATTTGACGTCAATTAATGGCAAAGGATTCACTTTTGCAACTAGAAGATAACAAGCAAAATGTACGGTACTATTATGCTATGCTATATTTGACTTTCTGTTCTTGGAGAGTTCAAAAGCCCTAACAAGGTCAAAATGCAGATACACAACTTGTACCCAATGGTTGTTGTCATTGGGGCATAGTTGTACAAAACATCAGGGTTGCCAACTGTTTGAAAAATTTCCCCCTAAAGCAATTTCAAAACCCACTAAATTCAAACTAAAACTCCCCAATTGCGACACAAGTATATCTTTTAAATTGATTCATTTATTTCATATCATTTATCTTTAATTTCCACAATCAATTTCGACAGCGATGCGGATGAGTACTTCGACGCCTAAGTGTCCTTTTTGTATTTATTTGTATATATAGTTAGTTAGATAGTCTTTTAATTTAAGTATGTATAAGTTGTCTTTTAAATGTAATTTTTTTTTTAAATAAACTTTCGTTGAATACTAGTATGGAATATGGAGAGTAGTGCAATTAAAAAAAAACACAAGTAACATTTTATCCCTAAAAATACCCCCAAAAAATGCTTCCCCTAAAAAACTACCTGTATAGATTTTTTCTCCCTAAATTTAGGGAGAAAAAAGTTGCCAAGTTGGCCTCACAGCAATACATTACGATCTGATGAACTCAGAAAACTAGTTTGACTGGTTTCTGACCAGTTTTAATAAGTTGTATACAACAATATTATTTCACAATAATTCTACAACGCTGTCCGTAAGTATAAAATTTAAGATTTGTGTACCTACTAACTTACTAAGAAAGGTGAAAATTTATTATGACGAATCGAATCGTTTTAAGCTTTTTTTTTTAATTGTCATCTCGCAGTTCATCTATAGTATTGGCTACTGCTAAACCAGGCTTGCCTGTGGATGCCACAATAAAATTACAGCCTACAGCCAGGGCTTAATAAAACATAGAAACTAAGCGACTTTACGTTAAGGCCCCCCCCCCCTTTGGGGTATGGACCGGGGTTAGGGCCTCGCTGGGGGAGGACAGCAAGGGATAGGCTGGATCGGGCGTATATTATTGTATGCAAGCAAAGACTAAAATATAATAATACTAGATTTCGCGCGCGGTAACGTACACCCACAGTTCGTATCGATAAGCCAGTCCGTTTAAACGGTTTCCAGAAAACTGGCTTTTATTTTTTTGATGGTGGGTAATCATCAATTACTCCTCCCGGTGTGGGTGGAGCGGAAGGAACTGTCAGACTCTTACTGACTAAAACCCATCCATGTTCCTTCCTTAGCCCTTTATGTTCCGGGGTAGCGGTAACCCTTTCGGACAATCCCGCTTAACTGGCTTAACGCTTTAAACGTCGATTGCACATCAGATGCGCATAAAACAATAAAAAATCTATTTATTACCCGTCGCACAGCAATTAGCAGAGCTTTACAAAGATAGTCTGTACATAGAGACTATCTTTGTAAAGCTACATTTTTCAAACGAATTCACTGACTACTAGAATAAATTATGTATCATAATAAAATATTAATTACCACTTTGCTAGACTGTACAAATGGCACTGAATTGGAAGACACAATTATTTCACTAGAAATGGGGACCAATTAGTTCAACCAGGTTTCAGGCTGGCTAAAGTAGATTCATCTTTCATGGGGTACTGTTTAAAATGTTACAATAAAATACGTCCCCACATTCTTGAACTTAATGAAACAAAATTTAAAACTTGTATAAAACGCAGCCAAGCGTATTATAAATTGGGAGATTATATTTCTGATAAAAATGCTTGGGTCAATGCTAGTCCAGCTCCACAAGGGCGCATCAACTAATTGATTCGATTACTAAAAAGTGTTGGAGCTCTGCGGAAGATCAACAACAAAAAAACTATTAAGAGATTGAATTTATACAATGTAAAGCATTGTATAAATTCAATCTCTTAATATATAATTGTTTAGCACATATGTGAGTACTATGTACCTACAATAAAGCGACCATTTACTGGGTACGTCGTTCATTGACTTGAATGTGCCCTGGCGGCTGAGAGTATGCCATGCTCACTTTAATGTCTCGCTGATGGTGGCGTTTGTGTTGGATCATTTAGCTCCCTTCAAAATAGTTGAGCTGAATGGTGCTAATATATGCGTCATGTTCGTGAACGGGCGCTGTCAGTAGGGACTAGTCATCTCTTAGCAGCTAAGGCTTGTTTTAATTTAATTTTTGAATAGTTTTTACATTATTTTATATCGGATGCTTTTAACGTTCTGCATTGTTCTCACATGTATAATATTAATATGAACTATGTAATCAATATTTTGTAACCATATTTTGTTTAAAAGAGTGTCACTCCATGGACACTCTTTTAAACAAAATATGGTTCATGCCCGTTCTTCTCCATAGGTACCTACTGCTTTGGAATGGGCAACTAGCTTCATCTCTCTGACTGACCGACACCTTGACAATTCAAAAGTGCCTGTAAATGGTTTATTTGAAATAAATACTTTGAGTTTGAGTAAAACATTTGGTATTAAATTATTCTTCGGCCCAAGTCTAAGCGGGCCAAGCGGGTCCGGACCCGGCCGGCTCATTTACATGTTTCAGTCGATGTCTTGAAAACTACTTAACCGATTTTTATGGAACTTGCACTGTTACCTAAGTTGAAGCGGATGTAAGCCAATTAAAACTTTGGTCACAACCAGATTAATAGTTTCGGTGAAATGTGTGGACAAACATACATACACCTGTAAAAAGTTTTAATATCCTTTTGGAAGGCCCAATAGATTATTATAATAACGAAATATATTGCAGTTCCATTAATATTACACATAGCACAATTATGTAAACGTGTCGAATTAAATTGAATTAATTAACCTCGTCTTTTGAAATGGGTTAAAAAAGGAAGAGGTCGTGAAAAAATTTGTCCGCATCGCCGTCAAAGGGAAAGGTGCCAAAAAGGCTGGCAGTTTCGCCAAGTTAGATGGCAATGCTGATTTAAAAGTAGGCCAGGAGCTCTTGTCCTCGGAAGAGAGACGCTGGGCTGTCCCGAAATACTTGAAGTGCACTAAGACATTATTACCTACCTATTACAGTAGACTATGTTTCATTCCAGGCTCTCCGTGCGTCACACAAGGCTTGCGAGGTACTTGTGTGAACATATTCAAATGCAATTCGGCTGCACTGATATATTTATATGTAAGTATTTTTTTATTCTAGAATTACTTACTGTTGCGTGAACTAGTAATTCAATTGAACCATTTTCTGACACGTTTCAACAATAGCTGCCTTTCAGTTACTCTCGCTGGTAAGGGAGCATGAGGACCGTTTGAAAACTTTAGGCTGGCTCCTATTACATGGGACTTGACTATTTGAAACGGTCAAAAATAAAATATGAAATCACATAGAAAAAAGACCGCTCGTCTTAAAACTTCCATCACCGTACAGAAATTAAATATTATGCGAATAATATAATAGTAAAATTGCATTTAATGCTAATAAGTATTCCATTTGATTCAAAAAATGAGTGACGTTAGTAATATGTTTCATACAAATCACGTACAGAACCCGCGTTTTGACAGTTCATAAAAAGTAACGTTATTGACTACCCTTTCAAATAAAGTGATGTACCTACAATGGGTTCACGTCTGCCTAACCCTGCGGGTAATAGTTCAATATGTATATTTTGAGATGAACTGCCAAGCAAGTCCATGGGTAACCATTTAAACAAGATAGTTCGAAAATAGGATTAAATATATCGTGAATTTCCAGGCAAATGCAGGCTTCGATCCAGTGGAGTACAAGATTCCAGACTTACCTGATATCTGTTCCTACAAAGACAACGAGCCCGTTATTTGCTGCACTGATTGCGATATAGGAGAAGAGAAGTAAGGAAGCCCATAGCCAATTCTTATTTGAATTGTATCCGCATATGAATTAAATAATAAGTATACGAACCTTAAGGTAGTTAGAAACTTTGACCCTGAAAACATGATAATTATCATGGTGTACAAAACCTATTGGTGCGATCAAAAATGATTATTAAATCTAGTTACAAGTATATTTCTTCTCAGATACCGCAACACAGCCATAGGACCATACGGATACTTGGTGAATAAAGAAGGTCCAGTCGCTAGACAGAGTAAGTTTTATCCGTGGTGTAGCGTATATGAACTACATAACTTTAAAGATCAGCCAGTCGATTCTGTACAAATCTCACCGCGAAACCTTAGGTGAAGTGAGCGTGGAGTGAGATGTCCTTCCACCTCATGGTCAAGATTGACACTGTTGATAGCTCAGATACAATTAAATCGCTAAATCTGGAGAAATTCAAAAGTGTTTTAATGAAAATTTTAATCATTAAATGTTACTATTCGCTAAAGGACTATTTAGATGACAATTCTTTTATTCCGCCTTCACACAACCAGTTTTGACATTCTTGTATTCATTTAAAGTTATCTTAATTGACATCATTTAATTTTGATTTCGTTTTTTGATATACTGGAAATATTTATCTGATTTATTACTTACTATGACATCACTGTATTTTTTATTGAAATTTATTAATATGATAAGAAATTACTGGAATTATTTTATGATTTTTTACTTATTTTGACACCACTGTATTTTTTATAAAAATTTATTAATATGATAGAAATACACATTAATATTTGTACGCTTAATGGCAAATCATAGAGAACCTTTTAAAATGTTTTAACATCTCACACACTGTGTAATTGTACCTATGTTTACAATAAAGATTCTGATTCTGATTCTGATTCTCACTTTAAACTCACTTCACCTACATTTGCACGGTGAGATTTTTGCAGAATACCACTACAGGTAACATATAGGTTTTGTTTTTCAGAATGCTTTGATTACTTCCAAGGTCTACCATTCTCGTGTCGATTTCCTGGAAACTTTATCATCGATAAGATTTGGCTTGAAGACATAAACTGCCATAACCATACTTTAAGACACAGAGGGGTGGGTTTCGCTGTAGGGGGACGAAGCGCAGAGAAATGGGAGTTCCCACATGTGGTAAGTTGTTTTGAACAATTATTGATTTAGGTATGTTTCATTTTCAGAATGCTTTGATTATTTCCAATGTCTGCCGTTTCCTTGTCGGTTCCCTGGACGCTTTTATCTACAAAAAGATTGGATTGAAGATAAAGAGTGTCATAATCATACTTTTGATACATATACTAATCTCTATGTGGACGGGGGACGAGATGCCGAAAGATGGGAATTCCCACATATGGTATGTATTCTATGCACTCCTTCTTTCTATGTACTCCTTGTCCCCTTTCTATGATCTACTAGCTACTACGAAAAAAAGCCATGCGCTGCAATGTCTTACTAATTTTATTTTGTCCAAATTTTGCTCTGACGCACCGCCCACAACTGAATTTAAACATAAGTAATCTAAAATATACGCATGCTAGAGCATCATGATCATTGAGTAGTCTTAAACGAGTGTTTATACGTAATCTTCAGTTTAAAATCCTTAAAAGTTGTGTAGTAGCACCCGTGTTCCGATAACGCAGTCGTTGAATGTGACAAATTATCAAGCTAAATCTTGATAATCATCTTCTTCTTCTTCGTGTCGCTGGCACGACTGTATTATTATGTTGATATTTTGTGAATAGTACCGGAAATTTCTCTAAAATACATAAAATTGGGTTTTCTGGAATCCCATGAATTTACGCTAAGGCTTTCTATTGCAAATGCTACTGCACTATCACATTCTGAAAAGAATATGTCAAATGACGAATGATGTGGTACAAAGTGACTTCATCATTTGACAGGACTCTGTATTATTAATCTAGGTAATATTTTCAAATCGTTTTAGATTTGACCCACCGTGTCAAAACTGGCCACGTTTCTTTTTCGTTTTAATATCTCTGACACACCTGGAAACGCCATTATATAGGATGTGCGGGCTCATACTTCTCTTCTCTTCAATATAAGTGGTTACGGTGCGGACACGTTTGGCAACTTAAATCATTGGTTGATAACAGTTTAAAAGTCAACTCTTTCCAGGCTTTACTCGGTTATGGAGATGACGTGGAGTCTGCGCAGTGGCTGTGTGGAGGCTCTGTGATCAGCGAGAGATTCATACTCACTGCAGCACACTGCACGTCTACTCGAGTGCTGTAAGTTTTCATTCGTCATATACATATGTATGTATAATTATCGGATGTCCGGCTAGAGTTTTTATAAAAATACAATATGTTTTTAGGGGAAGCATATCATATGCCGCACTGGGACTTCTAAAACGATCCGAACCTAAGGAATCCTGGAAAATATACAAAATCAAGAACATCATCATTCACCCTGAATACAATGCACCTTCCAAATATCATGATATAGCACTCTTGGAAACAGAAACCGAGTAAGTGTGTTATAACATTTTAAACTTAAAACGGTGTTGCACAAGGCAACATATTTGGTCCTTTTTAGTTTTTGCCATTCCCATAAAAGTTTTCATTTTGTGGAATTAGTGAACATTTATCTTTTTAACTGCTTTCCTTAGCTTCATCTGTAACTATTAATGTAGGGTGAATTTCAACAAATGCCATTTTTTTTAGCATATCGGTGAACTTTTTCAATTATAAGTTTTTTGTATATTTTTCAGGTTTTATGTAATCTTTAGGATATCAAATATCCCCAAATTTAATATCATCAACATATCATTTAAGACTAAGGAGAAAATTCAGTTTGAATTCTGGTTTCCACCGATATGACAAACCGGCACCGATTATTTCTTCTGTACACCGATATGATAAGTTTATGCACCGAAATGATGTACATATCCAGCGATATGATAATCTATCCACCTTTGAACATCAAAAAGGAAATAGTTAGTAGGCACCTACATATTTTTACAAGGGTGACTTAGAACTGAAGACCTGAACTTAGGGTCTTATGCAAGTAGAGAACTGAGTTCTTAGAAATCCAATTAAAATATATTTTTTGAAATTATGTGCCCTATTTTATTATATTTACTTTCTTTTTTTATTATATTTACTATAGGTACCTACTTAGAATTAGAAAAAGAAATTTTATTTTTATTATCAGTCTTTATTAAAATGAAGTATAAAAAAAAACAAAAATCTCTTATCTAAGGTTAAAATTGCACAATACACATTTATTACTGTGGACGATCCAACTAATTGTTATGTCGTGATACGCACAACATTGTAGTTAGCCGTCTAGGCTTAACAATAATAAGAATAGGAACTTTATATACCTAATTAATCAGCCTTTTAACTTTAACATTAATCACAACCACACTACAATATTCACAGCTTTCATTATTACTTACTTTAATATTTATTATATTTTTTAAATCTTTGTTCTCAGTACACATCACAGATTACTGATCGTTTATATCTTACATCTAGTAAAAAATCTTTACGCTACTACTACTAAGCAAATACTCTTCACCTAGTCAAATATTTAGTAAAATGAAACATAATTAAATCTGTCGGAATTATTTTGGTTTTTATGTTAATCAGCCTTTAAGTTAAACATTAATCGCAACAGAACTTGAATTGCCATCTTCGTACTCCGCTTTTGTAAAATTGCACCATAATTAAAGTTTTAAGTCAAAAGAGACTATGTATACATAGTTAATCACAGCACATATGTATATACTTTTATAAATAGTATTAGTTATAACAATTAACACTATAAATTAATTAAAACAAATCAGACCAGATTAAAATAAGTCATCATCAGTGTCACTGCCACCAAATATATTATAATTAAATATCCGTTTGGTATTAGAAGTTTGTTCACGAGGCTCATTTTTAAACTTAATTTTAGATTTTATACTAAATATGTCTTCATCAGTATCACTGTCTTCCACGGTAGGATTTGAAACACTCTTAGATGCTTTTACGGTATTCTCTTTATTTACGAGTTGACTTGACTCCTCTAAATCAACTAAAATATTCGTATCAATTTTTTCTAGAAATGAACAGGAAGGAGTACTTTGATTAAGATCTACATAGTTCAATACCAAATTTTCTGATAATTTTGTCGAGGAGGATGATTTGAGACCCGCATTTTCCGAGATATTTAGTGTCTTTGATGGCGTAGAATACTTTAAATATGATGGCTGTGGGAACAAAATTAATTTGTCAGTTAACTTTACTGGTCGCATTTTAGTGATATCTAAATTTGATTTAGTGATGAATTTTTTGTTACTCGGAGTAGCAATCTGAGGTTTAGACTTAGTTTCGCGGTCAGTTGACAAATTGTGGAAGTCTAGATGTTTGCCATGTGGGCATTTAACAACATATTTTAAACATTCATCTTCTACACAAGAAAGACGACGTAAAACTATACGATCTTTAGTTTCTTTAGTCCAAACCACTTGTTTGACTTGTAGTGTTCCACGAAATGTGTTCAAATTAGGAGGGAGAAGCCAGTCCTTTTCTTCCACTTCGTATTCTTCTACAGTACTTATTTTCACGCCTTGGACAGCAGATTTTAAATAGTTTACAAAAATATTTATACTATTCATATCACCATCGTGTGCAACAAATCGATCCGCTGTTCTCTTCAGTAGCCCACCTACTCCGTCTGGCGCACCTTTTCCATGCCCACATTCACTATAGTTCCATATTATGTTAGTCAGAGAAGAGCAGTAAATGCTTAGTTGGGACATAATATAAAAAATTTTCTTATTCCGATACTGACCTGATGGAGAATCCGAAATAATAATAAGATTCTGAACAGTTGGAACTTCCTTTTTAATTTCTTCTAATATTGGGACAAGGTGAGCCCAAACGGCGGCAGCATCGTGTCGCAGTGAAGAACTAATAGTGCAGAAACATTGAGTTTTTATATTCTCTTCCTTAATTTTATAGTAAATTACAGCAGTGTGTAATGTATATTGTTGACGACTGCCACCAAAGTGCACAGATTGTATTTCGGACCCGTACTTGGTGCTATAGTTCTCACTGAAGTCAATGTGAACAACACAATCCTTTTCAGTTATGTTTTGTTTATAGTGCTTAAAAGCTTGACTTTGATTTCGTATATTACTGCAATGTGCTAAGAACGGTTTCAGATTATCTTCAAATATGTTGATCAGTTGCAATGGTTTAACTGTTATTTTTACTTTTTCTACATTAATGGCTATTTTATCGACTCCATTCTTTTTGTACATTTTTTTTATCTTCTTCCAAGTCCAATAAACAACATCTTTGGAGTTATCAAATTCCTGATAATTTAAGTGACGATTTCTACAGATAGGACATGTTCTTTGCAGGCATTCTAACTTAAACATATCACAGCAAATACTACTGAGAACTTCAGTCGCGGTGTTTTCTTTTATGATCCGATTTCGTTTTAAGGATGTTATGAGAAGGTCCATGTTCTCATGTTTCTCACATAGACATGTATTTCTCATGTTTAATTTTGGCTGTGTGACCCAAAACGGCCTCATTCTTGTAAAATTGACATAACTGATTGGAGGATGACCCGAAGTCAAGTATTTTTTGTGTAAATTTTTAATTGTGTCTTTCATCAGCCTTTTCTGTCTTTTTACTCCATTTCGTGTAACAGTATCCTTTTTACCTGGGCAAAGATTTGAATTGTCATCATCCTCAAAAAACTGAACGACAATCTTACGGATACGTTTTTGCAGGTCTGTATTATTTGGTTTCATCGGAATTTGTCTCACTGCTAAATTATTCTGTTTGAATTTCTTAAATTCTTGATGTAGTCTCATGTATCTCTTTTTGTACATCAGTTTCTCTTTATTAGTCTTTGCCAATTGTTTTTTTAAATCGCATATTTGCTGAGATTTCAATTTTTGATAGTTACGAAACTTCTTTTGAATGTCTTGCTTCAATTTAATAGTTGCAAGAGACGACTCTAAGTTAGGACTGTTTGGGCGTAATGTTGATTCTTCTGAATTTATTGAACTAATACTTGGCGTTCGTAAAGGAGATGCTATTGACAAATCTAGAGGACTGCTTGTACGTAAATAGTGAGAACTACTCGCTACTACGGCATCAATACGCAGATTAGGACTATTACAACGAACATTGTGTCGCAATAGCCGTGGGCTATGAGGTCTTATTGGTTCTTGAGAAATACCAGGCTTATTATCTCGATTTTTCGGTAGCGACTCTGTTACATCATTGGTCACTGAAACACTCGATTGGTTATTTCGGGCAACATTTGCCTTAGCTTTTTTCCTCTGATAATATGCACGGGCACTGATTCGGTTTTTTTTTTGTGCAATGCGACGTGCATGTGCCGTCATTCGGCTTCGGGTTGGGATAAGTCCGGCTGCCTTTCGTCTAGCTAAACGTTCTCTGTCTTTTTTTAAATGCTCCTCTCTTAACACAGGATCGCTTTTGATTTTAGCTTTTCTTATTCTTTCCAGCAACCTCTTTCTCTCTTTTTTCTCCTCCTCTTTTAGTTTTGGCCTCGGCATTCTTAAACAAAATTAAGCTATTATTATATTTTCTTTTTATCTATTTATTATTTTGTTATTTATCATTATGTAGAGAAACCTTTAATGCGTTCAATTGCTCCACCTCACCATCATCATCTCAGCCTATAGACGTATATTACCGAATACAGACCTCCCCTTTTTTTTTAAGGCTGGGAAATCATCCAATAACTGCTCCCGCTCTGGGTGGAGCGGAAGGGAGTGAAACCCATCCATGTTACTTCCATAGCCCTTTATGTTCCGGGGTAGCGGTAACCCTTTCGGACAATCCCGCTTACCCGGCAGGTTTGGCCCTGAGGGGCCCCTTCATATATGCTGACATCTCATTGAGGCGCGCGTGGAACATATACGCACCGTCCGGCACGGGCCTAGTGCTGATCGGACGGTGAGTCACCCATTACTCACCGTCCGCAGGTCCGCGCCTCCGGTGGCCGGGAGTCGTCACGTGGCTCCCGACACAGACCTCCCCTAATGATACATTTATACATCTTCTACTACCCAGTGTGATATCGTGGTAATGATTTTGGCAGTCTATGTAGGTAAGTATGTATGTATGAATGTTCGTATGTAGGTATATATGTATGTATATAATGTATGTGTCTGTATGTATGTTTGTATGTTCCATTGTTTCTTTGTATACTTAACGAAATGACACGGGATCTACCGATATGATAAAACGACTCACCGAGATGATAAAATGATCTACCGATATGATACAGCCATCCACCGATGTGACAAAACTGTTCGTTGATCATGAATCAAAACACCGATATTAGATATAAGACACCGATTGATTTTTTCTTATCATTTCGGTGTAAATTATCACATCGGTGGTAATAAAGACCACCGATTACAGCGATATGAGAACAGCGACGTGAGAAATAACACACTTTTTAGAAAATTAGAAAAAATGCATAATCTCTAGGATAAAATCAATAACAGACAATGAAGCTAATTCACTTACTACCTCTGTTAGAACCAAACAACTATAATAAAACAACTCATTACACTAGAAAAATGCAATCACCGATAATATAAAATAATTGTCCGGAAGCAACTAAAATGGCGTACTTACGTTATTGGCGGGAATATGCGGCGATTTGACACACGGCCGTCCTGACTGCGCACTAGCACACACTAACGAGTAACGAGGGAAATAAAATTGGGGTGGGGACGCTGTCGGACTCGTCGATGTGAAGTTAGGTTTAAATTACTTTTGTCCAGCGATATGAGAACATTTTGCAGGACAAGTACGTTTGTGCCTCTCAGTAATAATAATCGTTAATTATGTAATGAAATATGCTATATATTAATAACAAAACTAATATTCTATGAAATAGAATAAGTTATATACTTAACTTAGTTATTTTTATTAGAGTATAAGCTGTTTTGTTTGTAAAAAAAGTAGAGGGACAGCACCGATTTGAAAAAAATAGAGGTTTATGTATTTATTTCTACCTGTGTAATAGTCCAAGGCAAATTATATTTTTGCCACAACCTAATAACTACCTATTGAATACTAAAAAAAATAATTCAGAACAATATTCTTTTTTTCAAATACTAATTTCACCGAAGACAAAAAAATAAGTCATTTGGGAAATTCACCCTGTAATAATATCTAAGAAGTCAGTTTTAACATACTTTTGTCACGCACTATAACACTATAAACACGCATTGAAAAGGTGGTTTGTCGTTGTCTACAATTAATGTAATCAAACGCTCCTCACCCTCACTTTCTTAATTAATCATTGGTTATAAAAGAAGTGACGAGTTGTACTAAGTTTATTTGAATATTATTATAATTATTTTTATCTAAATATTTTTGTCTAATGATGATTTCAGAATAGCTTTCGGCAAGGGTTTACTGCCTGCGTGCGTGGATGTAGGGGCAGAATGGAGGGAGTCCGCTGGTGCCTCCGGCTGGGGTCGTCTCGGGCATAAGCAAGCTTTAGCAGATGTACTGCAAGTGGTAAATGCACAGTTTAAAAAAACCTATATTTTATTTATTATTGAATTATTGGGGAAACTTGCCGCCTCGAGATGGAGGGTGGCCCTGGATGTGTAAAATTTCCACTTTGGGATGATATTGCCACGACTGTGTAATATTGCCACCTCGTGATAATATTGCCACGCGTGTGTAGTTTTTAAAATTTTAGGATCGCTTTTTCTCCGTAATAATGAATCTAGGAAAAAGTGTTACGACAATTTTTGTTAATTTTTTTCATAAAACTTACTGTTTCGCTAAAATATCCAAAAATCTCGTTCTTGCGAACCTTGAATAAAACTTTTGGCACACATGAGATCCATGGGGTTTTCACAATATCATTATAATGTCCCTATCCCTAACTTTCATGTAAACTTTCAGCTACTTGTGATTTATGCAAGGGTGAATGTCTATTTTGACTAAAATTATACGTTTTTCTTTCTTTCAAGAATAGTTTCTAACCAATTTTTATTCCATTCTTAATTTTATTTTCCAGGTGAATCTGCAAGAGTTTAACGAAACAGAATGCTCGATGATATACAGACCACACAGACACCTCAATCGCGGCTATGACCATGAAAAGCAGATGTGTTACGGATCCCATTATGCAGTAGTGGATACTTGCGAGGTAATTAAGTCTTCGAAAAGCTCCTTAGGAAGTACATCCGATTTTTATATTAGGTTTCTTGAAGGGTGCTTCTTCATAAAACGAACTTTGGTACTATACTACTATAACTGATATATTCTTACTGATATACTTTACAATAATTTATCTTGAAATTCGAAAGCTATACTTGTAAAACTTGAGAGGAAAAATGGAACTATTCATGAAAAATACTTTCGTCATCCCACAGGGTGATAGCGGTGGCCCTCTCCAAGTTAGCAATTCTAAATGCCTGTACCACGTCGTGGGAGTGACGTCTTACGGCAAGGACTGCGGCATCCTCGGCTCAGCCGGCATGTACACCAGGGTGTCGCACTACGTGCCCTGGATCGAGAACATCGTGTGGCCTGAAGAAGTTGAAGCAAGAAGGAAAAAAGACAACCAGTGGCTTGATAAATGGTTAAGTTAAGAACAAGAGAAGTAGAGTAGGCCCCATCTCTGTGATAACACTTCCATCTTGAGCTGGCCCAGCGTAATACGAACTTTTAGTAGAGTAAGAAACCAGTTAAATAAACTGGTTACGTTGCCACTGATATGCGACCCACTTTACTATTGCTGTACACCAAGATTAACGTTGAATAAATCAGAGGATCATAAAGTATTATTTTAAATTTTTATCTGTTGAAATATTATAATAATTAAGTTTAAAGTTTAAATGTCGTTAGTCTCATTACTAACATTAGTTTTTCACAAATATTTGTGTTACTAACAATTTAAGGATCTTGGACATCTGAAATAAATGAATATATATTATATAAAACTTACCTATTTTGTCTTTTATTTGTTCAAAAATCGTACATCGACACAGAATGATAACCTTCGTGTTTGTGCGTTGTGGAATAAATGAGCTTTCAGTTACAGACGTCACCACATCAAGCTACCTCAATTGGTTAAATTTCTTTTATAGATTTTCAGCTTTATAACAAATGTATAAGGTTCATTTCCAACTGGGATTATTTGACAGTTTGGCCGTTTGGGATTGCTTGATGATGTACTGGCGTCTGTTCATATGTGATACTGCTATTCGCAGTGGATAGTTGTAGTTCTTGAGTTGAAATGTAAACGAGCTCACTATTGAGATGTCTTGTAATGAACTTAGATGATACTTACCATTATTTGATTGTGTTTGTTTTGAATCGGCAATAGATGATTCCAAATAAACTTGTTTTCCGAAGTTACTAGGATCAAGGCATCTTCGTCGATTTGTCATGATAATAGGTAGGTAATTAAGCATTTAGTTAGTGATTGTGATGTCAAAAAAAAAATTGTTGTGACTTAACGTTTGACCACTGTGGTTTATTACAAAGCTTCCCATAAAATACACTTAGTGAAATGCAGGCTAATATATACTTAAACTTCTAAAACATTAATTAAAAGGAACTCCGCCCCTAAGACGACCCACTGACCGAACCTACTTATGTACAATCAGTATTTTCGATGATTCTGCGAATAAATGAAATCAGTTGTCATTTGTAAACTGCTAGTGAATGAAGGAGCATTATTTAATATAATCTTTTAGCGATCAAGCAGGTACACACAAAAATTCACACGTTTATTTTTATACGTTCATAGCAGATCAATGTTTACGCAAAGCCGTCTTTAACTTATTGGAGGCTCTGGGCATATTAGGATAATGCGGCCCCCTATGACTTCGACAGAACCCTATTTTTTTAGAATAAACAAAGAAAGTAAGCAAGCTTCTAGATTTATTTTAATTGTCAGTCACAATATATGAATAGATAATGCAATAATAGGGGTTAAAGTATGAAATTGCCATTTTATTGTATTAAGTACCTACTTCGAATTGACACAGAACCTTCATGGTTTGAGATTTTTGAGTGAAACAGCTCACAATATCAATGTTGCGTTTGGAGAGGGGACTTTTAGTGAACGCAACGTGCGATTTTGGTTTAAACGCTTTCGTGATAGAAACTCTGATTTGAAGAACGAACCACGTGGAAGACCGCCCACACATGTGAATAACAATGAATTGAAAGAGATGGTGGAAGCCGATCCGAGCCAAACTACCCAGGAATTAGTGGCATGGTTTAACGTTACCTTACCAACAATATTGTTTAATTTGCGTCAAATCAATAAAATAAAAAAATATTTAAAAATTTCAAATTTTGCAGAGAAGTGGTTTTGAGGGTGCCTCATGATTTGACTGATCTGCAGAAAAAAAACGCGTGTTGAAACTCGTGTTGCCTTGTTGAATTGATACAGAAACAAAGGAATACTGGATCGAATTGTGCCATATGATGAAAAGTGGATTCTTTACGGTAACCGTAAAATGCAATGGCTGACCCCAGGTCAATTCTATTCAATTTATTTATTTTGTGAATATAGGTGATTACAGGTGTTTTTCACTATAAATAAAACGCCTCAACAGTGTCCTAAAGCAAAGCTTACCAATAAAAAGGTAATGGTAACTGTTTGGTGGTCTCAGTATGGTGTTATTCACTATAGCTTTTCCGATCTGGTCAAGCAATAACGGCAGATGGCTACTGAGCCGAACTACATTTTTGCTCCATGATAGCGCGAGACTTCATACAGCACGAGAAACCGTTTCAACTCTACAGGAACTGAAATTAGAAACCATCATATGTTGATTTAATAAATAATGTTTAATTAAAAAAAAAACGAATTCCAATTTTTCAGTACAAATCGGCAATTTCATACTTTAACCCCTAATATAATACACAAAGTAACTCTTTTAACATTCACAGGTTAGTACTTTATAAGAATCTTAGATGTTGATTGAAGAGGAACCCTTCTCCAGCGCTGGATTTACCCTAGGGGCAGTCGGGGCGAGTACCCAGGGCGGCAAAATTTCGAAAGTGAAAAAAATTGTTTTAGTCCTATCAAGATAGGTACCTCAATATAAATTAAAAAATTCTATGAATTAATACTTTTTTGAAATTATTTTGATTATTGTGACAGTTGTCATTATGTCGAGTTTTATTAAACGCGTTTTTACATGACAAATATGTCAAGATTGCAATAACCCGTGTCAGTGGCGGATTTACAGATTTGCTGCCCGTAGGCTATTCCGTTGTGCCGCCTACAAATTTTGATACCATAGTCCACAATCAAATATCAGTTTTCTATCAATAAAATTCCAACTTTATGATTTGTGCTCCATCATCCTCGTTACATCAACTTTTCCCGTATCATTGTGAAATATGGTACTGTGTTAGATCCTCTCTAGCTACTCCTCAAAGAGAGGTCTTACGATCACTATCGTGGTGATCACTATTTGACAGAATTATAATTTTAGTTAAATTATAAAAGCATTATAATACTTTTTTGTGTATAATATATTTTTTTTTAATTTACAAATCGAAATAAAAAAATTATATTCACGTAACTTTGTAACTGTCACGTGATTGTGTGACCGAAACACGTGACTTTGTGTCTGAGTCACGTGCTTGTGTGTCTGAGTCACGTGACTGTGTGTCTGAGGCACGTGACTGTGTGTGTAAGGCACGTGACTGTGTGTCTGTGTCACGTGACTGTGTGTCTGTGTCACGTGACTGTGTGTCTGAGTCACGTGACTTTGTTTCTGAGTAACGTGACTGTGGCACGTGACAGTGTGTCTGAGTCACGTGACTGTGTGACTGAGGCACGTGACCGTGTGTCCGAGGCACGAGACTGTGTGTCTTTGTCACGTGACTTTGTTTCTGAGTCACGTGTCTGTGTGACTGAGGCACGTAACAGTGTGTCTGAGTCACGTGACTGTGTCTAAGGCACGTGACTTTGTGTCTGTGTCACGTCACAGTGTGTCCGAGTCTCGTGACTTTGTCACTGTCACGTGATTGTGTGTCCGAAACACGTGACTGTGTGTCTGAGGCACGTGACTGTGTGTCTGTGTCACGTGACTGTGTGTCTATGTCACGTGACTGTGTGTCTGAGGCACGCGACAGTGTGTTTGAGGCACGTGACTGTGTGTCTGAGGCACGTGACTGTGTGTCTGAGTCACGTGACTTTGTTTCAGAGAAACGTGACTGTGGCACGTGACTGTGTGGCTGAGCCACGTGACTGTGTGTCTGAGGCACGTAACAGTATGTCTGAGTCACGTGACTGTGTGACTGCGACACGTGACCATGTGTCTGAGTCACGTGCCTGTGTGTTCAAGTCACGTGACTGTGTCTAAGGCACGTGACTTTGTGTCTGTGTCACGTGACTGTGTCTCTGAGTCACGTGCTTGTGTGTCTGAGCCACGTGACTGTGTGTCTGAGGCACGTGACTGTGTGTCTGAGTCACGTGACTTTATCACTGTCACCTGATTGTGTGTCCGAAACACGTGACTGTGTGTTTGAAGCACGAGACTGTGTGTTCGAAGCACGTGACTGTGTGTCTGAGGCACGTGACTATGTGTCTGAGTCACGTGACTTTGTTTCCGAGTCACGTGACTGTGTGACTGTGTCACGTGATTGTGTGTCCGAGCCACGTGACTGTGTGCCTGAGGCACGTGTTTGCGTGTCTGATGCACGTGTCTGGGGGTCCGAAACACGTGCCTGTGTGTTCAAGTCACGTGACTGTGTCTAAGGCACGTGACTTTGTGTCTGTGTCACGTGACTGTGACTCTGAGTCACGTGCTTGTGTCTGAGCCACGTGACTGTGGGTCTGAGGC
This sequence comes from Hyppa rectilinea, assembly GCA_951799385.1. NCBI lineage: Eukaryota > Metazoa > Arthropoda > Insecta > Lepidoptera > Noctuidae > Hyppa > Hyppa rectilinea. The sequence goes on from OX637326.1 coordinate 12,563,645, forward strand.
ACGTGACTGTGTGTCTGAGCCACGTGACTGTGTGTCTGAGCCACGTGACTGTGTGTCTGAGGCACGTGACAGTGTGTCTGAGTCACGTGACTTTGTCACTGTTTCACGTGATTGTGTGTCCGAGCCACGTGACTGTGTGTCTGAGGCACGTGACTTTGTGACTGAGGCACGTGACAGTGTGTCCGAGTCACGTGACTTTGTCACTGTCACGTGCTTGTGTGTCTGAGTCACGTGACTGTGTGTCTGAGGCACGTCACTGTGTGTCTGAGTCACGTGACTTTGTCACTGTGTCACGTGATTGTGTGTCCGAGCCACGTGACTGTGTGTCTGAGGCACGTGACTGTGTCTGAGTCACGTGACTGTGTGTCTGAGTCACGTGACTGTGTCTCTGAGTCACGTGCTTTTATGTCTGAGTTACGTGACTGTGTGTCCGAAACACGTGCCTGTGTGTTCAAGTCACGTGACTGTGTCTAAGCCACGTGACTTTGTGTCTGTGTCACGTGACTGTGACTCTGAGTCACGTGCTTGTATGTCTGAGCCACGTGACTGTGTGTCTGAGCAACGTGACTGTGTGTCTGAGCCACGTGACTGTGTGACTGAGGCACGTGACAGTGTTTCCGAGTCACGTGACTTTGTTTCTGAGTCACGTGCCTGTGTGACTGAGGCACGTGACAGTGTGTCTGAGTCACGTGACTTTGTCACTGTGTCACGTGATTGTGTGTCCGAAACACGTGACTGTGTGACTGCGGCCCGTGATCGTGTGTCTCAAGCAATTGACTGTGTGTCCGAACCACGTGACTGTGTGTCTGAGGCACGTGACTGTGTGTCTGAGGCACGTGACTGTGTGTCTGAGGCACGTGACTGTGTGTCTGAGGCACGTGACTGTGTGTCTGTGTCAAGTGACTGTGGGTCTGTGTCACGTGACTGTGTGTCTGAGGCACGTGACAGTGTGTTGGAGGCACGTGACTTTGTGTCAGTATCGCGTGATTGTGTGTCCGAGACACGTGACTGTGTGTCTGAGAAACGTGACTGTGTGTCTGAGTCACGTGACTTTGTTTCTGAGTCACGTGACAGAGTGTCTGAGTCACGTGACTTTGTCACTGTGTCACGTGATTGTGTGTCCGAAACACGTGACTGTGTGTCTGAGTCACGCTTCTCGATTTGAGATGGGCAAAATCGTTAATCACTCCTTCAAAATCGAGGTTTTTGACCACATCACATTCTATTGACATCAGCGACCAACTGGTTAATATTGTAGTCAGTAATTTGGATTCAATTTATTCAAATCAAAAAAGTTTTTCGGCAATATGTATCGGTTATCGTTTAGTGATCTGGCAGGGAATAGGGGGTATCGATCACGGGGCCCTGGGCACTTGCCCAGAGTGCCCAGTGGGAAAGAGGGTTCTGTGTTTACGTACAGAGCACATCAAGTTATCCCGATCCATCAAACTATGGATTTTCAACTTTAATTCAAAATGATAAGGTTCGTGTTCAATTGGGAATATTTGACAGTTTGTGATAGCTTGATGTGTATTGGAAAGAATACGTTGTCGATTCTGAATGAAATAGGTAAGCGAGGGTAATAAATGACTATTTGCCACGGTCAAACATAAAATATGAAATGACATACAAAAATACCGCTCGTTTTAAAAACTATATTATATAATTATGCGAAGATGTAATTGTTAAATTGCATTTAATGCTAATAAGTATTCCATTTGACTCTAAAACTTGCGACGTTGCATTGTTTTAACTTTCCTACAAATCATGTACTAATTCCGCGTATTGACAGTTCATAAAAAGGTGTAAAGGGTAACGTTATTGAGGACTCTTTCAAATACCCAATTGAACGCACCCGTTGAACTCAAACAGTGACAGGCGGGAAAACGTGATAGGGTTAAGGCGCGCTTTTTTGATTTCCAAATATTTTATTTGTACATTTTGCATAATATCTCTGTAAATATTTATTAATAGTGTTAGTTAATTAATTACAATGGTGAAGAAGAGAAAAAGGAAGGAGGGGGAACCGCCTCCGGATCCCCAGCAGGTAGCATCCACCGATTCCGACTCAGCGGAATCGGCGGTAACTTGTTTTTCTTTTAAGGAAACTATTGCTGACAAGGACCCGAAGGAAAAATATAAATTTTTTAAAGTCAAGGGATACACTCGCTACTACCCAGAAGATACCAATCAAAAAGAGTTGGTTGTATTCTTAAACCACTTAGAAGAAAATAAACCATTTAGTGATAGAGATCGTATGGCTTTATCAAAAGGAATACGTGAGCATGGAGTCTCAGGTGTCATGCATTTGCGCTCCATCAATAAATACAAGGTCGGCATCACATTTGATTTGCCGAATAATGCAAATATGTTTCTTAAAAATAAAAAAATATTGGAACAGTTAACTCCCTGCCGCAGACACAGAGGTAACTGGGGTCCTCACTTCAGTCCCTGTCGACATGGCCAATAAGGAAATTTTTTCATTGATCGGTAGCTCGAAAAATGTTATACAGGTCAGGCGCTTCATGCGCAGGGTAAAGGGTTTCGGCGGCGTTGAATTTATTCCAACGCAGGCAGTTGCTGTTACCTTCGCTTCCACCATTCTTCCTCCTTATATCTATCTAGACTCATGGCGCCACGAGGTAAGCAAATATGTGCCACCAGTAAAGCAATGTTTAAAGTGCCTACGGTATGGACATATTGCCAAATTTTGTCGCAATAGCGAGGTTTGTTCAATTTGTACATTAAATCATAGTTTTAAGAATTGTCTAGTCAATCCAAAAGATACTAAGTGTGCAAACTGCAAGGGCGATCACATAGCTATCTCCTCATCTTGTCCTATAAAAAAACAGAAAATTGAAGAAAATAAAATTAAGTCAAAAAGTGCCACATACTCCGATCTTTTTAATATTAATGCTTTGCCAGCTTTAACAGCAAAAAATATAGATGTACAAATTAATAACTTAATGAAATCCGATAAATTTATAAATATATTAGTAGAGACAATTACCAAAATAGTTAGTAATAAAGATGTCCCTATAAACACATCATCAATTAAAGAGGTTTTAAAAAAAACTCTAAGTAATAAAAATCCTTCACCTCCCTAATGGGTATATCAAACTTAAACATAATGCAATGGAATGCACAAAGTCTTAATAGCAACAAACATTTATTTACCAATTTCCTCTACACACACAATATTCACATTGCAATAATTAGTGAAACATGGTTTAAAACTGATCAAAATTTGAAAATAAAAAATTACAATATTGAAAGGAATGATTGTGGTAACAAACACAACGGAGTTGCCCTAGTAATTCATAAAAGTATTATTTATAATAAAATTAACACTTATTACGACAATTCTTTACAAAATATTTGTGTAAAAATTACAGTTAATAATAAGGAGATGAGTATAGTCAGTTTCTATAGTCCCTTAAATTCTAATCCAGCTTTCAGTAAGGATAAATTTGATTCATTGGTGAAGTCTATCCCTGGTCCTTTTATATTTGCTGGGGACTTTAATGCTCATCACACATCTTGGGGTTGTGGTTCTGACTCTCCACGTGGTCGAAATGTCTTAGAAGTCATTGACGAAAATAATTTAATTTTGCTCAATAATGGTCAGGCAACAACTGTTGGCTCTCTAACATGGCGTCCTAATGCACTGGATTTGTCTTTGGTTTCTTCATCATTGGCACTTAATTGTGAATGGCAAGTACATGATAGTCCTCTTGGTAGTAGTTATCACATCCCTGCAATTATAAAAGTAGTGATTAGTAATAGTCAAAATAATGATTCCTGTGGAAATTGTTCAAGTACTGAACATTTGCCGACCTATCCAAATTACAAAATGGTAGATTGGCAAATGTATAGTAATAATTTGGATGAATTATTACTTGATTTTAAAACAGTTAATATATGTCCTCTCGATTCATATCATAATTTTTGTACAATTTTACATACAGCTGCTGCTAATTCCATTCCAAATTGTAAGGCCAATAAAAATACCAACAATCACTCATGTCCTACAAAAAAGACTAGTAGAACTGCCCTTCCTTGGTGGAATCAAAAGTGTACAGAGGCCGTGTCAAATTTCAAAACAGCTTACATAAATTTTAAAAATAATCCATTAGAAGAAACTTATATTCAATTTAAAAGACTACGAGCACTTAAAAAACTAATTATAAAAACAGAACACCAAAAAAGTTGGATGTCTCTATGTGAAACTTTCAACAGATGCACGCCAATATCTATCATATGGAAATTCATGCGCAAATTTAACAAAACATATAATTTTAATAATCATGAAAATGACACATGGATTTTCGATTTTTTGAAGAAATACACTCCAGATTTTGTGTCACATTCCCCAAGTTCTTCGTTTGATGACAGTACTAACTCCAGCCATAATTTTTTACTTAATCGTTTTACTATCAGTGAATTAATATCTGCCATCTCCTCCCGAAGAGACACTACTTATGGTCTTGATGGAATACCATATATATATTATTTAACACTCTCCCTGCCGACAATATATAAAGCTTTTGAAGTTCAGGAGGCCATGGAGGTCGCCGGCGGGTCCCAAATTTGTTGATTGTGAACGCCGTGAGTCAAAAGTTAAAATTATTACAAGAGGCCGTGGGAGCCGCCGGCGGGTCAAAAAAAAAATCTTTTAAGACGCCGTGGGATCCGCCCTGACCTCCCGAATTCAAATAATTTTTACAACTATTGGCGTGCTGTTATGGAAAATGTGAAACTTCTCGTGCGTGTACACGAAACTTAGCTAAAAAATAAAAAAAAAAAGCAAGTCAATAGGACCAATAATTGAGTTGCTATGAGACTTGAAAGTGAGGTAAAAAAAATAATCATAATATGAATATTTACGTATTTATTTAAAGTTTTTATGACAAAAAGTAATTATAATGTCGTAAAAATTACTTTTTTGTATGAATAGTCGCAAAACACGAGGCACAAACGCTGGGATTCGATGGGCAAGTAAGGCAGACGGTGTTAGTTTTTTTAGTTTGTTTCTTGGCGTCAACACTTGTTTTACCTTGCAATCTTAGTTGTTCGTAACAGTGTATGCACTTACGACGCACAATCCGATTACGATGGTCAGCTAAAGGATTTTTCCCGAACTTATGCTCACCGGGTTCTCTTATCTCTGCCCCACTGGAGCGTTCCTGACATAAACCTAGTAACTGGGTGCATAACTGTTCCCTGAATTTTGTAATGGTATAGCGTTTGGAATTAATTTTTTTATGTGTCTTATAGACAAGGTAAGCATTTATGACAGTGGTGTTCAGTAACAATTCTATTGCAAGTTTTTGAAACCAACGAATGTTACGACGTGCTGGGTTAGAGTAACCACCCAGTTGATCGGAAAGATCAATTGAACATTTGTGCCTATTATAGTCCGCAATTGCTGTAGGTTTCAAGATAGAAGTTAGGATCTAAGTCAGAGTCGTCCGACATATTGAAAAAGCGATTTAGATTTGTTATCGATGAAAAAGCGCGGGAAAAATGACAATCGCCTGGCCGTGGGGGTCGCCGGCGTCTAACTGCTTATTATTATGATTGGCGTGGAGAATAAAACTATAGGTACATAGATGCAGCGTACCGAACAAAAAAAAAGTGGGGGCTGCCGGCGGACCCTATGGCCTGCAAATAAAAGTATTAAAAAATGTGCTTTGGCCTGCTGGACAAAATTTTTTGGGGGTCGCCGGCGGTTCCCATGGCAGGGAGAGTGTTAAAAAACTTAGCATTGCTGGTGTAAAAATATTCTTAGAAGTCCTGAATATGTTATGGGAACATAATATTATACCTCAAGAGTGGAAAGTGGATTGTCTTGTACCAATTTTAAAACCAGAAAAGCCCAAATTATGTCCCGATTCTTACCGCCCAATAGCACTTACTTCGTGTGTTGGTAAATTATTTGAGCAATTGTTGAAGCAGCGTTTAGAGTTTTATGTTGAAAAAAATCATATTCTACCTTCTAATCAATTTGGTTTTCGTAGAAATCGGTCTGCTAGGGAAAGTGTCTGTCAATTGCAGCTGGATATACATAACTCTTTAGTGGCCAATAATAATTTGGTTGGAGTATTCTTTGATGTGGCTGGGGCTTTTAATAGTGTAAATATAGACATTTTATGCCATGAACTATTACAAATAGGGATTCCTGGAAAAAGTATAATATGGGTCCGAAATTTTCTGAGCAACAGAAAAGTATTCGCTAAATTTAATAGACATCTATATGGTCCTAGACTTGCTTCAAAGGGAGTTTGTCAAGGAGGTATATTATCCCCTTTATTATTTATATTGTATATACGTAGATTAAATTTAATTTTAGGGTCTCAAGTTAAAAATTTACAATTTGCAGATGATTTAGTTGTTTATGCTTCTGGAACCAATTTATCTCAGGTTGTTCATATAGTCAATGATGCCTTGTCAAATCTGTGTAAATATTTCTCTTACCTTGATCTGAATGTCAATCCATCAAAGTCCAAAGTGGTTGTGTTTGGTAAACAGTGTCATATAACAATTGCGCATTGCCCAGTTCACATGAAGTCAAATTTTTAGGGGTCCTTTTTTCATATAATTTAACCTGGAATAATTATACCAAACATATAATTAATAAAGCAAATAAAGGTTTTAATATATTGAAATCATTATCTGGTACATACTGGGGTGCAGACCCAAAAATTTTGCTATTGCTGTACAAATCTTTAGTTCGTAGTCACTTTGAATATGGTTTTTACTGTTTTGCTGTAGATACCAAAATTGTATATAGTCTAGATGTCCTGCAAAATAAATGCTTGCGTGTTATCACTGGGGCATTCAGAAGTACTCCTATAAATGCAATGCAGATTGAATGTAACATTCCACCATTAAGAATCCGATTTGATTATTTAAAAGAAAGATTTATACTAAAACTTTTTAGTGTAACTAATAATAGTCTCTTGGACAATTTGTTGCATTCCAATTCTAGATTAGGTGTAAAGTCATTTTATATGTTACAGGATATTCATAGTTTCATAACTTTCATTAAAAATATAAACATTTATCAATCATCTTATATTCTGCCTTGTTATCAAGGAACTTATAGTGCAAAATTTCCAGACATAAATATAATTATAAAAAATAAAAAGGACCTGTCCTCAAAAGAGGAAGTTAATGCACTGTTGTCAGAGTGGTCAGATCATAAATTTGTGTATAGTGATGGTTCTAAAAACGATAGTGCAGTGTCTTTCGCAATTTTTGAGCCAATCTCAAATATAGGTCTTGGTCGAAAAATTGATAAAAATGCTAGTATTTTTACAGCTGAAGCTGTTGCTATTTTGAGTGCTTTGAAACATATAAAAAATTGCAATTCGGGTCAAAGCAAGTGGGTTGTAGTAAGTGACAGCATGAGTGTTCTGAAAAATCTAGCGAATAATAAATTACATGCTAACACTAACTACTTAATCTATCTAATAAAATAACTATGGATTGAACTGTCTCAATACAATATTAAAGTTAGTTTTGTTTGGGTGCCTTCACACATTGGCGTTGCAGGAAATGAAAAGGCTGATTATCTGGCCAAAAAGATTATTGATCTAGGTGAACTAATTCCAAATGCTGATGCTGCTAAGAATGTTTCCATACCACATACAGACGCTGTTAGTCTTTTAAGACAGCGTATGTGTCAATCGTGGGGGAGACATTCATACCAGTCCACACAGATTGAAAATAAAGGCACTTGGTATGCGTTTCTAGATAAACAAATAAACTCCACACCTTGGTTTTGCAGAAATAGCAGTTTTATAAATAGAAAGTTTTATTCATTTATTTGTCGTATGCGTTTTGGTCATTGTCGTTTAAATTATCATCTTCATCGGCTTAAAATGGTTAACTCTCCATATTGTGAGTATTGTCAATCACAAAAAGTTCAATCTTTGCATCATATCTTCTTTGAGTGTTCGTCTTTCAACATTCAGCGCCTTGTGTTGTCGGATGAGCTTCTAAAAATTTATAAAAAACCTGATAGGGCCGCAATGCATTCAGGAACTACTTATGAATGCCTCAACTTATATATTATATTTGTACAAATTTTTAACAGAGACTGTAAATGACATCTAAGTTAGGTACATTTCGTTTTTTTTTTTTAATGGATACTAATTGTATAATACATTTGATTTAAATTTAACCTTTATTAAAATTGTTGTTCATTTCTTAGCATAGTATTTTGTAGATTTAGTTTTTGAGGAGAAGCTATAATTTCAATTTGACATGTATGATTGTAATTGATGTATGTCCAAGTCTTTTGACTTGACAAGTTGTGTGACTTGACAAGTATGACGTTTTAACGTTTAATTACCTTGGATTTGACAAAAATGGACGAATTTTTCATGGACTTATTAAAAACATTATGAAAACTAAATAAATAAATATGGAAAAAATACGAAAGACATTATTGTTAAAACTTATCACGAAAGAAAATACTTGGACGTAAGACTAGGCAATATGGTTGAAAGACTATAGCCTTCCCTTCGGGGTAATTTAAAAAAAAAAAAAAAAAAACAAACAGTGACAGAAAAGACAGTTGTCTTTTGACATTGACAGTGACAGCTCAGCTAACTTTTGATTGTGTTATACCTACTGTGTGTGTATGTGTAGATGGTGAAAACATTTCCGCATATTTTAACAGTTTCTGTGTTTTTTAATAACAAATAACACAGCCACGTAACGATGTTATGAATACCACCACATTTAAGAACAAATTAGTAATAGTAGTATAGTAGTATCACCATTTGACGAATTAGCAAGTGGTAAGTTTTTTTTATTGTTATGTTGTGATTCATTCGAACAATAGATTGTTTCGAATCATTTGGTTATTCAAACATAATTTCTATGACTCCCAAAACAGCTTACAATGTCTAAACTTTATGATTTTTGGAAAATAACCTTTCACCGTGTTAGAAGTTCATGAGACTGCAAAAAAATATCTTTCATAGTCGCCAAAATTAGTGCTTGATGATGTCACTGTGCATAATTAGGTCAAAGAAGATATTTAATACAAGTCCTATTTAATATACCTATCTAAAATAAAATAGAATGACATTGTTACACAGAGTATTAAATTTTCTAATACTTTATTTTATTTACTAAAAGTTATGTATATTTATTTATGAAATCCACTTCTCGTAGTACAGAGAAGTGTATTTCCAACTCAATAAATAAATATATCGAAAATAATGTACCTATAGGATTTTTTATGTAAGAGTTGTAGGTACATAAGTACTGAAGTGACATAATTAAGAACTAAAATCAGTTTTTACCTGTACTAATACACTTTTATTTGTCAAGGCTGTTTTAATTAAAGTTATTGGCCAAACTTCCTTGTATGTTTTTGGTTAACAATAGATTCACATTTGCTATTTTTACCTGGACAATTTACTTTTATAGCAAATGATTGCCATGAGTTTAATATTTAGGTACTCATTTCATTTTAATTACAGAAACAATGTGTATGTGAATCAATAATTAAGCTTATTACCATAAAAAGTACTCACTACACAGAACTATTATTCTGTAGCAGAATGGACACTAACCAATCATGATTGATACCAAAAATGTAATCAAAGACTCAGTATCATTAAGTAAGCATAGAACTAGAACTAACTAGACTCAGCCTGCCAATTTTTTGTGAGAGACCACAATATGCTTAAATAACAGTCACATTTTGTATAACTTCCCTTTATAAAATAATAAATTTATTTATTCAGATAACAAAGATCCATTGTGTCAGGTTAGTAACAATAGCAATAGTTTATACTGTCCTTCTTACTAATAAACGAATTATGACAGGTATTCACCTGTAATAATATAATAGTAGAATAGTTAAGCACCGTTTTCTCTCTTTCTGTCAAAGTCTTTCTGAAAAAGACAAATTTACCGCATTGTGTCACCTTGCTCGCCTGCGCTATGACTTCTTTTCATAGTGCATAGTGTTCTGTTGACTTTTCTTTCTTTTTGCTTGGCTCCTACGTGTAGTAGCATGGTGTTAAATAAGCTTATAATCATCCTCAAGAATTGGGTTATCAAATGCAAAAAGAATTTTCAAATCCAACTGGCAGTTTCAGAGATAATCACATTCAAACAAACAAACCCTTCAGCTTTATTATATTAAGTATAGATTGATTTGAAACTGAAAGATGTTGATGTAAACAGGACTGAATGCCTACGGTATAATCAAAATAATTTCTTTGTTTGTAGAATTGTCTTGGTGACTAATCCAATAAGCCTTTAATGGCTTCAATATCAAATAATCTGATTACACTTAGGTAATTAAGCATCTAAGCCTTAGTACAGTTTGTGTTAATACATACAGGATATCTATATGTATGTATAGGAGGGGATTGTAGCCAAGTAATAACATCTGCATGGGTGGATCGGTCAGGTGAAGCTCCGCTTGCCGAGGTTGGTCCGTGGATGGGTGAGATGACCTTTACTTACCATAGACCCCTCTGTGGCTCGGAAAGCATGTTAAGCCCTCGGTCCCAGCTGTCATTTGTATATCTTTGACCATGGTTATGGGTTGTTACAAGCTCGAAAGTCTGATAAGCAGTCTTGCAAAGTTAATAAGGAAATGTATAGGTGCTGCGCAAGTTGCAACTAATAAATGAAAAAAGGATTTTCTAAATCGGTCTACAACTGACATTGAACATAAATAAAACAAAGTATATATATACAGGAAAACATAGAACCGCCTCCTTTTTTGAACTCTGTTAAAAATAAAACTTAATTATTATTTCACTTGTCGCCAAGGGCGATAGTCAAAGCGTGCCTTTTTAAATTTATTTGTTCTCAATTATGATAATTAAACAGATGCTTATGAGTGTGTCAGGATTTCCCTGAGTGATTAATACGAGTATTATCGCGAACTTCTAACAAATGTATATACAGTAAAACCCGTTTAAGACGATTTCACAGGGACTCAATCAAAAACGCGTCTTAAGCGGGAAAGCGTATTATGCGGGATATAGGGAAATAAAAAACGGACCTACTACATACGTATGTATTAATATTAGGTATTGAATTGTACATTTAAAAATTATGTACGTTATATGTAGTGCCGTGTAGGTATCTATGACGTTATTTAAAATAATCACTTATTTTAGTTTGACAAAAAGATTTAGAGGCATTACAAATTACAAGCTTTTCAACGTAATTTAACTTTTGTAGTGCGTCTTCGCTTTGATTCAAAGAAGTTACATATCGTCTTAAATCATTAACTGCTGATAATGCCTGGGCGTGTTTCAAAATCGGAGTTGACTCATCTTCTTGATCATTATCACTTTCAGCCTCTTCTTGTGTGTTATTCACACAAGGCTGCTGGCCGCTGCCGCAGAGGTAATATGTGTTGGCGTTAGGCGTAGGTATTAAACGGGATGAAGAATCGTATTAAGCGTTAAAGAATGTATGAAAACATGTCTCAAGTTGCAGGGACTGATGCAAAATGGCGTATTATGCGAGAAATCGTATTAAGCGTGATCGTAAAACGGGTTCTACTGTATATACTTACCTAGTTGAAAGTCACTAAGCATGACATTTTTTTAGAAAACCACAGCCTTGTTATTGGTTAATGGATAAATGAGACGATGTAGCTCATGTAGGTAAAAATAAACAATAAAATTGTTATACTAATTTTGTGAGTATTGTGTCATTTCTATATTATTATTTGTTTAGTGCTAAACCTGAGTCAGCCTATATAATTATGTATTCTTGTAAAAAAAATTGTAGATCTGAAGCTGGTTTTGTACCGAGACCATTTTTACATGGGACTTATAGTACTAGGTGCTCGCCCACGACTTTGCTCGCGTATAGTTTCTTGTTCCCCCACCACGTCGCATCGCATCGCCCGCCCGCACTATTACTTCGTTTTCGCAGCTGCGATTTTAATTTCCTTTTTGCCCGGCTCATAACAGTCATGGCAAGATACCAAATGCAAAAAAACTGAATTGTGATGTACTTAGCGCGCCCCCACTCCTCAACTGTAATGCATTTTATCTAAGTCATTTTTTATTAATATGATAAAGCAAAAAATACTTGTCTGATACTTTTTATTATCTGACTGACGGACTAGATATACTTTCTTTTTTTACCCTGTCAACATCCGTATTATGTTTCATCGATACACAACAGAATGAAAGGTGAGCGTACTTCTCTCTTGCGTTCTCCTTTGGGGATATTACATCCATACTTCTTTTCAATCAATCAATCAATCAATAAGCCCTTTATCCTGAACTTAAATCGTTGTGGAAAATATGTTTCTCCTATTTAGAGGATATCTCTAAGTTCAGTGTGCCTTTTGGCAAAGGCCTCCTCCAACAATTTCCATTGAGTTCTATCTCTGGCTACCCTTCTCCAAAAAGGGCCTGCTGTTAGTTTTAACTCGTCCTCCCATCTCTTGGGTTGCCTTCCCCTTTTCCCATCTCTAGGGTACCAATCTGTTACAATTTTACTCCACTTTTCATGAGTGCTCCTTAGCATATGGCCTGTCCATCTCCATTTCATTTGGTCTATCTTAGTAAGTAAATCTGTAACTTTCGTCTTGGCTCTTATAAAGGTGTTTAGTTTTCTTTCTTGTTTTCTGATACCTGTCATGCTTCTCTCCATCGCTCTTTGGCATCCTTGCAGCATGGCTCTATGATGTTTTGAGAGAGACCATGTTTCGCAGCCATATGTAATGCAGGGTAGAATGCAGGTATTGTAGACTCTCCGTTTTGTGCCCATACTGAGATCGGTGGCCTTCATTATTTCTTTGAGTGACCAGTATTTTTTCCATCCGTTTGCTATTCGTTTTTTGATTTCTTTGTCTGTTTGATCATTGTGGGAGATGATCTGACCCAAGTATATGTACTCCTCTACATATTCAAGCGGTTGGTTATTTATTGCAATTTCTTCTTTTTCTGAATTTGTTAATAGCTTTGTTTTGGTGATATTCATGGAAAGCCCAATTTTCTTACTTTCTCTGTTTAGGTCTTGGATCATTTTCTCTAGTTTTTTAGGGTTTTCTTCGAAAAGTACTATGTCGTCTGCAAATCTTAGGTGGTTGAGTCTTCGTCCATCTATGTTTAAACCATCCTGGTCCCATTCCATCTTTCGGAAAATATTTTCTAGAATACTGTCAAAGGCCTTGGTATAATCTATGAAGGCCATGTACAGGTGTTTGTTACATTCTTTGTATTTTTCTATAATTTGTTTGACAGTATGTATATGGTCTATGGTAGCAAAGTGTTTTCTAAAGCCGGCCTGTTCTATTGGTTGGTTTTCGTCTAATTTGGCGCTTATACGGTCTAGGATGATCTTAGAAAAAACTTTATATATGTTGGACATCAAACTTATCGGTCTATAATTACCTATGTCTTCTTTTGGACCTTTTTTGTATATAAGAATTATATGAGATGTTTCCCACTGTTCTGGTATATGTCCTGATAACATGATGTTATTGAAAATTTGAGTTAGAACAGGAGTCAGTTCGTCTAATGTACCTTTTAGTAACTCATTTGTAATTTTATCTGGTCCTGGTGATTATTCTAGTTTTTGGTTTAGTATTGCTTTCCTGACTTCGTTGTGTAAGATTTCCGGTTCCGGGTCTGAGAGACATAAGTTAGGTCTAAGGGTTCCATAGTTTCTTTGATTGGTGTTGTCTTGGTTGGAATAAAGATTCTGATAGAAGTTTGTAGCTACTTTGTTTATGTCTTTCCGGTTTGTTATACTGCAGTGGTCATATTTCAAGCTCGGTATCCATGAATTTGATTCTCGTAGTTCTTTTAGAGCTTTTCTTGTTCCTCCAGTGGTTAAAATATGTTTTTCTAATTTTTGTAGTCTTGTTGTTTTTCTATCTTTCCTGATACCTTCCCTGATTTTTTTACTTAGTTTGGTAATAAGTTGAATATTCATTTTCTTCATTTTGCTATCAAATAGTTGTTTTCTCTCCTGAATTAACTGTAGTGTTTCTTCACTTAATATGTACTTATATTTTGATGGCTTGCTTTTGTTGAAGTCTGTAAGTTGGTTCTGCAATTTCGTGTAGCTTGCCTTAAAATCCGTTTTATCTGACTTCAGTAGTTCTTTGCTGAGTATTGTTAGGGAACGGGCCATTATTTTATTGTTTTCCGGATAATGGGTCATACTGGTTGGTGTAATATGCTTTCTAGACCTTTTAGTTGGTGTTAGTTTAAGGGATGCTCTTACCATGCGATGGTTGGTATTAAAATTTAGCTTTGATATAACTGAGGTGTCAGTGAATAGTCTTGGGTGGCTGCTTATAATGTGATCTATTTCATTCTTATGTTTGCCATCTGGAGAAAACCAGGTCCACTTGTTGTTCTTGTTTTTCTTAAAAATGCTATTCAGGAGGACTAATTTATGCTCCAGTAATAAGTCTATGAGCCTTTGTCCATTTGTGCTTCTTTTACCATGGCCAAAGTTACCCAGCGCAAATTCGTCTTTGTTTTGCTTGGTCCCTACTTGGGCATTAAAGTCCCCCATAAGTATAATTATGTTTTTAGAGTATTGATGTATGATTTGGGATAAGTTGTTGTAGAAAGTAGTGTGTTCTGTAATGTCAGCTTGCTCAGTTGGTGCATAGACTTGTATTATTGTCCATGTTTTATGATGACTGGGTAGTTTAATAATTAAAATTGCGATTCGGTTATTGATGCCGATGAAGTTAAGTATATTATTTCTTAGTTGTGATTTTACCATAAATCCAACTCCTTTCTGTCCACCAGGTTCTCCTTTGGTATACATTATATAGCCTGTATGTTCTTCTATTGTTTCACCAGCCCTTCGCACTTCACTTAGTCCTAAGATATCCCAGTTAAGATCTTTTAATGCTTCCTTCCTTTTAATACTCCTTTTACTGACCCAAAACTATGTACAGACGCCAGCACATCAAGCTATCCCTAACTGTCAAATTTTCTCAATTAAAAATGAACCTTATGTCTTTGCAATAAAGTTGAAATACTATCAAAGAAATTTGACAGATTGTAGTAACTTGATGTCGCTGAGATGCTGGCCTCTGTACGTCTGTCTGTTACATTCATATACGGAACGCATTTCAATGAAATTTGGCAGACCATGGCCTGGGTTAAGACACCGTTCTCGGAGGTATAATTTCTTTCCTCCACGCGAGCGAAGCCGAGGGCAAAAGCTACACTGAAAGACAGATTGTGAAGTTGTAGTCTATTTTCACGACGATTTGTTTGTTACAGTGACGAAGCTAATAATGGCTGAAACTTTGGACCCGCTGTCTCCAAGTGTGAACAGCTCAGGACGCACAGACTCCGGAATCATGCAAAAATTGAGGATGAAAATAGGCAGAGGCGGCCCCGTTAGCAGACCGGCTGGAGAAGGTAAGGCATAACATCAAAGTCTAAGGTCAACACTGAATGCTTCGTTGAGCATGATGGGATATCATATAGATTAATAGATTGTTTGGCAATCTACAGCTCTCTCAGCTGCAGTCTCGCTAAAACTCGAGAACGGCGGGGCCGATTTAGCTGATTTTGGTGTTGAAATGTTTGTCGTAGTCCAGGGACGTTTTAAAGGGTGAGAAAAGTTAGGTGGGTAGGTAGGGAGGTAGGGTAGGTATCATAGTTAAGACAAGACAACGTCTGTCGGGTCAGCTAGTTTAATATAAAAAGTTACGCTAAGGAGAAGAAGTTTATCCAGCAGAAGATGCAGTTATTATGGTGCAACCACATAAGTCCAGACTACTTCACGCGAGGAAGGCGAGGTGTTAACCACTGGACCATCGCGACAATTTACAATATTGGTTACAATTACTACTATTGTCTGCGTCAGCTATCCGAATAACCTTGACCTGGCAAGAGAACTGTTAGTATTCTTGCAAAACGTGGAAACGCCTGACTTAATGACATGTCCTTGGACTGTAGAGAGTTCTGTTTTAATGGGCATGACATGAATCGTCGTCATTTACCGGATTCCCCTCCTTTCTTGTATTTTTCCTGTAGAACTTATCTGTAGGTAAGAGGGGGGGTTAGTTTTTGACTTTCAACCGACCTAAATATGGGCTGTAAGTGCTGTAACAGACTTTTAGCGTTGGTGATTTGCGATTTAGGCGCTTTTAAAAGGTGGATACAGCGACTGAACTCTAGATCCTTTACATTATTAGTATCAGTGACCAGCGATTTATAATTACTTTTTCCAATCGCAGCGATTTTGAAAGTCTCTTGACACAGAAAACGGCTCGCGGATGCTCAGATATTCCAAACGTAGCAAGTCTTTAAACGCAATGCAGCATTGAACCAAATAAGCGGGATTGTCCGAAAGGGTTACTGCTACCCCGGAACATAAAGGGCTAAGGAACGAACATACCTAGAGCAGTAGGAGTAACATGATGATTTACCACCCTAAAAAAAAAAAAAATTCGAACCAATCGTTGAATTGCGACGAATGGACGAAATCGTTGAATTTAATGCTAATAATATCATCCTTTCGGCTACAGCTGTTAACGAACTGACGACTGACGAGATGTGCTAAACCTCTGCCTAACCCTTCTGGGATTATAATAATAATAATAATATTATTACTCAGACCGAACTTGACGCCTTAGATAGGAGGGTCCGTACACTGCTGACCGCAAACCGGATACATCACCCACGATCATCGGTGATGAGACTGTACATCCCGCGGTAGTGCGGGGGTCGAGGCTTTTTAAATGCAAAGACCCTCCACAATCGTGAGGTGTGCAGCCTCAGGGATTATTTTTTAAAATCCGAAGTGGGTATGCACCGTGATGTGGTGGCAGTGGACAAGGGCCTTACCCCGCTTTCCATGGGTAAAGAGAACTGGCGCAAACCTGTAGTACTGACTACCGATGACCGCAAGGAGATATGGCAAGGCAAGGAGCTTCACGGACGCTTCTATCGGCTTCTTCATGAGCCCGGTGTAGATTTCTTAGCGTCCGTATCCTGGCTACGTTTTGGTGACCTATTTGGGGAAACTGAAGGTTTCGTCTGTGCAATTATGGACGAAGTTATCTTGACGAATAACTATCGGAGACATAATATGAAGGACGGGACGGTTGACGTGTGTCGGGCATGCCACCGTCCAGGTGAGTCCATCAGACATATTATCTCTGGTTGTTCTCGTTTAGCTAACGGCGAGTACTTGCACGGACATAACCAAGTAGCCAGGATTATTCACCAGCAACTTGCTTTGAAATATAACCTTGTAGACTCTGAGGTACCCTATTACAAGTATGTGCCCGACCCAGTTCTTGAGAATGACCATGTCACGTTGTACTGGGATCGATCTATCATTACTGACAGGACTATTGTCGCCAATAAGCCTGATATAGTGGTGATAGATCGATTAGCGCGCCTTGCAATGATAGTCGATGTTACCATTCCACATGACGAGAACCTCGTGAAAGCTGAGAAAGAGAAACAAATAAAATATCTCGACTTAGCACACGAGGTTGTTGACATGTGGAATGTGAGCTCAGCTGTCATTGTACCGATTGTCATAACAGCCAACGGCCTGATGGCCAAAAGCCTCGACCAACATCTTTCGAGGCTCTCGTTAGGCGGTTGGATCAAGAGCCAGATTCAGAAGGCAGTTCTCCTCGATACGGCTCGCATTGTGAGGAGGTTCTTGTCTCTGCAGCCCTAACCACCGGTAGCTTGGACCCTGCTGCCGACACAGGCGGACCACTATTTTTTATATTTTTAAATGTTTTTGTTTGTTTTTTTATAAAAATATTTAAAAATGTATTCAATATGAAAATATATATATAAACCAATAATAATATAATATCCTTGGACATTTCACACAACGGCATATCGTCCCAACCTAATGCTTGTGTTATGGTAACGAGATATAGGCGCAATGTTACAGTTAGCTTCAATGTTATTGTAAGTTACCCAGCATAGTTCCGGGCCGATAGTTTTCAAATAACTGTGACACCTGGCCCATTGTTCAACGAAGGTCGCAAACTCGCTGATAGTGTTGCACTGCTGTCAACTTGTCACCGGCTATCAGTAGCAGTGATACAGTGACGAAGTGCACTCGTCGGATATGGCAGAAAAGTGCTCCAGAGGTGATAATACAATTCTGAATTTGTTTAAAAGATTATTTTTAAGTGCTAAAAACAGGGTGTGCCAAATTCCAGCGTAATCGGATGTAAGGAAGTACAGAAACCAGGGCATCAAGTTACCCCAATCTGTCAAATTACTTTGATAGTTTTTCAACTTTATTACAAAAGTATAAGGTCCATTTTCAATTGGGAAAGTTTTACTGTTAGGGATAGTGTGATGCGCTGATGTCTGTACATGAAAAATAGATTACACCAAGTGAAAACAAACACGTACAATACTTTAGTACTATAAGTATTAAAAAAAGTGTTTTTCGCCTTACCTCTTGTTTGAAATCCAATTTCTCCAAATAATGTGTCTCGAAAAGTACTTTGGATAGCTGATCCGTGGAAGTTTTTTAAAACTATTTCGGGGTTATTGCACCCTCCTTTTATTACTTTTGAAGACGGAACATCTGGGGCAGGCTTATTTGCTTAAAGGAGACTCCAATCACTGGTTGTTTTGTTTAAAATTATAAGCCAATTTTTTTTCTCAGTAAGTGTTCTTTTATTTTCCGTAGACCATAATTAAAATCTAAAAAAAAAACAAAAGTGTAAAACAAAAAGTGTGAAGTCAAGTGAGATTTTTCCAAAAATGATTAAAAGCCGTCTAGCTCCTCAACTATAAATAATCGCTGAACATACATGGGCGTGTCTATACTAGAACTGCCTGTTTAAATCTCGATTACGTATTTGTAATAACAACAGTATCACAATGCGAGATTTTAAATAATACCGGATATAGCTTATGAACAAGTGAAAACATTATACCATAAGTTGGAAGAATGTATATTGTAGGTGTTTATAGACGCTTACGTAAATGAGAGTTACTTTTTCTTCCCATCATTGTAGTGATCTTTTGTTTTGTGCTGGACCTTACCTGGGAACCATAATAATATGGTTCCCAGGTAACAATAGAAACTTTTTTACAAAAAATAAAACCGACTTCCAAAAAAAACACTACAAAGTGAAAAATAATTTTGATTTCGGAAGTCGGTGTCTTGGGTTTTGAATTTTCATTTTTTGCCACCGACTTCCGAAATCAAAATTATTTTTCACTTTGTAGTGTTTTTTTTGGAAGTCGGTTTTATTTTTTGTAAAAAAGTTTTTATTTTTCACTTTTTAGTTGTGGTACCTACACAACCCATCCCCCCCCATAATTTTAATACCTGGTATGTAAATTACAGTATTAGAACATCGTCCACATATATCAAGTAGGAATTTTTTTAGATTTTTGTTCATTTTCAAAAACCGCTTATCCGATTTCGATAAAATTTTTATGGGACCAATTGGGAAGTATACCCTTTCCAACAAAAAAGAATTTTTCAAATCGGTTGGCAAGCAACGGAGTTATGCGCGAACAAACATAAAAAAAAATATATATATATACAGTCGAATTGAGAACCTCCTCCTTTTTTAGAAGTCGGTTAAAAAAATATTGTAAATATTTGGAACTTCAATCTTCAATATCTCTATAACCATAAGGTTATAGAGATATTGAAAATTGAAGTTCCAAATATTTCTGTTGTGTTTTATGAAAATAAGTTTAAAGTTCGTGCATCACGGACTTGTATCTCCGAAGGGATGGAGAGGTGTTGCCATAGTCGGTACACTCACATTTTTAAATCAAATCATTTATTTGTTTGCAAACATGGGTAAATAATTGGTACATAGATGTTGTGATAGAAGTAAGCTCTCCATGTTCTACCGTCACATAGGCATGCAAAACATAACCAATTAATATAATTTCAAATAACAATTATTAGAGTTCGAAAAAATATAGCAATCCATTTTACAAATTAAATGTCAAATCATTAGAATTCAGCGGGATTGTCCGAAAGGGTAAGCTCTACCCCGGAACATAAAGGGCTAAGGAAGGAACATGGATGGGTTTTAGTCAGTAAAAGTCTAACACTCCCTTCCGCTCCACCCAGAGCGGGAGAAGTCATAGGATGATTTCCCACCCTCAAAAAAAAAAATCATTGGAATCACAATAAATAGAAAAAAATGACAAGATATTACATCAAAATGTGATTGGCTACAATGTATGTTTTGTCAGGTATGGTTAAAGTCCAGGAGCTGATGCTCAGTAGTAGCGCTTGCGTCCACTAGACCAACAATCAAAAAACATATTTTTTTTATCTTAAGATTAAATGCCGTTACGACCCCTGTCCAACGGAACTGGTTGAGTAATAGGTACTGTAGGCCTGTACGGATGTCAATGTTCGTGATAAAAGATAAATGATTTTGTTTTTGTTAATAGGTTTTCTAAAAAACTTTTACACGTCAATATTTTTTTTTAAAATTAAATGAGGTCGTCGTTTTCTAACTGACTACTGTGAGAAGAAAGGCCGAACCAAACTCAGAGGTCCCACAGTCTCTTTTAATGTCCAAACATAATCTTGGTCGAATCATGTGAAGACCATGTCGGTGCCTTCTCTTTATAAGAAGAGGCTTCTGTCCTGCAGCAGGTATTACTTAAATTTATCTGTCTTTTCCCAGGATATGTGGAGTTTGGAGAGTTCAGGACTGAGAGACCTGGCATCAAGAAGGTGGGCACCTTCGCCGGAGTCTTCTGTCCTGTCGTGCTGTCTATGTTCAGTGCGCTGGTCTTCATTCGGATGGGTGAGTGGATTTTAAGTTACAACTATAAAACAAAACAGTAAAAGCTTTATAACGAAACAAATAACATATTCAAGTCTTTCTGGTACATTAAATAATAAACTGGTATTATTAAATTATTATAAGTCTTTGCCCTTTGTCTTAGAGGACTTAAGATAATCGTTTGGGCGTTTACGAGTCGAATGAGATGCAGTTTTTACATAACTGGTTAGCAAAAAACCTTAGGTACTGGAGTACCTAAGGTTTTTTGCTAACCAGAAATTAGAGGCATTGCTAACCTAAGAGTGCCTCTAATTTCTCTGGGGGGGCCACCACCATTTCTTATTGTACTAATATTTATAGATTGCTTCACATTGGGCAAGACGAAGATAAACCTCCTGTATAGCTTCATCTCTTTCTTACACTGAAGTAATGTTAATATAATACTGCTCTTTGAGGTGGCCCCCCTGGTGACCCCATAACCTTCGAACCAGTACATATTATTAAAGCTACAATATTAACTTATTAAATATCTCTGTTCTTTTAGCAAGGATAGAGACAGAACACTTCAGAGCGTCTTATAATGAAGTGTCTTCTCAGTATTCGGTCATTACTTGTTTTTGCACAAATACATACTTAATAATCATAACATGATACAATGTAAATAAATTATAATAACAAATTCGTGTTTTGTGTTGAACTCCAACTTTATCTAGTTCGTGACTCAAAATGTATGTGCGAGGTCAATCTGCTCAGATAATAATGTGTGTTAAGTCCAAATAGATACGTTTTCTATTAGATAATTGGTTTTATCCACATTTAGTTCTGATGTTTAGACGAAAGTTACGTCGACAAAACATTGTTTGGAAAAGAAAAACCAAGTCACACAGTGTGATTACTGTTATTCCAATTTCTCCCTTATATGCAGGTAAGCGGGATTGGCCGAAAGGGTTACCGCTACCCCGGAACATAAAGGGAGGAATATGGATGGGTTTTAGTCAGTAAGAGTCTGACACTCCTATTCGCTCCTTCCAGAGCGGGAGGAGTCGTTTGATGATTTACCACCCTCAAAAAAAAACCTTATATGCAAGTAACAACAGTTCTGTTTCATTTGTTCTTTAATTGTCTTAACCACCAATCCCGTGACACGATTAATAAATAGTTATCTGACCGACACCAATACAATTATTATTATTGCTGTGCTATAGGTACTGTCAGGGGTATTAATTGTCTATAAAATTGACAGACTACGTCAGATTGCCGTGTTGTAGCATTGAATTATAGTCAATAATTTAAGTTAGTATGTTAGTATGTAATCAACATAAATAACATCACGCCTATAAACCACGAAGGGTTGGGCAGAATGGTACCAATACAGTGTACACCCACATTTCGCCAGTCATTTTTAGGTCCCATGTAATGGGAAAGGGGGCGTCACAACTCATATAGCCGCTGGGCTGCTCATACTTTCATAAATTCTAGGGTTTTTATATTAATACTACTCTGTCAAGAAAGTACCGGGAAAAGATCAATAATACACAAAATGTCTGTTATTCATCCAAATTTATTTTATCACCTTCAAAGTATGCTCCTTTAGAAACGATACACTTGCGCCAACGAATAATCCATTCATCAAAACATTTTTTAAACGCTGTTTCCGGAATTGAGTTCAGTTCTCGCCGCGAATTCTCCTTTTTCGGTTTCGGTTCAGTTGGAAGGCGCCACTCCGAAGCTTGTTGACTAGTTTGCATGTCAAACTCGTAAACCCACGTCTCGTCACCAGTAACAATGCGTTTCATGAATGTTGGGTTCGAACTGACTCGTTCTAGCATGTCCTCAGCGACTTTCATGCGATTGAGTTTTTGGAGAAAATTCAGATCTTTTGGGACTAGCCGAGCAGCAACATGTTTCATACCCAAATGATTAGTTAAAATGGTACGGATCGACTCGTGAGATACAGAAAGTTCGGCGGCTATCTCTCTCAGAGTTGAATGGGGATTTTCAGTCACTATTTTCTTCACTTTTGCGATGTTAACTTCAGTTGCAGACGTTGACGGCCTACCAGAGCGAGGCAAATCTTCCATCACATCTCGACCGCTTTTGAACGCTTTGAACCACTCATAAGCACGAGTTTTTGATAAAGTCGATTCACCGTAAGCCTTCTGTAACATTTTCAGTGACTCCGAACACGAAATTCCATTGGCGATGCAAAATTTAAGACAAACTCTTTGTTCGATATTTTTGTCCATTATGAAATTCGCAATACACACTATATATGATATTACTAAAACCAGCACTGTATTTAATATAAATAACAGATGCAACTCAAACTCCGCGCCAAAATGGAAAACAGTTGTGCCAGTCTAACAACTACAAAAAAACCAAAAATTTGAATTTGGAATCATAAACAAATCATCTATTCCCGATACTTTTTTGACTGAATGTACGTTTCATAAACAAATAAAATCCGTTCAAACAAATACCAATTTAACGGTAGTGTCAATTGAGTTAATTTCAGAATGACTTGTAAGAATAGCATTATCAGCTGCATCCGGTTAGACTGGAAGCCGACCCCAACATAGTTGGGAAAAGGCTAGGCAGATGATGATGATTGTAAGAATATCATTGAAGTTGCAACGTAAATTGAACTTTACGTGCAGGCATTAAAGTTACTTTTTCCGGATGGGATAAGTTGGAAGATAAATTATAAACGCTGTTTTTTTTCTATTTCAGGTTACTTAGTCGGCAATGCAGGCCTGCTGGTCACTTTAGGCCAGTTTGGCATAGCGTACCTAATCGTGATATTCACTGTCACTTCCATCTGTGCTATATCTACGAATGGTGCTGTTGAAGGAGGAGGCGTTTATTGTATCCTTTGTTAAACTTACGTATTTGTGTGTCAGCGGGATTGTCCGAAAGAGTTACCACTACCACAGAACACAAAGGGCTACTTAATTTTTTTTTTTTTTTAATCTTTATTTATTTAGAGGCTTTTACCTTACAACGTACGCCAGCCTCATCGTTCCCTTATCTAACTAATTATTACACGTGATTATAATATTATAGATGTACCTAAGTATATTACTGTGTGAGCGAGGGAGATAGTGCTGCAGCAACCATTTCATAAATCTGTTTCGCTTCTCCCGAATTAGGTGTAGATAATATTCTAATGAAAGCCCCAACATCAAACACATTAACTTTTAACTCCCGCATCACTATATCCCTCTCTCTCTTGTTCTTTACACATTCCACCAACAGGTGTTGGACATCTTCGACTTTATTACATACTTGGCAATTAGGGGAATCGACTTTTCTCATTAGGTGTCCAAATTTCCTGGATGGAAAATGACCAGAACGCAGTCTATGTGCCATAACGACATACGACCTTTTCAGCAAACCAAGGGATTCGAGGAGGCTCACTTTGTATAGTTTTATACCATATGCCTTTTTCTTTAGACTTCCTGTCAAAATATTCTTTAAAACGATTGTAGCATGCGTTCTTATAATAGCTTAGTATTTCTGTGTAGAACGGAGCGATGTCAATTTCCAATCCTTCCACAATGGCTTTTTTTGCAAACATGTCAGCCTTCTCGTTTCCATGTATACTAATATGAGATGGAATCCATTGCAATTTCAAATTAATGTCACTAAGTTTATGAAGTAATCTAAGAATTACATAAGCTATCGGTACACCTCTGCAACCAGAGGCGCATCGAGACTTAATTATTTAATTTTGATTATTTGTTGATCTCGGTACTATTTCGGTATCTCGGTTCACCTCTGCAAAGCGATGGCGAAATAGACCGGACTTCTTCTTCTTCGTGTGGTTAATGACTAACCTGGCGTCAGAGTAGCCTAGTGGAGTGACCGTCGGACTGCCAAGTCATAAGTCTCGAGTTCGATCCCAAGGCATGCACCTCTTATTTTTCGAATTCATGTGCGTATTGTATAATTATCACTTGATTAAAAATCGGTGAAGGAAAACATCGTGAGGAAACCGGCATGCCTGAGAGATATTTCTTAACGGCATGTGAAGCTAAGTCAGAGGACCATGGGCAGCATGGATAGATCGGACTGTTAAGCATAGAATAACACGGGGTGGATGAAATGGCGGCTTGTCAGGAACAACTTGAACTTAAGGGGTAGATTTATAAAAGCATGATTAGACCTGCCGTCCTGTATGGATTATAGTGTTGGGACGCAAAAGGAATGCATGAACGACAATTGCATGCAGCTGAGATGAGAATGCTAAGAGGGATGTGTGGTGTAACGCGAATGGATAGAATACGGAATGAGTATATAAGAGGAAGTCTGAAAGTGACAATGGTAACTGAAAAGTTGTGTGGAAATCGGTTATCATGGTATGAGCATGGAGGGAGACCAATGAAACGATGGATGGATTGTGTGAGAGATGATATATAAAAAGGGAGTGACTACCGAGATGACGACTAATAGAGAAGTATGGATGAAAAATACATGTTGCGCTGACCCCAAATAAATTGGGATAGGGGCAGGAGAATGAGATATGATGTTGATATAGCGACAGTATATACACAATCTGTGATAATTTCAAGTGTCTACCTATTACGGTTCATGACATGGGCTGTCTGACACTGACAGATATGCGGTCGTACAGCGGAGCCTGAGCAATAGGGTTCCGTTTGACACCCCTCGGTTACGGAACCTTAAAAACCAGTTAGCAATTATCTGCTTTGCCAAAATGACATATGTCTTGATTCCTTAACTATGTCTCAGTTATGATAAGCAGAACGCTAGGACCGGAGTTCGGGGGTGCTGTGGGGACATTGTTCTTCTTCGCCAATGTAGTGTCCAGCGCACTTTGTATATCTGCCTGTACTGAAGCCCTGGTAGAAAATTTTGGACAAAACGGTGAGTTTCATTTTCTAAATTCATGACACGTGCTAAATGACTTTGCACGATATGTGCAAAATCAATAATCGCGTCATAACACATTATGTCGTCATTATTATTAATATCCATCACGATCTCGTCTATCTTTAAATAAAAACCGACCAAGTCCGTGTCGGATCACACACAATGGAGGGTTTTGTTTTTTCTTTTGAAGTACGGAACCCAAAAAATACGTCTTTTAATATTTTTAGGGCCGGCGCACACCTGGTGATTTGTTGAGCGGCGCGGTTGTCACTGCCAAACAAATATCAGCGTTGTTTGTCTAAAAATAAAGTTGAGAATAAACTACCTGAGACGCGCTCTCGAGCCAATAGAAGTTTATTTATTTCCAACTTTATTACAACTTGTCTAAGGTCCATATTTGTTTGGCTGGACAACCACGCTGCGCTGCGCTTCGCCAGATGTACGCTGACCCTTATTTTATAACCTTTTTCATAATTGAATTATAATTTTTCAATGATTGTATACTTTTAATATGTGTTAACCGATAACACCCATTCTACCGCTCCCTTCTCCTAGGTTACCTGGTGGGTAAAGACCTGGGTATCCCAGACGGCTGGTGGTACCGGTTTCTGTACCGGTCGGGATTGAACGCCATCGGGCTGGGCGTGTCGTTAGCCGGAGCCTCGCTGTTTGCGAGAACCAGCCTGGCTATCTGGATGACGATGCTCATCTGTTTGGGGAGCGCTTTCCTAAGCTTCTTTGTGACGCCTGCTCAGCCGGTAAGCTTTTAATTTACTTGAATACCCAATCTTACATAATTAACCTTTTAACCGCCCGACTAAGTATCAGTTGTCGTGCCCCCAGCGCCCAACTCATAAAAAAAAAACTTATTTCAGACGAATATGGTCTTGCAATTACATAAACAACGAAATCCGAACATAGATTCTCAGTCGTATAAACACGACTCAGGCGGCACGGGCACGACAACATTTGTCGTATTAACCCGACTGGGGCGGTTAAAGGGTTAAGGGGGGCGCGCCAGGGTAGCCCATAGGTTTTAATTTATAGGTCAGTGTTAGGTTGTATGTTGATCAAAATATGATTCGCGGCTGTAGCAAGTATTAATTTACAGAAATATAATCATTTAATTTTACTAACACCTTGTTGTTTATATTTCTTGTGTGTATTACTAACAACTCTACTAGCGCTGTAGCTTGGTAACTTATAAACTTATGTCTGAAATAAAGGAAGGCGTACGAGGGCCGAAGCCAACTCGCAAAAATGGTCCAAGGGGTCTCTCTTGGACCATTTTTTTGCATAAAATAGAATTTCGCTATCTACACTGGCGCTTCCATAACATTTATTGACAATCAACTATTTAATCGTTCAGTCTGCGTTTTAATTTAATTTTCATCCTAGTCCGGGCATGTATTCAGAAGCCCAAAAATCTGATAACCAGCCTTGTCAAGGGGTATCGCGTTACCGGGTAACTGCTCCGAAGTCGCTCCATGGAAAATACTGGTATTTACCTAACTCCTGTTAGACTGAACGCCAACCACAACAGTTGGGAAACTTTTAGGCTGGATCTCGATGTATTTACCTTATTTTTTTTATTTTCAGATAGAGAAGCCTGACACGAATCACATCGTGAACACAACAACGTTCCCTTACACGGGCCTCAACTCGACCACGCTGTACGACAACCTGTACCCTCAGTACGGGCGCGACTACACCACAGCGGATGGCCAGATGGCGGATTTTGCGAGCGTGTTCGGGGTCTTGTTCACTGGAGTGACTGGGGTCATGGCGGGGGCTAATATGAGTGGTAAGTGTTAACTTATGCAGGGTGTAAGGGAAACGCTTCCGAAAAATCGAAGATAGGTGATAGGACTAGTGATTCTCGATAAGATACCTACCTACAATCAAAACTCAGAAAAAAAATAAACACACGTTATCTTACGCACGTTGTCTACATCTCTTTTATCTACTTTCCTATCGCAGCTGTGCTGGAAGAGATTTCTTTAGAAATAAACACCACCTTTGTACGTATTTACTGTTCCTTTTTCTTGTCTGTTTTTTATGTATGTAATAAATGGTTAAATAAATAAATAATATTTTTACCTATTTGCATTTTTCGTACACCATGCAGTTAAATAAAACCATTATTTGCGATGAAACACACTTTTTCTCTACAACTTTAGCATACAATGTATTCGTAAATAAATATCAGCTAACGCTCGCGCGTAACGTCGAGTTCAAAGTGCGCGTGCACTCGACGACAGCCGCGAAAAAAGAAAAAAGACTTGAAAATAACCAATTTAAAGCAAAAGTTTACCGGTATCCGTTTGCATTTAGGTTGTATATAATGTTTTTTCTGGCTTCGAAAGCGTTCCTCTTACACCCTGTATAGGCTTTTTGGTTATGATAGCATCTACAAGATTCAAAATTCAAGATTCATTTATTTGCTTATACATGTGTGTGTACATACATAAAAAGTGTATACAGGATGACGATATACAGAAAGTGCAGGCATGTCTGTCACAACACAACGTGACGTGCAAAACAGACACATACATTACACACATACACACATTACACACAACATACATACATACACACACACATTACATTCATACACACACATGACATACAGATACACACACATGACATACACGTACACACACACACACTACCCACACACACACACACACGTACACACACACACCACACACACTACACACACACACTTTACACTACATTTTATTATTCCATCTAAATAAATATGAACGTGTTAAAGTGAGCAGCGAGGGCCCGGTGGTAACAACCCCGACTTGCGAGTTGTAGTTCGTGGATTCAAACCCAGTCAGGTGCTTTACTTTAAAAAAAAAAAAAAAAAAACCTACCACTTTTCTAATAACATGCTCCTTGACCAGGAATTCGAAGACACGTGACATGTGCACACCCGAACTGGGTCCGCGTAGTAGTTTACAGCTCACTCACATTGGCCGTAAAAATATTATCACCTATATGTGTAGTGTTTTGCCTTGTCCCCAGGTGAGCTAAAGAACCCATCCCGCAGCATCCCGTTCGGCACGCTGGCGGCGCTCCTGTTCACGTTCATCTCGTACATCGCGCTGAGCGTGCTGACGGCGGCCACGTGCTCGCGCGACCTGCTCGTCAACAACTACGTGTACCTGCTGCCCATTAATGTGTGGCCGCCGTTCATAGCTGTCGGTGAGTGAAGTTGAGGGTTTGGAATAAAATTGTACATACACAAGACAGTCTTTAATCTATCTATATCTATACATATAATAAAATGTAGAAAAGTGGTGTCTGTACAATGGAAATATATAAAAAAAAGTAGCACGGGTTGTTATTTTATCGATGCCGAATCCGAAATTGTAATTAATTTTTTTTGTCTGTTTGTCGGTTTGCCTGTTTGTCTGTGTGTTTGTACACGCTAATATCAGAAACGGCTTATTCCATTTAGATGCGGTTTTCACTAATATATTGTAGTAAGCTTCACTTAACATTGTATTGTTTATTTCATGTCAATCGGTTTATAAATAAAAAAGTTATGACAATTTAAAGAATCAGCGCGAACATTTGTTAAGGTATGCTGCCCGAAAACTCACTATTCGACGCGGACGAAGTCGCAGGCACAGCTAGTAATAATAATAATAAGTTCGTTAGCAAAACAGAGTCGAACATTTTACGGCATCAATTTATATGTATAATACAATCGCGACTTTTCAGTTTGTATATACAGTCAATATTTTTCTTTTTTTAACAAATCAAATGGAGTGAATGATTGTTTTTGTGTATCTAGGGGTGTGTAGTAGGGGTATGTGAACTCAAAGTGTTTACATTCTTTCAAGGTATAAAGTATAATAAAATAATAAGTAGCAGAAAATATCTGCTACTTAAAAACTTCATTTAATAGCAAGAAGTCCATTGGCACTCATAAGCACTTCTATTGCTGCCTTAGTATGTTCTCTCATTTCGGCACAAATTAGAACAAAAAAAATCTTAAAGTAGTGCTTACTTAATTAGCCTAGAATGTTCCCACTGCTGGTACGCAGGCTTCCTCTCGGTGCGAGGGAGTGGGCCGTAACACACTACGCGAGGCCAGTGTGGTAAAAGAAACTCCGCCTGCACTGTGAGGAAACTGGCATGTCCTAGAGCCAAAAATTCGATGACATGTGTGACATCTACTCGAGTAGTACTTACTAAGGTTTAAATTCCCGTATTTTTATCGGGTTGGTCCGACAAATGTCAAGGTCAAACGAAGTTCTTGGTCATGAGTGTAAGACGCGGTAAAGTCGTCACACCTTATCTGTTGAACTTATGATTAAATAACACCCATTCGAGCTCGAAACGAGTCGGAAAACCCCGAATGAAAGATTGACTATTTTAATACTTTAGGAGAGACGTGAATTTGAAAATTGTATTCTATTTACAGGTATGCTAATGGCTACGTTCTCCGCTGGTCTGTCCAATTTGATCGGAGCTTCGAGAGTACTGGAAGCGTTAGCGAAAGATAACATATATGGTAAGTCACTTTAAATTGTTTAATTAACACATCATTACGCCTGTAATCCCCAAAGGGTTAGGCTGAGGTTACACCCCCAATTCGCCAATTTTGAACATTAAAATAAAAGGAAACAACTTTATAATTTTTTACTGAATATTTAGTGATAACACATTTGTAGGTTGAACTGTGTCTCCATGGCAGTTACGAAACAAAATACACAAAAAATAATACATTAAAAAGTAAAAAAAAAATGCTTCATATCTACACTTTTATATCCATCTCTATTTCCATCTTCTCCAGGTTTCCTCCTCCGCCCGATGGTGTCCCGCTCCGGCAACCCAGTGGTAGCAGTCCTCACGTCCTGGCTGCTGGTGCAGGTGGGCATCATGGCCGACTCCCTCAACGCCATCGCGCAGGTCAACTCCGTTCTCTTCATGACCAGCTACTTCGCCATTAATCTGGCTTGTCTGGGGCTGGATCTGGCTTCGGCGCCTAATTTTAGGTGAGTGAGAGAAGAAATTTGATAAGCCGTGCCCGAATTAAATGTATGAAACATAATTAGAGCACGGCGTATTACATTTCTTAAGTAACCTTAAGCAGAATTTTAGAGCTGTCTTAGGCTTTATTCATGTTAAATTCTGTAACATTTCATACGAAAATAGACCTTATTCGTATGTGGTTAAAACGGCAGTGTGTGATGAAGCGTTATCTACGAATAAGAATAGGTTAATTTTATAAAGTCTAAATTAAGCAAATAAATAAATAAAAATGTTCGCACTATACCTACGTATGGTTCTGTCTGGCGCCCTTCGGATACTTTAAATATACATAGAGAAAACTGGTCAAAAATGTTATAGAGCTCATTGTTAAGTTAGGTTGCGGAACACAATAAATGTGGGTGAATTTTTTTAAGAATTTCAACTTAAAAAAGTACTCATATTGGATTTCGGTTTGTAAATTCTCGAAAGACAAAAAACTATCATTTTAAAACATGCAATTAAAGCCTCATTTATGTCCCAAGCGGTTGTTCTGTCGCTCGAGATCTATCGTCGCTTTTTTTGGCACTCTGTACCTACTGTTTTATTTCGTTTAAATCTGGAAATTATATTGGGGTTAAAGCCATGTTAAGTATATATAAACAGAAACACACAAATGACAAGCTTACATAAATACATTCGTCTTTTTTTTTGTTTAATTTCCTTTTGTTTAAAAAAAAACTTGCGCAAGTATCATGCTTCTAAACTGCGTTTGTCTCTCAGTGAGGAATAAATAAATGAATTTTAGTATCTTACTAGCTGCTCAGGTGCGGTTTCGCCTGCTGCTTGGCTCCTATTGGTCGTAGCGTGATGTTACATAGCCTATAGCCTTCCTCGACAAATGGACTATCCAACACAAATATAATTTTTCTGAGATTAGCGCGTTCAAACAAATAAACTCTTCAGCTTTATAATATTAGTATAGATATAGATTAGGTACAAGCTGCAGACGTGATGTTATGTTAAGACTTTGATTGGCACACAGGCCGTCGTTCAAGCAGTTCTCGTGGGTGACGTCGCTGCTGGGCCTGCTGGGCTGCGCGGCGCTGATGTTCGGGCTGCGCGCGCTGTACGCGCTGGGCGCGGCGCTGGCGTGCGGCTCGCTGGTGGTGGCGCTGCACCTGCTGTCGCCGGCCGCCGCAGACCCCAAGTGGGGCTCGCTCAGCCAGGCGCTCATATTCCACCAGGTGGGGTACAGTTCTGATAGATAATTGTACTAAAAAATCAGGAATGACCAAAAAAAAACACGGAAATTAAACTGGTAATTCTCATACATTTTCGTGGTGCATATCTTTAAGCCCGTAACAGACGTAGCTATAATATATATTATTAATATGAATCATAGCAAGGCATATTTTCCATATAAATTTTCGAGTGACCGCACACGCAGCTATAATATATAGGGCTGACTGGTAATTAGTGACCGATATTTAAACCTTATATATTTCTATGACATCACAAAAATATATCGACTTATTATATCTCAGTATATTTTGGCATTGGTGGGTAATTTATAAGACGATTTTGAAAATTGATTTTATTTGGAGAAATGGGGATTATTTATTAGTGGACTGTATTGAGGATTCTGATAATCGTCTCGGGGAATCTAGCTGATGACGAACAAAGCGACGCTTAGGAAGAGGAATTGTGCTCATCTACCTTTGTTCCTGGGCCGCGTGGCTTGTTCCGATGGTGCAGCCGTCGTTCGGTTGAAGCACGGGTCACGAGTGTGGTCTGTGCACCAGGACGCGGATCGCGGATGGACCCCGGGGCCACTTGATAGATTCCGGCGGAAAGCGGTCACCTGCAGGCTGCGTGTACGCAGCGCGGTCGTGATTCGAGGTGCGTGTCCTAAGATGGAGTAAGTGTCGCCCCGTCAACTGTCTGAGGCGAGCACAAAAGCGGGGGGAGGGAAAGAGACGGGTATATATCGTCGCTTGTTCCGATCTACGTCATATGAAACAATCAGTTAATGAGTGATAGAATTACCAAAAGGGACGACTAGATGGCGTCACCAGGCATATTGATATAATTATATTTTAGTATATTAATATATATCTCGATATATTTTGAGGATACGAGGTGTTCCATTTGTTTTTTTATCAATTCATGAAGCTCAATAAATGCTTGAACTTGTAAAATACTGTGCAAAATTATTCGATGATAAATCATGATACAAATTAAAGTCGCCACGAGTTCTCTTTTGTTTTTTTTTATGTGACTCCACCCTGAGGGTTCTATTTTTCGTTCCTGACAAGTCAACATGCATATCAAATTTAGCATCGTAATCATCCTCTGAGGCAGTTTCAATAAGATCGAAAATTAATGCTCTTCTTGTATTCATTTGGGTACCTAGATTGATTATAGTGTTATTTCAAAATGTAGACCATCATCATTTCAAGGATGTATACCATCCTGTACACAAAATAAGAGTTAAAGCGGTGCGCTTGCAAGGACGACCGCAGACCGAGAGACGGCAAAATATATATTATAGTATAGCTCCCGTGTGTCGTAGCTTGCTATACTATAATTTATATCTCGATATATTAATATACACACATCAAAAGTGTCTAGGGATCAACATATATTTTTGCAATAACTTTTCTCTTGATTGATATTAATTTAAATTTTCTTTAAGGATTCATCAAATAAAGTGTTTTCGTTTGTCACAGTAACGATAAACCAAGTCACCTTTGCATTAATAAAGAAATTTGCCATTTTCCTAATAAAGGGATTTTTGACATTTGAACCACTAACATTAAAGTTCGAAAAAAAGACTGAAATAACAGTTTTCTTTAAAATTTTATTGGGTAACTTAAACAATTAATAATCCGTGTTTCTACCGCGAACACTAACAACACAAGAACATCGGTTTGGCATACTCAAAATGAGTTCATCCAAATCACGCTGTGGAATGGCCGCCCATGTTCGTTGCAACAACAAAAAAAGGTCTTCTTGCAACTGGATACCCTCCATATTCGGCAGAGCTCTTCTCTGTAGCATATCCCATGCATGCTCAATCGGGTTCAAGTCTGGCGACTGAGCAGGCCAGGGCAGGACATTGATGTTAGCTGCGGCGAGAGTCTGTCTTACAACTCTTGCGGTGTGCGGTCGTGCATTATCATGCATTAACTGAAATAAGGGACCGATTTGCACTTGTAGAGGAACGAATGAAGTGAACCTTCATTCCCGAAGACCGCTACGGGTACCACCTATAGCAATGCACAATCGTAGGATTCGATATCAATGGGCTCTTGAACACAGAAATTGGGCAGAAGAACAATGGCGTTTCGTGTGCTTTTCTGATGAGTCTCGTTTTGGTATGAGACCGGATACAAGACGTATACGACACTGGAGAACCCCTGGACGCCAACAGCGATTAAAATCCTGCCAGGAAGTCCATCCTTATAGTGGTGGAACCATCATGGTATGGGCGGGTATTTGGATCGGCGGAAGAACTGAGTTGATTTGGATCAGAGGCAACCTCAACGCTCAAATTTATGCTGAGACGATTGTATCTGACGTCATCGTTCCTCTACAAGTGCAAATCGGTCCCTTATTTCAGTTAATGCATGATAATGCACGACCGCACACCGCAAGAGTTGTAAGACAGACTCTCGCCGCAGCTAACATCAATGTCCTGCCCTGGCCTGCTCAGTCGCCAGACTTGAACCCGATTGAGCATGCATGGGATATGCTACAGAGAAGAGCTCTGCCGAATATGGAGGGTATCCAGTTGCAAGAAGACCTTTTTTTGTTGTTGCAACGAACATGGGCGGCCATTCCACAGCGTGATTTGGATGAACTCATTTTGAGTATGCCAAACCGATGTTCTTGTGTTGTTAGTGTTCGCGGTAGAAACACGGATTATTAATTGTTTAAGTTACCCAATAAAATTTTAAAGAAAACTGTTATTTCAGTCTTTTTTTCGAACTTTAATGTTAGTGGTTCAAATGTCAAAAATCCCTTTATTAGGAAAATGGCAAATTTCTTTATTAATGCAAAGGTGACTTGGTTTATCGTTACTGTGACAAACGAAAACACTTTATTTGATGAATCCTTAAAGAAAATTTAAATTAATATCAATCAAGAGAAAAGTTATTGCAAAAATATATGTTGATCCCTAGACACTTTTGATGTGTGTATATGATAGCTACGTCTGTGACGGGCTTTACCCACAAACCTCACAAATAAAGGCAAAATAAATACTAAATTGCTGTGTCCAAAAATGGACGCACATCTATAAATAACCAAATTTTATAGAAAAAAAAAAAAAAAAAAAAAACCTTTATTTCAATTACATCAGGCTTTTTGATACATATTATTGGAGATCACCTTTTAAGCAAGGAATTGCTTGTATTAGGAGACTCCGCGCTTCCACTTGTCACTTTTATGCAATTGAAATGTAGACAATGTAAACATGCAAAAATAAAAGAACTTAAAAATTATACAAAATGCATCGCAAATAAAAGAACGAACGATAATTATTCAGAAAAGGCCAGATCACGCGTGTACTTATGGTATGTGTATCATGAATGAGTGTGTGAGTGAGTGTATGAGTGAGTGTGTGTGTAAGTATAAGCGTGAGGTAGTGTAGTGTGTTAGATATAAAGAGCTATGTAGGTTATGTCTTGCCGGTTAGCCCTGCGACATTGTCTTGGGATCGAAATAGAAAACATTTACTTTGTTCGAATAACTTGTGCATTCAAGTGAATTTTATTATTTTTCCTGAACATTCCCAGGTCCGCAAATACCTGCTACTGCTGGACCCTCGGCGCGAGCACGTGAAGTTCTGGCGACCACAGATGCTATTACTGATCGCCTCGCCGCGCCAGTCTGCGCCGCTGATCGACTTTGTGAACGATCAGAAAAAGGTAATTAACTTGATGTATCATCAAAACGAAACTCGTGACCGAATTCCCGCTGAGGCCAATCTCGACGGACAATAAAACCAAGTATGCAAGGATCAAAAGTGTGCACAGACTCAATTATGTACAGTTCTTGTCTCAAGAGACCAATTCAGGCCCTAATCTACGGGCTTCTCACCATAAACACATTTTTCAGCTAGTTTTTTTTTTATAAAATTGAGGTGTAGTATCGTAACAATTAAATACTATGATAGGTCCCCAGTATAAACGAAAAATATGAAATGACTACAATTGGCTTTTATCATACAAATTCCAATATGAACCTAACAATACCGTACGCCGTATGCCATTGCAGCCGTATGAAATTGATGTTGTAGTATGTAGATTTTAAAGTTTTTATTTTTAACTAGCTGACCCG
Source organism: Hyppa rectilinea (assembly GCA_951799385.1). NCBI lineage: Eukaryota > Metazoa > Arthropoda > Insecta > Lepidoptera > Noctuidae > Hyppa > Hyppa rectilinea. The sequence goes on from OX637326.1 coordinate 12,599,625, forward strand.
ACAGTCGTTGTACTGTCCTACATAAGAAACGAACCTATCCGACCTTCCAACCCTACCTACCTACCCTACCTTTCTACCCTATCAACCCTACGTACCTACCCTACCAAACCCACCTATCCTATCAACACCACCTACCCCACCTACCCCACCTACCCTACCTACCCTACCTACCCTACCTACCCTACCTATACCCTACCTACCTACCTACCCTACATCACCTACCCTACCTTCCTACAACACAAACCCTAAATACCTATCCTACCAACCCCACCTATCCTATCAACCCCACCTACGCTACCAACCCCACCTACCCTACCTACCTACCTACCCTACCTACCTACCTACCCTACCTACCCTACCTACCCTACCTACCCTACCTCCCTTACCTACCCTACCTACCTACGTACCTACCGACCCTACCTATCTATTTTCTTATTTTTCTCTTTCATAGAGTGATGGCGTGACCAAGGGAACTATTGGAACATGATAGTCCTAAAGTGATTGTTATAATGTTTCAGGGTGGTCTCTTCGTGGTGGGTCACGTGCGAGTGGGTGAACTGGACGGTTCTGGCGATCCTCTGGCAGCCGAGCACAAGTACTGGCTGAAGCTGATCGACCATCTCAAGGTAAGACACTACACTAACCTTGACACATGTGGATTTTCCTTAAAATACTATCCCGGATATTAATTGTGGTCGTCATATGGCCTGAACAAGACTGGACTAGACGGTCTGGACTCCTTTGTGTTTGTTTTTTTATAAACTACCAGTTCTTGCCCGCGACTTCGTCCGCGTGAAATTTCTTGCTCCCCAACCCGACGCTGATACTTCTTTCTCGCTTACGCTCACGTTCTTCCTTTTTTTTTCTCGACTAACGTATCGACGACGTATCATAATCAATGTCATCTATGTAAAAGTTTGTGAAAATGTTAAAATAAACGACTTGATTACCTTTGTTTGATTTATTTCAGGTAAAAGCATTCGTAGAGCTGAGTCTCTCGTCGTCGGTTCGCTCCGGGGCGGCCCAGCTGGCTCGGCTGGCTGGCTTGGGTGCTATGAAGCCGGACACCGTTCTGTTGGGCTTCAGGGATACCGCCACACCTACTGACTTCTTTAGAGAGTGAGTACTAGCTAGATTATAATTAACCTTTTGAACGCCATTGTCACATTTACGTGACAAGCAAGCGCGTGGCTTGTGCGCCAACGACACAAATATGTTACAATGCGGACTGCGGTACACTATAACACGGAATAAACAAATAAATCATTACTTTTGTGCATTTATATAGATATCTGAAAAATTGAAGCTCTCGTACATATTTAATCACATGAAACAGAATAAAAGACACTATGCATATTGGGATATTCACATGGATATTGGAAAATTCATGATACTCGTAACAAGAAGAAATAAATTTGTAGCGTGGAGGGCACGCGCGTGCGGTTATGCTTTGGCGTTCCTAAGGTTAACAAATATAGAAAAACTTTTTGTTTTAAAATGTCTAAAGATGATGTATGACATATAATGGTATAGTAATGCGCTGAGGTAGCCTCTGTTACTATTTTTATTATTGAAATATCTATTTATAGCTTGTGTTGTCTATGGGCAGGGAAAAGGCTACACTTTCTCCTTTTGAATCCTCTCTGTTTTTAGCTAGTATGGACCAATCCTGTCTGTAGGCGTCTATCTCGGCACGCCATTTTCTCCTGAGTCTGCCTCGATGCCTTTAGGACCCACATTTAGTGTTGTTATGAGTGTGCTAATGTAAAAATGGTTGAATGGATCTGGACGAAATTTGGTACTGAGAGATTACAGTCTGGAATAGCACATAGGCTGGCCCCTTTCTAGAGTAAGCTTGATTTTTACTCTTTGCATAATTATGCTATATTGAATGAATCCGTCCCCCCCTCAGCCCGCTGTCCCCGTACAAGACGGAGCTGTTCGAGCTGGAGTCGGGCGAGAGCATGTTCCCGCTGCGGCCGGGCGGCGCGCGGCTGGCGGCCAGCGAGTACGTGCGCGTGGTGTCCGACGTGCTGTGCGTCAACAAGAACGTGGGCCTGTGCAGGCACTTCCATCTGCTGGACATGGCCAAGGTGGAGCGGTGAGTCATGTGCTGATATGAGCCATTCTAAAGTTAATTGCGTCGTCCTCCAGTGTAATCTGATCAATGGTGTAGAGAGAAATTACTTCCTGCACCAGACTTATAAAGTCAACTATAAAACAATATTATAGTTGTAAAATAAAAATTCTTCAATTAGTTCCCCAATTCACACCTTTACAGCAATTTAATTTTCGATTTCCCATGGACAGTTTTTGATATAATATTATTTGCCTATTTTGTACGTTTTTTTTTTTTTTTTTTTATTTATTTATTAGGTAAAACTCAAACTCAAACTCAAATTATTTATTTCAAATAAACCAATTACAGGCACTTTTGAATTGTCAAGGTGTCGGTCAGTCAGAGAGATGAAGCTAGTAGCCCATTCCAAAGCAGTAGGTACCTATGGAGAAGAACGGGCAAGAAACTCCATGGACACTCTTTTAAACAAAATATGGTTACAAAATGTTGGTTACATACATCATATTATTATTATTATACATGTGAGAACGATGCAGAACGGTGAAAGCATCCGATATAAAATATGTAAAAAAAAAGTTCAAAAATTAAATTAAAACAAGCCATGGCCGCTAAGAGATGACCAGTCTCTACCGACAGCGCCCGTTCACGAACATGACGCATGGATTAGCACCATTCAGCTCAACCATTTTGAAGGGAGCTAAATGATCCAACACACACGCCACCATCAGCGAGACATTAAAGTGAGCATGACATACTCTCAGCCGCCAAAGCACATTCAAGTCAATGAAAGACGTACCCAGTAAATGGTCGCTTTATATTAGGTACATAGTACTCACATATGTGCTAAGCAATTATACAATATTAAGAAATTGAATTTATACAATGCAAATATAGTTTTTATTGTTGTTGATCTTCCGCAGCTCCAACGGTTTTTAAGAAGTCTAATGAATTAGGTGATACGCCCTTGTGGAGCGGGAATAGCATTGACCCAAGCGTTTTTATCAGCGATGTAATCTCCCAATTTATAATATGCTTGGCTGCATAGTGTGCGTTTTATACAGGATTTAAATTTTGTTTCATTAAGTTCAAGAATGTTGGGAGGTATTTTATTGTAACATTTTAAACAGTACCCCATGAAAGATGAATCTACTTTAGCCAGCCTGAAACCTGGTTGAACTAATTGGTCCCTATTTCTAGTGAAATAATTGTGTCTTTCACCTCTTTTACTAAAAAGATGTAGATTTTTCCTTGCATACATGATGTTTTCATAGATATATTGACAAGGTACAGTCATGATGTTAATAAGCTTAAACCGTTCCCTTAGAGAATCGCGTCTACGAAGATTATAAATGGCTCTGATAGCTCTTTTCTGCAGAATAAAAATAGACTCGATGTCTGCAGCACGTCCCCAAAGTAAAATACCGTAAGACATAATACTATGAAAATAGCTAAAATAGACCAGCCTCGCGGTATCTACATCAGTATATTGACGGATCTTTCTGACAGCATATGCTGCAGAACTTAGCCGTCCTGCAAGAGATGTTAAATGAGGACCCCATTGTAGCCTTGAGTCGAGCGTGATCCCTAGGAAAACAGTTTTATCGACAAATTCTAGTTTCTCTTGATTCAATACTATCTCACAATCACTACTTTTTACATTTGGTAAAGAAAATCTTATGCACTTAGTTTTTTTTCCATTTAATACTAAATTATTTGCAGTGAACCAATTTTGGACCTGCAGTAGGGCGTTATTTACGTCGTCAACATTTTTGGCACGTCTATCTATCTTAAAAATTAAAGAAGTGTCGTCAGCAAATAACACCATTTGTGGTTGATTTTTTAATAAATGGAGAAGATCATTAATATATACTAAAAAGAGGAAAGGACCCAATATTGAACCTTGTGGCACACCCATTTTTACTTTTAAACCGAGTGAATTGACACCTTTTATTTGAACTTGCTGTTGTCTATCATTTAAATAAGATTTTACCAAACTAAGCGCAAGTTTTCCAAGTCCGTGATGCTCTAGCTTCAACAGCAAGGTTTCGTGATCAACGCAATCAAATGCTTTGGAGAGGTCACAAAAGATTCCTATGGCGTCTTGAGCCTCTTCCCACGCATTGAAAATGTGTTTTAATAAGGTCACACCGGCGTCAGTTGTACAACGTCCTTTGGTGAAACCATACTGTTGATCGTTAAGGATTTTATTAGTGTAAAAGTGATTAAGCATTTGGTTAAGCATTATCTTTTCAAAGATCTTGCTGAAAACCGGCAGCACGGATACGGGTCTATAATTATTGGTATCTTTAGGTAGGTACACCAACAGCAGTACATACAAAAAAGAAAAAACAATAATAAAATAATAAAAGTGCTGGTATGTACGCCTATTATAGGTGTACACAGCATTTACCACAATACAACTACGTTATCTAAAAAAAAAAAAAAACGTTTCTTATGATACGTATTTGGGTTGCTAACCACAATTTGAGAAATAATGTTAAATGCGTTTCTCAAAATAAAAAATAAATTACTTTTCTTTTCATCAATAACACATTTAAGAAGACTATACATTTTCAATCACAAAAAAATGTCTTTCTCTGCAGCAAATCCCCATCTCTTCAATACATAGACGTATGGCTGGTCGAGGTCCTCTCCCCGAACTGCGAGGAGCCGTTCACAGTGCGCGGCCTGTTCGCGCTGCAGCTGGCGGCAGTAGTGCGCTCGGCGCGCGGCTGGCAGCACCTGCGCCTGCGCCTGCACGCCGTGCATGTGCCGGCGCAACATCCTACCACTATACATGGTGAGTGTGGCAACTATACAGGTGTGGTTAAAATTGTCCTACGTAATAAATGAACCCTTTTTAAATTAACTTGTAATTTTCTAATCTTTGAATTAATACATAAGGTATTTCGTTTTGTTATAGAAGCGGGTCGCACAGTGACGGTGGGCGAGCACTCTGCGCTGGAGTCGCTGGGAGCCGGCCGACCGCTCGAAGAGAGACTCGACAAACTGCTCAAGTTACTGAGGATTAACGCTACTACACATATTGTAAGTTTGTTGTCAATTTTCTTGAAACCCGTTTGCACAACAAATCACTAAATCTATTTAGTGCTAAACTAATTGAATACATCTTTCTAGAGCAGCAGGTAAACAGCTTTTTTTACTGTTTGTATCCCAAATCCTACTACTATTATAAAGGCGAAAGTTTGTAAGTATGGATGTATGGATGTTTGTTACTCTTTCACGTAAAAACTACTGTATAGATTTGGATGAAATTTGACACAGAGATGGTTTATATCCTGGATTAACACATAGGATATTTTTTATCCCGGTAGAACATTCCTGTGGGATAATTTCCGACCTCCACGCGAGCGAAGCCGCGGGCAGAAGCTAGTATAGTATAATTCTATCTTTCTTCCTATATAAATTGGCTGAAATAAAACCATGCTTTTGTTAGCTTAATTTTGAAAACAATATGTAAATATGTATTATTTACTTTTAAACTATTTGTAGGATTGATACGAAAAATAGTCTAACTAGGATGAACATTAGTTATATAGGGCTGACTGGTAATTAGTGACCGATATTTAAACACGTGATTGTACTCATGATTACAATCAACTTTCCCAAAGAAACTTTTTTTGAAAAAAAATTATTCAATTTGAAAAAAATAAGAAATAAAATTTTTAATGTCAAGAAAAGTGGCAAGTGTTGCACCATTTTGAAATCTTGATTAAATGCGCCATCTTTTGAAATAACTTGCCAAGGGTAGTGTAGTGGGATGGATGGGTTTTAGTCAGTAAGAGTCTGACACTCCCTTCCGCTCCACCCAGAGCGGGAGCAGTCATTGGATGATTTCCCAGCCTTAAAAAAAAAAGGGTAGTGTAGTACATTTATTTTCAAAATGAAGTGTCAAAGTTAACTAACAATATTTTTGTGAACCATGGCTCACTAAAACTTAACTTATTTCATTAAATTAACAATGTTTTTTGCATTAATTTGTAGTTGCGATTAATAGCGTCGTTAATGAAGATCAGGAAATTAAAAAAATCACAGCGAAGTTGTGACATTGGTGATCATAGGACTTGAAAATGCGACCAAGGGTGTCGAATTTCAACTTTAAAAAAAATGTCTATTATCGCTGAACTAGTAATACTTGGTTACTTATATATTGGTATAACTTGGCCTTTCATCCGGTCTCAGATTATCGTTGAGTTTTGGGACACCCTGTATAATCAAACCCACACGCTTGCCGCAACAGGCTTATAAGACAGAAAAAATACGGATAAAAGACAGATAATATACGGCATTATTATCTGTCTTTTGAATATATCCTCCTGTACGTGTTTATGTCACTGACATTTTTTGTGTATCCTTGATTGGGCCCCTGAATGGTTTAGATTCCCAATTGGATCCAGTATATGGCGCTGCGATCGAGTTCTAGAAAACGGACAACGACTATCCGGTCAGCTTATTACTCATTAACGATCCAATGTTTTACATGTATGTTCCAGGTGACAGAGTGGCCCAAATTAGATGAATATAGCAGGTTTTCTAACGACGATGAGAACAGTTTGTATCAGCGAGTTCCTATCGGATATCTACAAATGTAAGTTCCTTGTGATTTCTTTTGGATTTTATAAACGAAATTGTTCCTTCTTAATAATGTTTTAGATCGTTTTTCCTGCAATATTTAGAAAAGATACCGTTATAAATTACTGTTTTCGGTAAAAAAATATTATATATGTATAACAACAACATCACGCTCGTTTATTTTTAAGTGATAGTCAGTAATAACCCCCACATAATGGAGGCCGAAACAATAGCCATGGATTGAGCACAAATTCAGAACCCGGGCTGTAATTCTCCCGGCTTTTGAGCATCGAAGTATCCGTTACAGTAGCGCGCAATATAACAGGCGCAAAACATTACAGGTACATTACAAGTATTTATTGTGCATTCCATAAGTATAGGGGATGGGGTGGGGGATTAGTTAAAAGTTAAGTAAACTGGTTTTCATATAATATCATTTAAAATATATATAAATCTGACATTAAAAATCTCCATAACCAGTAGGTTCCTAGCTATGGTCCGGTACAAACATTATCACAATGACGGGGAGTATAAACAAAGGATAAATAAAAAAATTAGTGACTTTCCTTAAGCATATTTTTTCACCCGTTATAACCGCTATTCTATTTCCCTTGCAGCGTGAACAGTATCATAAAACGGCGCAGTTCCGAGGCCACCGCTGTCACGTTCGTGCAGCTGCCCGCGCCGCCCAAACTGACCAACACAGCTGCTGACGACTCCGTCTGTGAACACTACTTGAAGGTATGGTAACAATATAAATTATTTTTCAGCAGTTCAATAAAAACCTTCAATCTTCGTGTTGGTTTCATTAAAAAAAAATACCGTTTTATGCACCGATCGACGTTACAAACCGTATAATATGGGACAGGTCCACTCGAATGGCACTTTCTGACATAGCCCTGCATTGTTACTCACATAAAATCTTTAAAAGAGACCATGATCTCTGAGTTTGTTTCGGCATTTCGTCTCTGGGAAAAGGCAATTAGGAAATGCCGGCGCCTCCTAATTTAAAAAAAAATGCTTTCGGGAAAGTTGTGAGTATGAATGTGGATGGCTATGCAAGTAGAGTATAGAGAGAGTATACAGGAAGATCAAAGAAACGATGGATGGATTGTGTGAAAGATGATATGGCTAGAAAGGGAGTGAATACCGAGATGACGACTAATAGAGAAGTATGGAAGAAAAAGACATGTTGCGCCGACCGCAAATAAATTGGAATAAGGGCAGGAGAATGATGATGAATGATCACTTTTGCTGTGTCCGACATCGAATATTATAATTAGAGAATAAGATTACATTGTGTTTGTTGTAATGTAAAGTATTATATTCTATTCTGTTGTATTCATGGTTTTGTTTTATTTTTTCAGGTGCTAGACGAATTTACAAAAGATCTCCCACCTACAATCCTAGTGAGGGGCTTGAAATCCGTCACCTCAACCGCGCTATAGTAAGGGAGTACCTGAACGTATTTATTAGATCATTAGATCTCTATGCTAAATTATATGATCTAGATAGATTCTAAACAAGTGGACCAATTTGTATACATACTCAATTTTAAAGGCAATTTCTTTGCCCACACAAATATTTTTGAATTTAGAATCTCAGATACCGTACTTTCACAAATATTTTACCATTCACAACATCCACCCAACAGTAAACTTATTATAATGACTATAAAGATTGACAGTGATGCAAAATCAGCGGTAAGATAAGTGTGAAAGGACTGTAATTATCTAATTTTGGGAATACAAACTCAATGTCATACAGGACTAAGTCCATTGCAACTGAAATTTGTTTAGCACCTTTTTATTACGAACGGTCAATTAAAAATCAACTTAGACTACATAACGTTAAGGTAGATTTAGTTGCGATACATGTAAATTATCAAGATTGTTCGAGTTTATGAACATACGCGCAGCCATCTTTGTTTGAGAGAGTGTGTGAGAGATAGAGAGAGATAAACGCAAAGCACCATGTCTTTCCGCAAAAAAAAACCTAATGATTGTAACACTAAGTAATACGGGCTCTATCATCATTTCACAAGACAGTTTTTGGTTCAATTTCATTTAACTGATATGTATAATGGTTGTCTGCTTAAAATTTTATTCGACCGTTTATATTTTGTAATCTGCGCATGCGTTTATTTGACCTTATTTTGTGCATTGTATAGGTAATTTCTATGGCACAGATCTTAAAGTGAAATATCGTCGTCGTGAGATCGTCAAAAAAAATCTTCATCTGTAGAAAAAATGTTGATAAAAGTTCAATACAAATACATACTTACCGGTTCAAGAGTTATTTATACTAGCTTTCTTTAAAAAACAATCTATTGGCGATTCGTTCAAGTTTGATTCGACATACAACTTCCGTGTAAGAACCTTCAGTTTACAATTTGGATATAACAAACCTTCTTAAAAATATACTCTTTTTATTTAATTTTTTTCACTTTATTTCTATCTTAATTTCTATACTCAATAACTTCGAATGTTCCTTATGAAGAAAAATTCTTATGTTCTAAATTATATTGCATTTTAAATAAGCTTTAGTGCTGCCACCTAGAAAAAATTGCGAGATTAAGTACCTACCTAACTTAGTTTTTTTTACTTTAAACTTATGTAAACTTCTTTTCGAGTCGATGGCAATTGTTGGGTCAGTGAGTGGCCACGCCAATTGTTGGGTCAGTGAGTGGCCACGCCAATCGCGGCTTTAGCGGCGTTTTTTAGATCCTCAGAAGTGCAGCTGTATGGTCACTTCAGACACTCAAAGATATGGAACATGGTTCGATCAAGAACACCGCATTTGCACTGGGTGTCGGTTTGGTTAAAACTGTTAATTTATGGACACCACTGTCCAAATGTAGGCATGTATAAATCCCATTAGCAAAGGTCCTAAGAGCTAATTTTTGAATTTACATTATTATTTAAAACATTGTTTACCTGTTATAAATACTCTGTGGTAAAATAAATGTCGTCCATTATACTTTTGCTGACAACACCTAATATATTCTATTTTCATTTTATTTAAACACAAATTGGACAAGTAATTATTACTATGTGTTAGTAAAAACGTTACCTTATAGTAAACTAGACAACTTAATTTATGACAATGAGGCCTAATAAACTCACATATAATGGTGATATTAGCTAAATTATGTTTTATAAGGTGCATGTGTGGTCTGACATCTGATGATTTTTTCATTATTCGTCATAATATGCCTCCCATTCAGGGCGGGAGGCATAAAGGTCCATATTACATTCACACATGAATGAAATAAATTAAAATAATAAATATATAAATCCTCCTTTTTAAATTACTTGTTTATGATTCTGATTTTATTTCTATTTAACCCACAGATGTCCATAGACCATTGATACTAAAATATTAAAATAAATTATAAATGCGACATTTTTGGGTTGAAACAATAAATCTAAAGATGACACGACTTTTATTTAGTTTAGTTACGAGTATTTACCATTATTTTTTAGTTGACATGTTTATGATATTTTTTAAGATTTTGAGAATAAATTGTTTATCTACATATTTTTTAAAATATATTTTTATAATCCTGTGATTTTTTCAGACTTTCGTTTACCTACTATACTCGAGTGTTTATTTTGAAATGTATTTAAGTAGGTAATAATATAAGAATTTTGCACGGGATGAATGGAATAGGGATGATTAATAGGTAAAAAAAAACGAAATGACATAAACCGTTACTCACATAATGAAAAAAATATTAAACACGTATTTTTTGCGTATAAAACGTATTAAAGTTAGGAAGTGCGGGCTCGCTTCTTCAGTAAATGTTATCTACATAGGTAACCGTGACATCATTTTAACTCAACGTATCGATAAAAAAATTTTAAGTTTCTAGAAATACGTGTCTGATATTTTTAATTAACCTATGTAACGGACAAACCATATATTTAGTCATCATCCCTAGTATCGATCAAATTGGTATAAATATAGTCGGTAAACATGTAATATTCGCTTCATTTTATCTGTATTTTCATTACTTTCTAAAACTAGATAAATCACACATATTTAATATAAGTGCACACAAAGCAAGCACCAAATTATTTTTATATAATACAATTATATTTAAGTAAGTGTTTATATAATACATACATATTTTTTATTGTAATCAAGTGTAATTTTAACAACAGTATTTTGTAGCAAAATGTGATATGACAATAAATCATTGACTTTATTTTTAATTCGTGTTTTTTATGAATCCTGTTAGAGTAAATTGCTTGGATATTGTTAAATATAAAGTGATTGTGCTCCTTAGGTCTTCTTTGTTCACTAGACGTTATAATATTAAGCTATACATGTCCAGTATAAGTTGAGCTCGCAGTGCTGAGCTTTCTAAACAATTTAGTGGTCGGCCCACCACAGCATCAACTTACGAATTGTAGGTCATGAGCTCAAACCCATGCAGGCATTTTAGTTTATGTATTTAATTTCATCACCACTGCCCTCAAAACTGTGAAGGAAAACATTGTGAGAAAACCGGCATTACCTAGAACCAAAAATTTGAAGACACGTGGCATATACCAACCCGCACTGGGCCCGCGTGTAGTTTGAGGCCCACTCCCTGTCACAGATAGGACCTGGAACGTTATAGGCTGATTTTGCTGTTGCTTTATGCCATCGCTATAGTTTAACAAGAAACAAACAGGCCTGAGTTTAATTGACTATTTGAATCGGTCAAAAATAAAATAAGAAATCACATGGAAAAAATCCCGCTCGTCATAAAAACTTCTTTCACTGTACAGAAATTAAATATAATGCAAAGATATAATTGTTAAATTGCATTTAATGCTAATAAGTATTCCATTTGATTCTAAAAATCTGTGACGTCACATTGTTATATTTCATACAAATCACGTACAAATGCTGCGTTTTGACAGTTCATAAAAAGTAACGTTATTGACTACCCTTTCAAATACCCAATTGTGACATTACTGGCAGCGGTGAAGGAAAACTTCCCGAGGAAACCCGGACTTACAGCTCTGTTAATATATCACACTAATATTATAAGGGCGAAAGTTTGTGAGTGAGTTTGTATGTTTTTCCGTCATCACGCTCAAACGGCTGTACGGATCTGGATGAAATTTGGCACAGAGGTAGTTTATGACCCGTATTAACACATGTGATACTTTTACCCCGGTAGTACGTTCCCTTGGTGTAATTTTTGACATCCACGCGGGCAAAGCCGCTGTCAGCAGCAAGTATAAGTCTAAAATCGCTAATCCGTCTTGAGCAAGCGTGGTGATCAATGCTCGTGCCTTCTCTGTATGAGAAAAGGCTTGAAGTGTAGGTGTTGTATACTTATAGATCCAAGGCTTCATTGAGGTTCCGGAAATCGAGGATATCTTGACAAATAAAAGAGCAATTATTTAGATTTCAGTTTGTCTTGTATTTCTCCTGTCATAATGTCAATTTTACAATATCAATTAAATCTTATAACTAATTAGCGTATTAATAAATTATATTTACAATTTCTTTACACGGTTTACAGTAGGGTGTGGTACAGATCACAAAACTGAATATCTTCCTCAATTGGGTCGACCTCGTAAAAATAATCAGCTGTTCCATACAAAAATTCCATACTCGACTTAAATGTATGGGACAGCAATATTTTTCTTCGCGATCTCAACGTTGGTCACATGGTGAAAGTTATTCAGTTTTAAGGTCCCGATACCCTTGTATATATGTCAGCGGGATTGTCCGCGGAACACATAGGGCTAAGGAAGGAACATGGATGTGTTCCGCTCCACCGTGAGCGGTAGGAAATTTTTGATGATTTCCCATCCTTAACTAAAAAAACCCTTGAAAGTGACCACACATTTCTAATACACGCTGAATATTCACATTTGAGTAACTGTTTTAAGTACCTATATGGCGCTTAGTTACCATGTATAATGTCTTCTAAGTACTAAATTACATGGAAGAAACAATAATAAGTAGGTACTGGAAATGGTATCCGTTTGATAGCCTATTCATAAAAACACTAAATGTGGTAGTGCTTTTAATTTTGACAACAACATTCATTGCGTGATTGAAATTATCGAACAGACGGATTTTGCAAAAATATGAAGCAATAGATTATGATGATTACTGAAAGTGTTTTACACAATTGGGGTACACGTATTCTGTCTCTTACAAAATACAAAAGTTGTCCTAAAAAAATTAGTACAGTGCACGTCAGTTTTAAACAACCAAAATTGCTAGAAATAAACGAAAGCATTGTTGAAAATGCGTTTGCATGAACTTTCTAATAACAAATATATATTCGCTCATCTGTGACTAATGAGACACAATTACTTTTCTCGTGTTTTGAATCATTTTGATATTTCAACAGTTGATCGGATACTTAGCTAAAATTTTGTAAAACTCATCCCCGAAAGGGGTTATATTTTGTATGAAAGTTCGTCATTACCTAATGGCCGATGGGAAATGTCGGGACGCACGACTTAAGCACCCATAAATTAATGTTTAAAAATGTCCAGCACGACCCATTCTGTCCACAGCGCATACTATCACAGTAACTAATGTTATTAGTCGTGGCCAATGTTATAACAATGCCAACTTTAACCGTAGCGACGAACCGACTAATGCAATAACAATTGAAATTCAAACTACGTGCCTTTTTGATACGGTTCAAATTCCTTTACCGCTAGAGAAATTTCAAGTACCGCGTGATTTTATATTGTTGGCACTTCAATGGTCTGTGCTGACCTTAAAGATAAGGCTTATACCCACTCACGATTGCTATCATAGTCATAGTTTTCTTGCCTTGATTTAGCGAAAGCTGAGCGTGGGATTCTGGGTTCGATCCCCGAGTTTGCAAAATGTCATTCGTGAACCGTTTCTCCATTTGGAAATTCTTAGTAGATTCTGCATTTTTTGACCGATTTGTACATGTTCTGCCTACTCATGCAAATACAGACTTAACGTTAGGTTTATATAACAACTGGATTACTACATCTCCTATCCGTAGTAAACGCTCTCAAAGATGCCAAAGACTGCACCGACTTTAACTCCTCAGGAGACAACGGTCTACCCCTAAACTCATCTTCAATATCCTGAAGGGTCCTATCCTTCGTCTCAGGCAACAAAAACCACACCACAACGAAACTATACACCATCATAGACGCATAAAATATATACAATCCATACAAATCTATCGTACTTAACAGAAATGGTACAGTTTTAATGGTAACAAACAAATTCGTTGAATAAAATAATACACTAATACCACCGGCTAAGCTACGATACTCCAAAGGAAATATCTCACCAGCTATGATAAAACATAACGGTAAAGAACCAGTGGCTACTGCAAACATGTGAATATGTACTATAGAGATACCTAAAGTAAACTCATCTGCGGGAATGAATCCAGTTTCTTTTGCATAGGAGTAAGAAGCATTTGCCAGTAAAGCAAAAATATTTATACACACTGTTACACCCAATATAGTTCGTCTTTTCACTTTCTGTATCACGTACAAGGCCGTCGTGTTGGCCACTATTCTATGAACATCTAAAGTAAGTACTAGTAATGGTATGTTAAAGTCTTTCCCAACAATTTTGTGAAATAAATCTATGGGGTATGCTACGAGCATGTTTATCCCGCTCCATTGGCCTAAAATGTATATGTGTATCATTATGATGATTGGTTTCAAAAACTCCTTTTTCTTCACCGTTATCTTGAAGTTCTCTATGCTGTTTCTGAATTTCTTTATCGAAGACTTTGTTTGCCTCATTTCTGCTTTTGCTTCTTTCAGCATTATACTCGCTTCAATGATTCTCCTCAGCTCTTCTTCTTCTGTATCTCCCCTTAGCCACCTAAAAGATTGTTTACAAGCTTCATACCTTCCCTTTTCCGCTAACCAGCTGGGCGATTCTGGTGAATATAGGACTATGAATAGATCAACGAACGATACAAAACCGCAGATTAAAGCAGTGGTTTGCCAAGTAAGATAGGATCCTAGACAATGTACTGTCAACACTGCAGAAGCTATGGAGACTGATATTGTCATTAAAAACGCTCCTCTGTTCTTTGGGCTGGTATATTCTCCTATTAACAACGAACCCAGTGAAGTACACATGCCCATACACAGTCCTTGAAGGAATCTTGCGAGTAGGAGGATGATGATACTGTTGGCGAAGTAGATTGCGGCCCAGCCCAGGATCAGGGGCACTATGGTCACAAGGTTGGCAATCCTTCTGCCGTATCTAGACATTGTTGGTGGTGCTATGAAGTTGCCGAAGACCAGGGAGATGCCGGGAATAGCCGCTGGAAAAAAAATAAGATTATTAAAGCATTTTTACATCAAGACGGCAGATACATCAGCATCCTTTGGAATGACATAAGGTGAATTAGTTTATCTTTCTGGCAATACAGGGTGTAAAAAGACCCATGTCATACTTAGCGGTCGTAAAATATCTGCTAGAAACGACTTTTATTCCCGTTACTCGTTATTCGGCAGTGGAGTATCTCATCCTTCAAGCCTTTAAATGAAGTCTGTAGTAATCTGTAGGTACCTACGGTTAATTGACAAATATAATGTTGATTAGATGGATAAATCTCTAATTCACCTCTCATTTTATCGGGACCGCATAACGTAACGGAACCTAAATATTTTTTTGAAATAATAACCAGATATTAAGTACTTAAGTAAGTAATTAATAAAAATAACAAAAGTAAGTCAGAAGTTTTGATCATATCTCTAATGAATACGGGACATTATTTTAATAATTAATTCGTAATTTTGGCTTCTTAAGGCATATGATAGCACAGACACTCAATCACAACGTCACGTCCAAGATAAGGGGTCAAGGAGATCGTAAAGATATGGAAAACGTAAACTAACGCGCTGGTTTCAACTGCAATCAGATAAAATTAGTTAAATACCAGTATACGCATTATTTATAAACAATTAACTGGTAGCTATCTTATATCCGGGTGGCAAATTTCATCAGCTGATTCTTGGAATGCTATGATATAACCTAAGGATAGGCAGTTCAAATCAATACTGATTTTATTGATTTTTGCTTCGGGTGTGCGTGGTTCTTCAGGCAAAACCAGATCTTCACATTACCTATGCGACCAGTGGCTATCACGGCATCGGATTGCCAAGTCTGGGTCTCGACTTCGAACACAAGGCAAGACACACCTCTGACTTTTCGGATTTATGTGCGTATTGTATAGTTATCACTTGCTTAAAAAAACGATGCAGGAAAACATCGTGAGGAAACTTAGAGAACCTGAACATGTCTGAGAGATATTCAATGCTCAACAGCATACGAAGCATAAAACTCTGACATCAGATAAGTCACCAACCACACGATAAAAAAACAAAAAAGAAAGACCTGTGCGACTAGTGAGTTATCTACCAAAACGTTAAAAATTCAAGGATGCTCTTTTTTAATTTATACCTACTGAAAACCCGCATCATCCAAATACAAAGGTCTCACCCATGACTCACCAACTGACAGTTTTACCGGTCTTGTGTTAATGTGAACTATTAATTGTCTTTGCTAGATAATTTGTTTTACCTAGCGAACGATTGATGGGCGTTTGCGTGAATGTGACACATAATATTTTCCCCCAATTTGTTCCTCTTTGTGTCTTTCTTTCTAGCTAGGGCGCCTCATCATCGCGGGATGGAGTTGCCTACGATGCCACCGAAACGTCTGGCTGTCTGTGTCCACGATATTGATCCACAACTCGCTCACTGGTTTACAGAAAACATGTCCAGTCCCATTTGTTCTCTTGTCTGCTAATAAAAACTAAGATGGCCAAATTATCTGCTGTCCGTTCGGATATGCTATTATGTTATTCTTTTTAATTTCGCACGGTCATTTCAATGACTATTACAAATCAGTATTTTGTAATGGTTATTAGGATTTTCCGTGTTTAGAAACAGACGTTTAAATATTTGTACCTAAACAGGCCGGGGCAAGTGGCACGTGTATGTTCGCAAAACTCGAAAGGTCAGCCGATGTACAGAGGTCAGCACATCAATCTACCCCAATCTGTCAAATTTCTTTGATTGATTTTCAACTTTATACCAAAAGAATACGGTTCATGTTCAATTGGGAATATTTGACAGTTGGGGTAGCTTAATGTGCTGGCGTCTGTACTAACCTACTGTTGAAAAATCGCTCCGAGATAACTTAGAAGAAGTGAGCTTTCTTCTAATCAACGCAATAGATTTTGATAAGGTTTTCACCACCATCACTGTAAAATTGATCAGGTTTTAACAACACGTGAATGGTAGGTGTACTTAATACTACACTTGTGGTCAAAGTCGTGTTTGGCTTCCATTGAGAACGGACGTGTGCAATTCGCGAGCGCGTGCTCTACTTTAGAGTAATTTGCTGGCGTAGCGAAAACGCCGTCATCACGGAAGAGCGAATCGGTTTGTCAAGGCCTCCGCGATGACCTTGTTACTAATTATAGTGTAAACAAGTGCAATTAAGTAATTTTATTATAGATGAAGTTTTAACTTACCTTACAATGTGTGCAACAACGGTTAAAATTAAAACTGATACGGAGAGGCAGTTATATGACTATTATCTCCGAGAAAAATCAGCGAGAGAAAAGCTGGAAGTCCTTGTTAATGACCTAAAGGTTCAGGTACAAAGCCTCCAGCAACAACTTGAAAACTGCGATCAAGAAAATCAATGCTCCAAGGGTCAAGAACGTTGTGAGTCCAAGGACTTGGCTAAGAGCAACATTAAATTTGCTCAATCCGAAAATGATAACGTTGAGTATTGTACTGACGAGGATGAACTCGCCAAAGAAACTGAGTGGATTAGGGCCAAAAGCAGGAAAAAAAGGAAGCTTAACATCTCTCTTTCTCCTCAACAACAACCTGGAACAAGCGCCCAGCAACAAAAACATGCGAAAGAGCCGCCAGTCAAAAAAGTGCCTCCACCGCCGCCAATCATTATAGAGGGAGTCAAGAACTATCAAACGTTCTACGACTTGCTTACTGAAACTCAACCAGCTGAATCATTCACCGCCAAAATGATGAATGGGGATTGCGTGAAAGTCAACGCAAAAACAGAAAACTCTTATAGAGCAATTGTCAAGATCTTGTCTGAAAAAGGCTACCACTGGCACTCATATGAGAATAAACAGGCTAGACCAATAAGAGTTGTGGTGAAAAAATTACATTCTTCTTGTCAGCCAGATCGCATTAAAGATGATCTTACAACGCAAGGGCTAAAAATAGAAAAGGTTGACAACAAATTGAGCTGGAAGAGTAAAGAACCACTCAATATGTTCGTTTTATCTTTCCATAACGACGAAGATGTCAACAAAATCTATGGCATTAAATACATATTAGGGTGCAAAATTGAAATACACCCACTAAAAAATCCAAAACTTATTCCTCAATGTAAGAGGTGCCAGGCATATGGGCATACCCATAAATACTGTAAAAGGGAGCCAAGATGTGTGAAATGTACTGGGAAGCACCTCACAGCCGACTGTACCAAATCCCCGCAAGATAAGCCAAAATGCGTCCACTGTGGTCTACCCCACCCTGCAAACTACAGAGGGTGTGAAGTAGCTAAACAGATGCAACTCATAAAAAACAAAAACATTAAGAAGAAACCTGATGTGACAACGTCGCAACAGTTTCCTACGATTACACAGGAGAAACAAGCACAGAAAGCAAAGATACAAGCAACTCCAAAACCCACACAAGGAACTAATATTTGTTCTTATGCGCAAGCAGCAAAGCGAGGATCTTCGAACCTGGAGGATAAAATCAACCAGATACTAAAGTGCATCACTACATTTGATAAGAGATTAGAAAAGCTAGAATCCAGCACCAAAACAGCTGTTTCAAATAATCAAAAATGAATAACACTCTTAAAATAATGGCGTGGAACTCCAATGGGCTCCTCAAACATCAGAATGAGTTACAGGCGGTCCTAGATACAGAAAATATAGACGTGTGTTTGATATCCGAAACGCACTTCACTAAACAATCTTTTATCAAATTTAGAGGATATATGGTGTATAACTCGCTCCACCCTGACAACTCCGCTAGAGGAGGTAGCGCGTCATTACGAGCAGTGCAAGAATGAAGAGCCAGATATCCAAGCTGTGGTAATATCTGTGAAAACCAAATTTTGTCATGTGTCTATAGCTGCTGTATACTGTCCTCCAAGGCACATGATAAGAAAAGAGCGGTATTTACATTTCTTTGAAATGTTAGGTCAAAGATTCATCCTAGGCGGTGATTTTAATGCCAAGCACACGCAATGGGGATCGAGACTTACAACAACAAAAGGAAGGCAGCTTTTAAGTGCAGTTAAAGAAACACATTGTGAAGTTATGAGCACAGGGAAACCAACATACTGGCCCTCTGACCTCCAGAAAATACCAGATCTTATAGACTTTTTTATATGCAAAAACATATCCGTTAATTACGTTGCTGTGGAGGAAGGTTATCATATGAACTCTGACCACTCCTCGATAGTACTAAGACTTAGTCAAAAAATTTTACTAAAAGAAAGCCAGATATCCCTGGTTAACAAGTCAACAGACTGGGAAAGTTTTAAACTTGATCTAGATAATATTATCGACCTAAGAACTCCGATAAAAACGCAAGATCAGCTTGACTCAGAAGTAAACAAATATGTTATTGATATCCAACAATGTGCGTGGAACAATACACCACAAATAAAACGCAAATATAAGGGTTATATCTATCCTAAGGAAATTGTGGATTTACTATCTGAGAAAAGAAAACAAAGAAAGCAGTGGCAGCAAACAAGGTGTCCACGGGAAAAAACATTATTAAATAATCTGACTAAGCGATTAAAGAGAAAAATAATACAATTCGAGGATGAATCCCTAAACACCAACCTTCTGCAGTTAACCAATGACAAATCAACGGATTACTCTCTTTGGAAAGTGACAAGGAACCTAAAAAGGCCAACTAAACAAATACCGCCTATTAGAAATACTGACGGAAAATGGGCTATAAGTAATGACCAAAAAGCGTTAAGGTTTGCTCAACACTTACAAAATACTTTTCAACCCAATGATAACTGTACAGATATACTTGAGTGTGAAAAGTTAGTGCAAAATCAAGAAATTAAGCTTGTGACTCCTAAAGAAGTTATGAGAGAAATTCAAAATAATATTAGTTCAAAAAAATCGCCGGGCTATGACCTCATAACAGGTGAAATTCTTAAACACCCCCCGCGCAAAGCCATAGTAAAGCTGACCAAAATTATCAATGCTGCGTTTACTCTGAAATATGTACCTGAGCTGTGGAAGGTAGCTGAAGTAATTATGATTGCGAAGCCTGGGAAACCGCCCCATGAAGCGTCATCATATAGACCTATTTCCTTGTTGCCAGTGTTATCAAAACTATTGCTAAAACGATTAAAACCAATAATAGAAGAAAAAGATCTTATCCCAAATCATCAATTTGGTTTCAGAGAAAAACACTCTACAGTAGACCAGGTACACAGAATAACAAACGTCATTGAAAAAACGCTCGAAAACAAGGAAGTCTGCGCCACCGTATTCTTAGATGTCGCGCAAGCTTTTGACAAAGTTTGGCATGATGGCCTAATATTCAAACTTAGATGTATGTTGCCTCCAGAATTTGCAGATATTCTGGAGTCGTATTTAACTAATAGAATGTTTAGAATAAGACAAGAAGATGCATATTCCGAGCTAAAAGCGATAAAAGCTGGGGTACCTCAAGGAAGTGTGCTAGGCCCAATCTTATACTTGTTGTACACATGTGACATCCCAGAGCTAGATAACAACACCATTGCGACCTTTGCTGATGATACTGCTATTATGGCTACTGGATCGAATCACAAAGAAGCAGTAGAAAAAGTTCAACTTGCTGTGAACAAAGTTTATGACTGGACACAAAAATGGAAGATCAAACTGAATGAGTCAAAATCAATTCACGTTGACTTCACAAACAAACAGTGCGACTACCACCCAATCTACATAAACGGTACGCAAGTGCCTTATTCTAATACAGCCAAATATCTTGGCATAACCCTCGACGCTAAGTTGCGATGGAAAGCTCATGTCAAAAAGAAAAGACAGGACCTCGACATACGCTATAAAAGTATGTATTGGTTACTCGGAAGGAAAACCTGTTTATCAATACATAATAAGATTATACTCTATAAGCATATTCTGATGCCAATTTGGACGTATGGTATCCAACTCTGGGGCTGTACTAAACAGAGCAACCACAAAATAATACAACAATTCCAGAATAAAGTACTCAGGGATGCTGTAAAAGCACCTTGGTACATCAGAAATGACGACCTCCACCGTGACCTTAAAATAGAACTCGTCACCACCATCATTCAAAAATTTGCTGAAGCCCACGAACACAGACTTCACCGACATGTGAATGTTGAGGCAATTCAGCTGTTAGACAACACGGACCTAGTGCGTAGACTAAAGAGAACTAAACCTTTTGAGTTAGTGTAGTGTTTAAAGTTAGTGTATAATAGTGATCATTGCTGTGCTATGCATATAACACATGAACAAAGTGTTTTTATCAATACCAGACTCTAAGAAAGTGCTATGGACTTATATAAAAGTGCTAAAGGACGCTATTCTTAGTTTTAACAAAACCTTTACCGTATAATAATAAGTTAGAGTTAAATTGCTTATTAGTCTTTTAGGCTAGATTGTAATCATTTATTAAGAAATCTTTTCTTAATAATAAGGAAAAAAAAAAAAATACTACACTTACACACTTAGCCGTGTGAATCCGAGGCGGGTAGCTAATTCAATAATGCAAAGAAGACAGTAACGGTTACCAACCTATCCAAGAGCCAGATGTGTCATCAATGGTTATGATCGACTCTGGGCTCCTGAGCTGCTGCAGCAAGGCTGTCGTGAATCCCACTACTAGGCCAGACCCAGCCATGTTCAGGGACACGCCTGACGTTACGAAGCACTGAAATATTCAGAAAAAAAATGTAAACAAGTGAAATATGAAAGAGCAATGCTGGATATAGGGATCCCCCAAGGATCGCCACAATTCATGGAATTCAGTACGCTTGGGTAAGCCTCACGCATCGCGAACTGTTGACTTGATAAAGGATAAAAATAACATGCATTTAAATAGCGTCCAATTAAGCGATACTTAAATGAATACGCCCGGCCAGTAACCACATGGCTGATTCGATAATATTTTGACCATGAAATGAGTTGTGCCGATAAGTAAGAAGAATGAAAACTTTACACCTTTTTTGGTGTAGTGTTTTTATTCTGGGTGCATCGTTTCCACATACAATCTTATAATCCATGTATACAAAACATTGTAAAACATTTTAAAAGAGTAACGGTGGAGTTTCTTGCCCATTCTTCTGCACACGAAACTACCTTTTGGAAGGGGCGACTAGAATCAATTTCATTTCTTGTTCATTTGGCCTATTTGAAATAAATGATTTGACTTTGACTTTGAAAGGCCATGGGGAAAATTATTCCTGAGCACTAACATAACACCATACCATTATATCCCGAAGGGCTGGGCAGAGGCGATTTCGTTACCTATCACGTATTTAGCTGATTTAATTTGACCGTGTATAATGGGGCCGACTATTGTATGGGAATGCCATCATTGTTCCGTTACGAAAAAAGTTCCCAAGTCCTGCTGGCTGCACCTACCTATAGCTCTATCTCTTTCTCACTGAAACAATGATCGTACAATGATTGATCTGATCAATACTCCCAGCACGAACTCACCGGGCATACATAACGGTTTAATGTTGTGTATCTTGCTGGTCATTTGTATTGATTCCTTGAAGCTGGCATTGCGCTGTTACAATTTGTAAATTGATGCCAATATAATTTGTGGTTAATTTGCTGTTTGTGTGTGGCATTCCTACAGTAGTTTTGGCATACTCTAATGGGTTTAATAGTGGATATGGTCTACCATTTGCTGACTAAACCCGGCTTAATGATTGGGTAGGCGGCATCTGTGTATGGGGCAGTATGGGGCAGCACCGCCCGGCGAATTTCATAAAACTTTGGGATTTTTATAATAATATAAACAAACCGTGATGATTGTGGAAATGTGCTCTATTTAATTAGCATTTTGTGAGAGCCTATTGGTACTGGGTGAAATTAAATTAGCTAGCGAAACTACAGAGAGCTGATGTCTATCAATAACATGATGAAATTAAATTGATCTTGATTTTGTTTTGAAGTCAACCGCACATTGTGTAGCTACTTGAAATAGAATAAAAAATTCGTGCAAGCTTCACGACGACTGACGTGTCGTAAACAATAAAAACAGTTTTTCTTTAAACTCGCTCTTAAATTAACTAATATAACCAGCGGCAAAAAAAATATAGTATTTTTTTTTGTAGGGGATGTTTGGATTTTATTATATAGGGGGGGGGGGGTTATAGGTATGGCTAGAAAGCCTACCGAGATAACGTCTAATAGAGAAGTATGGAAGAAAAAGACATGTTGCAGCGACCCCAAATAAGGACAGGTGAATGACGATGATGATGATTTTTTTTTGTTGTAGCTATGTTATAGCTCAGGTTTGAACAACCATCACGCCAGTGAAGTTTCGGTAATTAATTCAAAATCAATCTCAAAGCATTTATTTCAAATAAATCAATTACAGGCACTTTTGAATTGTCAAGGGGTCGGTCAGTAAGGGTTACCGCTACCTACCCCGGAACATAAAGGGCTACGGAAGGAACATGGATGGGTTTTAGTCAGTAAGAGTCTGACACTCCCTTCCGCTCCACCCTGAGCGGGAGCAGTCATTGGATGATTTCCCAACCTTAAAAAAAAAAAAGGGTTCGGTCAGTCAGAAAGATGAAGCTAGTTGCCCATTTCAAAGCAGTAGGTACCTATGGAGAAGAACGAGCAAGAAAATCTATGGACACTCTTTTAAATAAAAATATGTTTACAAAAATTGGGTTACATCATTCATGTTGAAATATACACGTGAGAACGATGCAGAACTTAATAAAAGCGTCCATAATTACAAGATTTAAAAACAATTCAAAATTAATTTAAATTTTAAAACAGCCGTGGCAGCTATGAGGTGACCAGTCCCTACTGACGGCGCCCGTTCATGAACATGACGCATGGATTAGCACCATTCAGCTCAACCATTTTGATGGGAGCTAAATGATCCAACATACGCACCACCATCAGTGAGACATTACAGGGAGCATGACATGCTCTCAGCCGCCAGGGCACATTCAAGTCAATGTAAGACGTACTCAGTAAATGATAGCTTTATAGTAGGTACATAGTACTCACAAACGTGCTATGGAATTATACAATGCTAATCTAATTTTACCTTGAATAGGCTTGAATGGCTAGGAGAGACTTGAGCATTAAAATGACGGAAAATAGAGGAAATATAAGGAAAAGACATACATAGGTTAAATGCTGAGCCTAATTAATACTAATTGAAGGTGATAATAATTTGTCATGATATTATGTGCCGGTAAATAAATGCTTACATTTCATGATTTTGGTTTTGAATTTATTATCAATAGAAGTTTTCAGTGTCAATAAGCGCTTGGGCTTATCAACTATCGAAAAGTATATGATAATTGATAAGGCTATTATTAAACCATTTGAGTACTTTGGTACTTCCTACTTGCATATGTAATGATTTATGTTCACGTAATATTTAATATTAGGGAAGACATTTTATTTTTTAATAAACCAATTACAGCCACTTTTGAATTATCAAGGGGTCAGTCAGTGAGAGAGATGGAGTTAGTTGCCCATTCCAAAGTAGTAGGTATACCCATGGAAAATAAGGGGAAGAAACTATTTTAATAGAATATGCGATATGAGAACTTAAGGGTACACACAAACCCATTAAAACAAAACATGCTGAAACGAAAGACTAATTATTACTAAGAGATTTGTAAAACGAAAATTCTAAAGCTTTCCTATTATATTTCACGATGATTTAATAGAGTCATTTCCGGGCTGCATTCTTTGATCTATCTCAAAGTCGATGCCAGATTGAGTGCAGTCACATGTCAAACTGCAACGTGCGTTATTTATTTACAAAAGCTTGAACCAAAAATAGATGCGATCCCGCCAATCCGAACACAGAACAGCATGGCTCATTCAGGATTACCAACAGATAAAAAACAAAACACAAACCTGCTTCATAAACGGCGTGATCCAAGTCTTTGAGCTTCCCATTTTCACACAATTTTTAACAACATTATCACACGAGTTCTGTCCTCAAATTCCGACACATATTTGAAACGTTCCCGGTTGATAAAGGTTCACCTAACCTCTGAAATGATATTGATACAGATGCAGTGTTGTAAGTACTGAATATTGGGATCTCATTGGTTCGACCTTGGTTCAACGAGTTCTATTTTAGACTGAGCTGTCAATATAGTTGCTACAGCTTGCTTCTAATTGGTTGGCGCGCGTTTCAATTGATGGGTGGGGTTAAGTTGAGTTGTTGCGGTTGGGTTTCGGATGGGTTACCAAGCCTATGGCTACAAAACCTTTCTCTTTAGTAGTGGTGGAATTTGACGCGAACTTTTGCAAGCTTTTTGTTAAAGCTTTCAGATAGCTGGTGACAATTCACCAGCTGTCTGAAAGCTGGTTAAATACTGATTATAAAGACGGTAAATAAATAATTTCCACATTTTGTATTACATACATACATATATAAAATAAAAATATTAAATAGATGGAAGTACAACCGTAATTTACGAACAAAGTAAAAATAAAAATAAATATTTTGTTACAACGCCTAGAAAAAAATTTATATTAATGTTGTGACTATCCCCCAATCGTGGTTTTGTAACTATGAAGCATTGAATAGGCACTGAACCTTAGAAAGCATTCTGCTCCTTGAATAAAATAATAGCAATAGCATTTACCATAGGTTCCGGTAGACTTTAACAAAACATGTTTTTTTTCAGAGTCTCTTCTAAAACTCGTAATTTCTTTGTCTATGGTTTTTATATACGTAGGTAGGTATAGGCATACAGTACCTACCTCAATCAATCACAATCTGCCTAGCCTTTTCTCAACTATGATGGGGGTTGGCTTCCAGTTTAACCAGATGTAGCTGAATACCAGTATTTTACATAGAGCGACTGCCTATCTCGCCTCCACAAACCAGTCGGTAACTGGGTAATAAGCATAGAGGAAAGTAATTATCGGGTAATAAGATACCCCTTGGTGAGACTATCCAGTAGGCAGTAGGTAAGTGTACAAAGACGTGTATACGTTGAGTAACTAAAACAACTCCTTGTTTCCCCGAAAACTTAAGCAAAAGTGTGATATTTATGAATCACATAGATAAAGGTCCTTCGACTGAAATCGACAAGTCTTATTCACTCCTTACAAAATAAGAACAAGTCAAGTCCTAGGTCTCCCACCCAGAGCGGGAGCAGTCATTGGATGATTTCCCAGCCTTAAAAAAAAAGGAAAAAAAACAAATTATAAGTACAATAGTTTTACTACCTCGTTACTGTAATGGTTGCAAGCATTAGTGCTGAACGTGAGGGTCTGGGTTCAATTCCCAAGTCGAGTAAAGTGGTGATGGGTTTGTTCATTAGGCGTTGCTCAGTCCATTAGGCGTTACTTACTATGGGTACATCACTGCCTAACCCTTCAGTGAAACATGGCGTGAAGTTTATAGTTAGTCTAACTAAACACGAGTTGTATCAAAATCTTGTTTTTTATTGGTCATAATAATTCTTATCTTTTATCAGACTTTCACACGCCCCAATCAATTAGGTACAGACGCCAGCACATCAAGCTATCCATTAATGTCAAATTTTCTCCATTAAAAATGAACCTTATGTCTTTGCAATAAAGTTGAAATACTATCAAAGAAATTTGACAGATTGTGGTAACTTGATGTGCTGGCCTCTGTACTTTATGACTGGAACATTTTCTCCTAAATGTTATTACTTTATTCTACAGTTATATATTCTGATAATTCATATAATGTTAATCTAATCACATTTAAAAGCTAAATATTCATAATAATGTACAAAAATAATATGTAAAATAATCAAAGAGCATCCAAAAATTCGTCCACATCGCTGTCAACAGGAAAAGTTCCGCGTACCTATTGCATTTACTCTAATAGCATTAAAATTGTTAAACTGTATATGTTGTTATTGTATACTTTTTTTTATAACGCATTTTTTTGGCAATAGGCTTGCCCCTGACCACGATCTCATCTGATGGTAAGCGATGATGAGGTCGAAGATGAAGCAAGCTTGTCTAGAAGAAACCTATTCACTCTTGACTTGAAGACCCTTGCATTGTAGCTATCTGGATGCACTTCGGGAAGCAGTTCCTCTCCTTAGCTGGACGGAAAATGGGTCAAATGAAAGTCGCACGTCTCCGTACGTCTGGTTATCCGATGATGAAACGGGCTTGACGCCACTCGGCGGAATCAGTTCATGCAATTCCATCGCACACTCCACAACCGAAAATTCTGGTAATTGGTAATTAGCATATTGGTAAGTCCATTAACCGTCTCAGTTTCGGCGTTTCGATATTGCAAATTTTAATATATAATTACGGTTTGTTCGAAACAAAACACATGACATTCACACAGGGTAAATCAAAATCAAAAGACATTTATTCAAACTAAGCTGAAAATCAGCACTTTTTCAAGGTCAAAGTTACATAAGACAGTCCCTCAAAAACGTCCAACCTTCACCATTTCCTAGTGCTTTGGCTGTGAAGAAGAAGTGGCGCAACAAACTCCGAGATCACGATGATGAGTTAAAAGACAAATAAAGAATATTTACATTTATTTGTTCAACAAAAAAAAAAAACTTAAAACTATAATCCTAATGCTATTAAAACGTCGAGCACAGACATCAACGAGATGACAATAATAAAATATGAGCTTTCTGAAGAATCAATAAATAACTACCATCGTCCACATACTACATCAATCGGATCAAACTACAAGAATAACAACTATTTAGAGATCAACCAATAGTCATCGAGAAATCGCCTTTGAAAACATGCTAAGTATGTAGTTCAGCTCCTACTTTTAATATCATCTATACACCTATGAGTTTACTTGGAACTATGTACAGTCTTAATCCTAATTCTACAATACATTTACAAACACCCATTCCTTCGATTACAGTTAATTCATCATCTTAACTTTAAGTTCTTCATCTACATCAACCTTGTCATCTTTGAACTTACCATAGTTGAAATAGTCTTCAATCTCCTGGAGAGTCCTGTCCTTGGTCTCTGGTAGTATGAAGTATAACACCAACAGAGACAATCCCATGACAGTGGCGAAGACAGCAAACGTACCGTAAACTTTCAAATTGATCAGTAGGTACGGAGTAATCTGGAGTCCTGCCATGACTCCGAGAGATATGAAGGTCCCGGCTGCTGCTGAACCAACGCCTCGATGGCGTAAGGGGAACACTTCTCCTAATAACGCCAGAGGTATGGGAGTACAACCTAAATTAGCAAGGATGAAGTATATCACGAAAATTCCTATAGGTATCCAAGTTTTGTCATTAGGAATTATTCCTTCGGCAGCCAAAAAGAGGTAAGTGCAAGCAACCATGAGGACTGCACAAGCAGAAAATCCAGTAGAGAACAGTAAAGTTCTTCGTTTCATGACTTTGACGAGAATTGATGAGGAGACTGCACTGGAAGTGATGATCAAGTCAATAGCCAAAGTGTAGTAGAAAGACTGAGACTTATTACCAGTCACTTCACTAATGATTTGTAACGCGTATGCAGGGAAGATATGTCTTCCGCTGGTTTCCAACAATAAGCTGCTGATGAAGATAATGAAGAGAGGTTTTAGGAAGTCCCTTTGCGTGAACCTTTTTAAAAAATCTCCACATTTGTCACCACACGATGTGTTCTGTACTGGTTTCGACCTTTGCTCCATCTGGGCTCTGACTAACTCTTCTAATTCATTGTAAGATGCTTCTGAGTTTCCTCTCAACCAATAAAAAGAATCCTCGCTTTTTCCGTACTCTCCTCTAGATGCCAACCATGCTGGACTTTCGGGCCACGTGTAGACAATGATCAGGGCTAGGAAATGTGGTATGAGACAGATCAAGGCTACTGTCCTCCAGTGGTAGAAGTGCCCTATAATATGGACTGACATGCCTCCTAAACATACTGATGCTGTTTTCAGATTTAAGAAGACTCCTCTATACTTCGGGTTTGAGTACTCTCCTATTACAATAGCTCCTAAAGAAACCGTCGCTCCAGCAGTGAAGCCACCCAAGATCCTCCCAATCATTAGAGCTGGAATGCCACGAGCGAGGTAAATGCAGATCCAGCCGATGATTCCCGGAAGAATAACTATGCCATGAGCTAATTTTCGGCCGTAAAAGTCCATTAGGAACGATGATAGAAAGAAACCTGGGATACCGGATAGGCCACATGATGATGCTGTAAAAGAAAACTTATCTTAATCAACAATACCTAATAACAAAATATTCGTGAGATTTTTGGTAGGTAAAATAAAATAAAAATACACTACTATTATTTATTTTTTCCTGTGTTGTCCCACTTCGGGGCAAACACGAATAACTTACCTAGCCATGATGAGGTGTGCAGATCAGTTTTAATAGGAGAGTCAGGTGCCTGTAGCCCCGGCAGGAGGCTGGTGGTGTAGCTCAGCATCATACCCTGCCCGATCATGTTGCTCCATACGGCTGATAAGGTCCATGCCTGGAAAAGAGGAGAGAAAAATAAATAAAAATAAATCAAAGTGCATCAAAAAATTCAACAATTGAAGTATTTTATGAAACTGTAGCTTATACTACGATACCTAATCTAATCCTAATATACTATTAGGCTGTTTGTGTAGAATTATATGTATTAAGATACCAGCTGCTTCCTCTGAACGGGGAAACGTCATAATATAATGAGGTTTATTGTATTAAGTACATTTACTTAGATTCGAGTTATCTTGGGAAAATATGAAAATGCATCTTGCAATAAAATGTACTTAGTATAAGGCCGAATTTAGAAATATTATCGTGAAAACCAGCCAAGTGCACTTTCGTACCACCAAAGCACTTCCGTAGTTGGAATGAAATATCTCACAAAACTTAACATTGTAGTTGATAAACAAGTTCTCCCATACCATTACAACAGCAAATGTAAGTTGGTTCGCACAATATTTGGAGATTTATTGACTTCTATAGGTTTTCGTACTCAGCAGTGGCGCATGCGACTATTAGGCCAATGAGGCAGAATCGTTCCATAAAGCGGTGTGCAGTAAGAATTAAGTGGTAGAAATCACCACGTAAGGAAAAATGCAGCAGCCCAGAGGCTGGATTAAGGCCGGGACTCCTCCAAAGCGGAGACGTGACGAGCGGGGAGAAGATGTTTTTTATACAACCAGTAAGTAAAGCCGACCCCCTAATTATCAAAACTACTCAATATTTGAGGCAGTCATGGAAGATGTTTTGGCACAACTTGCTACTGGTAATAAATCAGTAGTTATCTGTGGTGACTTTAACATTAATATTTTAGAAAATAATTCCAATTCAAGTAGATTATTAAATTTGTTTAAATCATTTAATTTGTCAAATGTGTTTTTAGAACCAACCCGAATAACTATGTCTACTGCTACATGCATTGATAATGTTTTCTGTTGCTGCGACTATTTAGATAAAGCAATAGTTAATTATCTCCCTTCTGATCACAGTGGTCAAACTGTAACTTTTGAGTCCAACACAACAATACAAAAAATCCTAATACAATCCAGACCTATAACATCTGTTAATTTAAATAAATTTAATATTGCATTAAATTGTAAGTTAAGTGATCAGGAACTATCTTTAAAAAATATTAATATTTTGTATAAGGAATTCTTTAACGTAGTGCAAACTGAGTTTAATAATTGTTTTAAGAAGAAAACTAAAACTATAAACCCTAAATTTGTATTTAGTGACTGGGCCACTAAAGGACTCAGGAAAAGTAGGGAAAGACTTTTCGAGCTTTATGGCCTTAAGCCTTTTATTAACACAGAATCTTTTAATAAGTATGTTGCTAACTACTCGAGAATTTTTAAGAAAACTTGTAAAGCAGCTAAATCCAAATACATTAGCAACAAGGTTAAATCAGCTGAAAATAAAATAAAGACGGTTTGGAAAATTATCAACAACGAAACGAACAGGAGCAAAAGACATAGTTCAGATTACGTACTGGAGACGTCATGTGGTTCCATTTGTGATAGCAAACAAGTAGCTCAAGAATTTGTAAATTTCTTTACCAGTATTCCCCTAAAAACTACTGAAACTCTAAATTCCTCGCCTTCCCTCTCTTTTGATTTAGTAAAGGCAAACGTTTCACCCTGCCTGATTGAATTCAACTTTAAGCATATTAACCCCATAATAGTGATTAAAACTTTTAAACAAATTAAAATCAAATTAACCGAAGATCTTTGGGGAATGTCCAGTAAAGTCTGCACCTCGATCATTGAGACGATAGCACCTTACTTAGCCTTCATATTTAATTTATGTGTGGATCAAGGCATCTTCCCGGATTTAATGAAATACAGCAAGGTAATACCACTTTTCAAATCCGGGGACAGTAAAGACACCAATAATTATAGACCCGTATCTGTGCTGCCGGTTTTCAGCAAGATCTTTGAAAAGATAATGCTTAATCAAATGCTTAATCATTTTAACACGAATAAAATACTTAACGATCAACAGTATGGTTTCACCAAAGGACGTTGTACAACTGACGCCGGTGTGACCTTATTAAAACACATTTTCAATGCGTGGGAAGAGGCTCAAGACGCCATAGGAATCTTTTGTGACCTCTCCAAGGCATTTGATTGCGTTGATCACGAAACCTTGCTGTTGAAGCTAGAGCATTACGGACTTGGGAAACTTGCGCTTAGTTTGATAAAATCTTATTTAAATGACAGACAACAGCAAGTTCAAATAAAAGGTGTAAATTCACTCGGATTAAAAGTAAAAATGGGTGTGCCACAAGGTTCTATATTGGGTCCTTTCCTCTTTTTAGTATACATAAATGATCTTCTCCATTTATTAAAAAATCAACCACAAATGGTGTTATTTGCTGATGACACTTCTTTAATTTTTAAGATAGATAGACGTGCAAAAAATTTTGACGACGTAAATAACGCCCTACTGCAGGTCCAAAATTGGTTCACTGCAAATAATTTAGTATTAAATGGGAAAAAAACTAAGTGCATAAGATTTTCTTTACCAAATGTTAAAAGTAGTGATTGTGAGATAGTATTGAATCAAGAGAAACTAGATTTTGTCGATAAAACTGTTTTCCTAGGGATCACGCTCGACTCAAGGCTACAATGGGGTCCTCATTTAACATCTCTTGCAGGACGGCTAAGTTCTGCAGCATATGCTGTCAGAAAGATCCGTCAGTATACTGATGTAGATACCGCGAGGCTAGTCTATTTTAGTTATTTTCATAGTATCATGTCTTACGGTATTTTACTTTGGGGCCGAGCTGCAGACATCGACTCAATTTTTATTCTGCAGAAAAGAGCTATCAGAGCCATATATAATCTCCGTAGGCGCGATTCTCTAAGAGAACGGTTTAAGGTTATTAACATCATGACTGTACCTTGTCAATATATCTATGAAAACATCATGTACGCAAGGAAAAATCTGCATCTTTTTAGTAAAAGAGGTGAAAGACACAATTATTTCACTAGAAATAGGGACCAATTAGTTCAACCAGGTTTCAGGCTGGCTAAAGTAGATTCATCTTTCATGGGGTACTGTTTAAAATGTTACAATAAAATACCTCCCCACATTCTTGAACTTAATGAAAAAAAATTTAAAACTTGTATAAAACGCACACTATGCAGCCAAGCGTATTATAAATTGGGAGATTACATAGCTGATAAAAATGCTTGGGTCAATGCTAGTCTAGCTCCACAAGGGCGCATAAACTAATTGATTAGATTACTAAAAACTGTTGGAGCTGCGGAAGATCAACAACAAAAAAAACTATCTTTGCATTGTATAAATTCAATCTCTTAATATTGTATAATTGTTTAGCACATATGTGAGTACTATGTACCTACTATAAAGCGACCATTTGTTGGGTACGTATACATTGACTTGAATGTGCCCTGGCGGCTGAGAGTATGCCATGCTCACTTTAATGTCTCGCTGATGGTGGCGTGTGTGTTGGATCATTTAGCTCCCTTCAAAATGGTTGAGCTGAATGGTGCTAATATGTGCGTCATGTTCGTGAACGGGCGCTGTCAGTAGGGACTGGTCATCTCTTAGCGGCTAAGGCTTGTTTTAATTTATTTTTTGGATAGTTTTTACATATTTTATATCGGATGCTTTTAACGTTCTGCATCGTTCTCACATGTATAATATTAATATGAACTATGTAACCAATTTTTTGTAACCATATATTGTTTAAAAGAGTGTCCATGGAGTTTCTTGCCCGTTCTTCTCCATAGGTACCTACTGCTTTGGAATGGGCAACTAGCTTCATCTCTCTGACTGACCGACACCTTGACAATTCAAAAGTGCCTGTAATTGGTTTATTTGAAATAAATACTTTGAGTTTGAGTTTGAGTTTGAGTGGAGACGTGATGTGTGAATAACGAAATTCTATTGGTTGTATAAAAAAACATCTCCTCTCCGGTCGTCACGTCTCCGCTTTGGTGGAGCCCCGGCCTAAACGCCCGGTTGATAGCAAGAAAGCCGTCCCGGTAGAAACCGGGTGAAATGTGGGTGTATGTGTAGACACACCTTTCCACAAATCTTCGCGGATTACATGCGTGTTGTTGTTATGAGTTATCTCAGCAGCTGTTGTTATCTAAACATTGTGTAAAATACAAATGGTAGATTCACGTATTTTTAACGCAATAAAATTGTTTTATTATCCAGATAAAACCATTTTACTGTACATATTTTCTAACGGCAAAGTCGAGGAAAAGTTAATAACATTTCTTGACATTTGCACGTCACAGCGTGTGGCAAACATGCTTTGTACAGAGGCCAGCACATCAAGTTACCCGAATCTGTCAAATTTCTTTGATAGTTTTTCAACTTTATTACAAAACCATAAGGTTCATTTTCAATTGGGAAATTCTGACAGTTTGGGATAGCTTGATGTGCTGGCGTCTGTACTTAATAATGTTGTTACCATCTTGCATGCACGTATTTTCTTGTATGTATGACACATGTTTATGCAAATAAATATTATCTTATCTTATCTTATCTAAAAACAATTGTGTTTACATTCAAAGACATAAAATAATTGCCGTTTTATTGACATTCTCATAAAGACTTATAAATTAATAATTTCTAGTTTGAAATGACTTAAATTGAACCTTTTTTTTCTTTGAGTTTTATTCTTAAATTCTTTTAGCCTTGTTATGGCAATTAAAATATTTAAAAAAAAAACAGAGAGAACCTAATCGCTCAGCGACATTATAGCGGTCCTTGAACCACCTACGTTTTCTCGCATCCCACATTTTATAAACTGAAATAAAGTCCAAAAACGTCCTGAATCAATAATAACCATCGATGTTGAAGATTTTTTATGCCCAACGAGCTTTTCTCTTTTTGTGTGTATACTAATATTCTAAAGAGGTAAAAGTTTGTATGTAGGGGTTAATCTTCGGAACTGTTGATCCGATTCTATACAATCTTTCACTAATGGGAAGCTACATCATCCCTGAGTGCTATAGGCTATATTGAAAAAAAAAACACGCGGACCAAGTCCCTTGGAAGTGCTAGTCCTTTATAAATTTGTCCATAATATAAGTACCGGTGGAACAGACATCGACGCGAAGCCAGTCCCACATAAGCTTCGAAAACAGCAACTCAGAAATTACATTTAGAAGAGGAGCAGCGCCGTCTCTCGGGGCATGAACCACCACCTCTCATATAATTATTATTTTCACTGCTTTCGCCACTTATGATACATAACCAGACTCCAGTCTGCTACTGATAAAATCCAGATAGAAAAACCCAATAACACTTTGCCCAAGCCGGGAATCGAACCCAGGCTCTCATGCTCAGCAGTAGCGCTTGCGACCACTAGACCAACGAGGCATAAAAATTATAAACATAACTATTAAAAAAAATGACCTTAGGGCTGTGAAGCACAACGTTACAAGAATAAAGATTAATGTTTCAATTACAATTCCTATAGGTTATATTGTCAACTTTTTCCTCAATTTTCCTGGTCTTTCGCCAAGGTGCTATTTAATTCAGACCATGACGCAAGAAAAGTCTTTAGTTACAGAAACTCAATTAATTGTTAGTAATCCTAACACGCAGTTAAATTATTTACATAAATAAAACACAACCTCTCCCCATGGGGGTAGACGGAAACTATAGAACGACATAATTATATACAGTGAGCTAACTGGTAATGTTCTTCGGAAAGGTGAGTATCCGGGCCGCGGCGTGCGTGTACGACCAGCACCATAATGGAGTAACACACCATAAATCACTATCCAACACTATTTGTGCTAGGTATGGAAGCCTACCAAAGTTTAGAATTTAGGCGAAATCTTGCCACGGTTAAATATTTCATCCGCCTTATCCGTGGTTCCCACTTCACCACGTTTATAGTATATTTGCTTTAATATCCCTCGTCCTAATTTTTCGTTTGTCATTTTAACTTTTTACTGACCAATAACTTGTTTGTTAGGTTATATACTATAAATGCAAGTTGGTTATAGTAAATAAATAAATTAAACTATATGAATTATTTAGAAGGATATTACTGATCCATTGCTTCTTAAGTATGTAAAAATTGTCCGCTCAGCAACGTAAACCATGTTGTATGTTGTACTGTCAAAATCAAAATTAATGGAGTTGGAGAATGAACGTTACGGATAATTTGTTGTTTGTCTGCAAATCCTTTTATAAATTCTATACCCTTTTTTTTTGAGGGTGGGAAATCATTAAATGATTACTCCCGCTCTGGGTGGAGCGGAAGGGAGTGTCAGAATCTTACTGACTGAAAAAAATAAATTAAGTAATTTTATTAATAAGGTCTTTAGTAATTCAATAAGTCAATTAGGCCTTTCGATTCAAATTGATTGATTGAAATTGAAACGTGTGATTATCCACAATTCTATTTCAAAAGAAGTAATATATGGATTATTTGAATGGAAAAGTGCTAGTGTCTTGTAAATAACCACCTAAAGTACCCCATTACTTAACATTCTTACCTACTTAAAATAAAGAAACCTTTCACAAAAAAATAAACTAAACACTTTGATCACAGAATATACAAATGTTTTCTTTACAATGTCATCACAAATCCACAATAAATAAACAACAATTTATGTATCTACCTGTCTTAGGAAAGGAGACACCATGTTGACCTGTCCTCGTCTCCAGCGACTGTCGGTAACAACTAGTAACTGCTATCAGCAGTAATTGATGATAATCTGATACAAGGAACTTTATTGTGCCGATTGTACACAAATCCCTTTATTGTGTGCGGTAACTACTGATAATTCGTTACGATCTGTCTGTTTATTAAAGATTTTAAATCGTTAAACGCGTTAAATCTACCATTTAATAACGCAGACCGTAGTATTCAAAAACCTACATACATTAAGGCCTTTGTTTTAAGGGTGGGAAATCATCAAATGACCCCTCCCGCTCTGGGTATGGCGGAAGGGAGTGTCGGACTCTTACTGACTAAAACCCATCCATGTTCCTTCCTTAGTCCTTTATGTTCCGGGGTAGCAGTAACTGCTTGACTTTCCCAGCGCCAGATATATCCTTAATCAAGAAATAATTTCGAGTTTAAGTCAGTTTTTCCATACAAATTCTGTAAACAACGACGGATAAAATATATCTAACACAGCTGTTAATAAAGTGTATATTGACTGGCAATAAATGTTTAATTATTCATTGATTACACTTATACATTAATTTCCTATGAATTTGAATTAAAAAATATGATGTAAACTGTATCAAGAACTTCCATGTGACGAAAACATAGAAACTGCTAAGGTTTGTTTAGTGATGGATGATTATGATTGGTACAAATACTACTCTGTCAAGAAAGTACCGGGAAAAGATCAATAATACACAAAATGTCTGTTATTCATCCAAATTTATTTTATCACCTTCAAAGTATGCTCCTTTAGAAACGATACACTTGCGCCAACGAATAATCCATTCATCAAAACATTTTTTAAATGCTGCTTCCGCAATTGAGTTCAGTTCTCGCCGCGAATTCTCCTTTATGTCTTCTATCGATTGAAAACGGGTGCCACGAAGTGGTAATTTGAGTTTAGGAAAAAGAAAAAAGTCAGCAGGAGCCATATCTGGTGAATATGGTGGTTGCTGGGTGGTATTTGTTGAGTGTTTGGTCAAAAATTCGTTCACAATGATAGCCTTGTGCGAAGGCGCATTGTCGTGGTGCAACATCCAAGAATTTTCTTTCCACAAATCTGGCCTTTTTCGTCGAATTTGCTCTCTTAAACGCCGCATAACGCTCAAATAATATTCTTTATTTACCGTTAGACCTTCCGGTAAGAATTCAGAGTGCACAACACCGCGATAGTCAAAGAAAACAGTCAACATGACTTTGACTTTTGATCGACTTTGGCGTGGTTTTTTCGGTTTCGGTTCAGTTGGAAGGCGCCACTCGGAAGCTTGTTGACTAGTTTGCATGTCAAACTCGTAAACCCACGTCTCGTCACCAGTAACAATGCGTTTCATGAATGTTGGGTCCGAACTGACTCGTTCTAGCATGTCCTCAGCGACTTTCATGCGATTGAGTTTTTGGAGAAAATTCAGATCTTTTGGGACTAGCCGAGCAGCAACATGTTTCATACCCAAATGATTAGTTAAAATGGTACGGATCGACTCGTGAGATACAGAAAGTTCGGCGGCTATCTCTCTCAGAGTTGAATGGGGATTTTCAGTCACTATTTTCTTCACTTTTGCGATGTTAACTTCAGTTGCAGACGTTGACGGCCTACCAGAGCGAGGCAAATCTTCCATCACATCTCGACCGCTTTTGAACGCTTTGAACCACTCATAAGCACGAGTTTTTGATAAAGTCGATTCACCGTAAGCCTTCTGTAACATTTTCAGTGACTCCGAACACGAAATTCCATTGGCGATGCAAAATTTAAGACAAACTCTTTGTTCGATATTTTTGTCCATTATGAAATTCGCAATACACACTATATATGATATTACTAAAACCAGCACTGTATTTAATATAAATAACAGATGCAACTCAAACGCCGCGCCAAAATGGAAAACAGTTGTGCCAATCTAACAACTACAAAAAAACTAAAATTTGAATTTGGAACCATAAACAAATCATACATTCCCGATACTTTTTTGACTGAATGTATATCGACAGACTCTATAAACATGGACAACACGTCGCGTGCACCCGACTAGCTTACTTCCCGCGGAGAGCTCGTTCACAATTTTTCTTCGCTGTAAACACGCTGGCGAATAGTAATATTCGCCAGCGTGTTTACAGGCGACGTGTTGTCCACGTTTTCACTATAGGTATTGGCGACCACTCGTCTCGCTCTCTCTTGTACTCTGACGTAACAAACCGCTGTTGTGTCGCCGCTTTTGTAAACACGTTGCGCAAACGTTACGTGCTTTTATTGATTATTTTGTTTTCTTTTTCGGTTCGTTAATGTTAACACTTTTTCCAACGGAACAAAATACTTCAGTTTCTTCAATTTCGCAATATAGGCATGCTGCACCTAATACATAATTTTACCAATGTTTTATTGAAAATGTTACCTTTGCCTTTACCAATTTTATATTTTAAATCATAATTTCAAATTTTAATACCAATACCAACAACCACTAAATCAATACCACATCAATACCACCAACCAACCAAACCAATACCAGCCAAAACAATACCAATACCAACCCCCAACCAATACCAATTTTTATAAATGTTAGCGCGTATTACCTACTAAATAAGTTAGCTTATTTCAGTGATTTATTAAAGATAAGATAAAGATAGTTTATTTGTCAAAAACATGCGTTTACATACAAATTAAGCATGCAAGATCTTAGTTATATATTGTATTGTGCATGTCGTGTTTACCTATAAGTAACTGATTCACTGTTATTTTACTTTGAAATATGTATTATGTGTTTGTATCAGTGTAATCAGTTGTTGGTAAACCTAATAAATAAATAAAAAATACATAATCTTTAGCAATAAATCGTCGTCAGCGAACATTCATGTCCTTCTCCGAAAGGCAAGATGCCTTTGCTTTGTCGACGATTAGATGTTAGTTATTACAATTATTTGTGCCTAATAATATATCAAAGCCCCAAACCTCACGTTTCTCTTTATTTCGGTGTCCTTGTGAACACGTTCCGATATGGTTTTATGGTACGTAAGATAAATAAATTGAAAAGATAGAAGAAAATGTATGATTTAGGAACGGTTGATTATAGTTTCTCTGATAGCTGATCGGTTTGGTTGAGGCCCCCAAGTAAAGGGCCGACATAATTATCGAAGTTACCGAATTAGTCGGTCGAGTCTGTGAAAGTCTCACCGTAAAAACTAGCAGTGATAGCCTAGTGGTGTGACCACCGGACTGCCCAGTCATAGGTCTCGAGTTCGAACCCAAGGCACGCACCTCTGATTTTTCGGATTCATGTGCGTATTTTATAATTATCACTTGCTTAAAATCGGTGAAGGAAAACATCGTGAGGAAACCGGCATGCCCGAGAGATATTTGTCAACAGCATGTGATGCTAAGTCAGAGGCCCGTGGCCTGGGCAGCATTAAAACTCTGACACCAGGTTAGTTACTAACCACACGAAAAGAAGACCGAACTTGAGTGAAGTGAGCTTCCGCTCAATGCTAGGGATTGACACTATTGACAGCTCACTTCAAGCTCACTTAACCTTAGTTTTTACGGTGAGGTTTTTTACAGAATATCACAACAAGTGTTACTTAGCGGCAATTTGATCCAAATGAAATGAAATGAATTCATAGCCATTATTTAAAAAAAATCTGATGTTCCCTACATGTTGACGAGTTAGGAGAGCATAATGAATGGAACAGCTGATTTTTTTCGCGATTTCAGCTTTCTTCCCATAGTGACAATTGTCCATAATGATGAGTACAATGACCTCTTAAAATAATGCCTATGAATTCAATTTAACCCTGTATAGTGATAATACAACAAAGCAATAAAAAATACAACCCTATACACTTATAGCTGACTATTTCGCACATTGCAACGCAAACCGGATTGCATCTTGCGGAATTTAAACTAAATATTTTAAATAAATTTTACCCTTATATCTAGGTAGGTATAATTCGTTGGAAGCTTTTTCATAAGTTCAATCAAACTGCTTCAAATTTTCTACTGTGTTCACAGTCACTTCAGTCAATCCAATAGGTAATGTTTTCGTATGTTAAGACAGCGTTACCTAGCTGTTTTAACATAGGTTCGCTGAAAAGACTGCTATGGGCAACATCCAGCAGAGATAAAAACGGCCGCTGTCGTCCGTCGGGCAGTAGCCCACCAGACACAACAGCCCCCTGGTCGAAGGATCCTCAAATGTCTATGGAAGATGAATATCTTAACACCCAGTTTCTCAATAAAAATCAATCTGCCTAGCTTTTTCCCAACTATGTTGGGGTCGGCTTCCAGTCTAACCGGATGCAGCTGAATACCAGTACTTTACTTAAAGCGACTGCCATTCTGAGCTCCACGACCCAGTAACTGGATAAGAATGGCTGTCAGATTTTCGGGCTTCTGACGACCCGTAACAACTGTCAAAGATGCACAAATGACAGCCGGGACCAACAGCTTAATGTGCTTTCCGAGGTACGGAGGAGTCGCGGTATGTAAAGATGGTCACCCATCCACGGCCAACCCCGGCAAGCGTAGCTTAACCTCATGGATCGACTTGTGCGGCTGTTATTACTAAGCCACGAGCTCCGTTCTCATACCTCCATAATGGGCACAAGTTTTATTTGTGAGAGAATCAGAATAATAAAGGGTTTGGCGGGATTAAGCTGGGCAGCACGCATGGCAACAACTACAGACGGGCTATCGGCAAAGATAATCGCCATGGTCCAGAAACACAGTGTACTTTTATCATCACGAGGTCGTTTTCAAAGAAAGGAGGGTTATCAAAATCCATTTTCATTTATTACTGTTCTACTATACAAGATCAAATTAGCTAGCGAAAATTCATATACAAAATGGATATCTAAACATAATGAAACGATAAAAATGAAGTAAAAATAGAATTTGATGGAAAAAGTCGGGTCAATGACCGGATATTGTGTACAAGAAATAATCGTTTGGAAAACAGTTTATTTTTATGTTAACTTCACAAACGTGATGAGAATCGATTTCTAAATATCTACGATTAAACAAAAAAAAGGGTCGTTAGCTAATTTAATTTGACCCATTTTAACTCAAAATAACCTGGAACAAATCCGCTAGGCATACATCAAGGCTTTATAGCTTCAGACAAATATGTCGGCATTTGTAGTGGTAATATTATTAATTCATACATTACATATTAACAGGGTAAAGGCTCGTGTAACTTCGAAAAAAAACAGTAATCCACACATTTCCTCAAGTTATGTAAATATCAATCGTATAACACCATATCGTGTTGCACCATTATGGCGTATTGAGTGCGTGTACATGTGCATGTACCCGGCGCGTCAGGTGAGTGCAACAAATATATGAATTAGTGCTTTTGTTAATATTTTTAATTACTTTTAAAACTAACATAGCGTTAAAGTAGTGTGTATTACTAACAACATATGGATCAAGGTCTGAAATAAAGTTTTTTTTTTTTTATAATCAGCATTAATGTTCCCACTTCTGGGACACTAGCTTCCTCTTTAAGACAGGGAGTGGGCCATAATGCACCACGCCAGTTGGCGGATGTCACGTGTCTTCGAATTTGGTTCTAGGACATGCCGGTTTTCTCACGTTGTTTTCCTTCACCGTTTTGAGAGAAGTGGTGATGAAATTAAATTCACAAAGTGAAGTGCCCGCTTGAGGTCGAACTCACGACCTCCTCGTAAGCCGGGCCGATACCACTGAGCTACTACAGCTGCTCACTAAATCATAAATCATATGGACACAGCTGAATATTTTTCGATCTCTGTGTTTGTTCGATGATAAAAGTTGTTCATATCAAAGTTCAATGGCCCCTGAATTTCAGTTGTTCTGTTATTTCAAGTTTACCTTGTAAAATAAATAAAAGAATTTGAAAAACATACAATTTGGGTTAAGCTACGTGAACCAGATGTTTTAGATATCCATTGTTTGGTCGCAAAACTAAAAACCAACTGTTTCAACAATGTGGTACCTATTTAAATCAGTATTTAATCAAAATATCGCAAAATCTTTAAAATACATATCATTTACACATTCCTCTCTTGCTTTAACGTTCCACAAGTTAAGTTGGACAAACAAAGAAAAAAGTATATAGAACTTAATTTATTTATCTACAAAATAATAAAAGGGAATAATACATTGTATGTAACACTTCGTATCTTATCAATAATCACAATTGTACAAAACTAAAAAAAAAGTCTTCAATGTTATTTGGCAGGCAAATTACAAGTACCTTAAAAAGGTTGTCATTATAACCAATTACGGGCTTTTAACCGCAAATAAAATCACGATAGATGAGTAGTAGATATTACTTATCAGTACTCTCCAGTCTTATTCATTTATCATCTTAACATTAGCTTCCTCATCATCATCATCAACGTTAGCAAATCTTCCATAGTTGAAATAGTTCTCAATCTCCTGCAGAGTCCTATCTTTGGTTTCTGGCATTATAAAGTACAATATAAAAAGAGATACGCCCATAATAATTCCATACACAGCGAAGAAACCATACACTTTGATGCTATCAATCAAATGTGGGGTCGATTTCAGTCCTCCCATTAAACATATTGATATCCAGACTCCTGACAAGGCTAAGCCTGCTCCTCTGTGAGATAAGGGAAACACTTCTCCAACTAACGCTAAAGGTATGGGTGCACAACCTAAGTTAGCAAGAATGAAGTATAAAACTAACATGGACATTGGTATCCAAGGCCGCTCTCCAGGTATTATTCCTCTGGCTTCCAAGAAAAGATACGTACAAACTGCCATCAGGACCCCAAAAGCAGCAAAACCAGTGGAGAAGAGAAGAGTTCGTCTATTCATCATCTTTACTAAAGCCGAAGCAAATAAAGCACTCGCAGTGATGATGATATCCGAACCAAGAGTGTAGTAGAAAGACTGTGACGTTTCTCCCGTCACCTCAGTTATAATATGAAGAAGATACGCTGGAAAGATGTGCCTTCCACTCATTTCTAACACTATAGTCGCTAACACCATTATAAAGACTGGTTTCACAAAGTCTTTCTGTGTGAATTTCTTGAAAAACTCTGATATTTTCTCAGAGTAAGTTAACTTCAGCTTTGGTTTTGCCGTTCGTTCTCTCTGAGCTTTGATGGTCTCTGTAATTTCTCTCCGGGAGACTTCACTGTTTCCTCGAAGCCAGTAGAAGGCTTTTTCGCTTTTATCGTACTGTTGTTTTGAGAGCAGCCATGCGGGACTCTCAGGCCAAGTGTAGACGATGATCAGGGCAAGAAGCAGAGGAATCAAAGAAACCAATGCTATCGTTCTCCAATGGAGAAACCGGCTTATAATATGAATAAACATAGCTCCCATGCATACAGATGCATTCTTTAGATATAGGAACACTCCTCTGTATTTCGGGCTGGTGTATTCTCCAATCACAATTGCTCCTAAAGATACCGTTGCGGCAGAAGACAGACCACCCAGGAACCGCCCAGTCATTAGAATAGTGATGTCATTGGAGAAGTATATCATCAGCCAGCCGACTACTGCTGGCAAGATTACTAGGCCGTGTGTAATCTTCCTTCCGTAGAGATCCATTAGGAGTGAGGATATGAGGAACCCAGGTATTCCTGCGACGCCAACGATGGATCCTAGAAGAAGAAAAACGACTTCAGTTTACGTTCAAGTTAATTAATTGTACTAAAATATAATACAAGTGGTCAAGCCTACTCTGTCCTCTCATTCCTATTTATCACTGCAATTCGAAACTATAAAGCAAATTAAAGAAGTAACCCTGAAAATTCTTGCCGGCTCTTCTCACTAGGAAACGAGCAATTGCAACCACGCACCTGGGTTATGACGTTTCACAAGTGGTGGCTGCGATTGGTACTTAAGAAATATTGATTGGCATTATTTATACACTGCATACCAGCCAATCTTCGGATGTTTTCCTCAACCAAAGGTTACGGGAAGCAAGCGCAACATTGACCAACTCACTTACGTAACACAAGAAAGTATATTTATTTATTTAACACATGGAAAACTAAAATATATTATGCATCTTGCAACAAACCCAGTATTACGTTACTTTTTTTTAAGACTGGGTAATCATCCAATGACTTCTCCCGCTCTGGGTGGAGCGGAAGGGAGTGTCAGACTCTTACTGACTAAAACCCATCCATGTTCCTTTCTTAGTCCTTTATGTTCCGGGGTAGCGAACCAAACAACCAACCAAAAAACCAACATCTCTTTCAACAGTTTTTATTTTGTTATTATTTCAGTTTGAGAATGAGACAGAGTTATATAGGACGCTCTGTAAAGTATTAATTTATTAAAATAGTACTGGCACATGAGGTGTTGGATTATCTTTTTACAGAAATATTACTAAGCAGTGTGTTCCGCAGTGAACAATAGCTCTGTTTCTTCATTATGATTTGTGTATTTTGACTAGTGACTATTTAATCAGGTGTGTATTTTGCGTTAATTTTTAGGTATTTCTAGTTTATATGTCTAAAGTTGGTTTCAGCTAACTCAGTAAATAAGTAGGCTTATATATAGGTTTAATGAAGTAGCTGAAAACTCGAATCACACAACAACCTTTTTTATACAAAATATTAGGGATTTAATAGGGTTTTAAACAAAGCCAAAGTGC
The DNA here is from genome assembly GCA_951799385.1 of Hyppa rectilinea. Taxonomy (NCBI): domain Eukaryota; kingdom Metazoa; phylum Arthropoda; class Insecta; order Lepidoptera; family Noctuidae; genus Hyppa; species Hyppa rectilinea. Next base: position 12,644,299 of record OX637326.1, read on the forward strand.
CCCTGGGTTTAGTCAGCCCTGAAGTTCACTTTTTTAAATTGATTATGGTGAAACTGTTAGTTCAAAAAACGACCATGCAAAAACATCTTTAAAACAGTTCTGTATCTTACCTAGCCATGATGCTGTATCCAGGTCAGCTTTGATGGGTGAGTCAGGCTGTTTGAGAGCTGGTAGAAGACTGGACGGGAAGCTGAGCACCAGGCCCTGACCGAACATGTTGATCAGCACCGCTGACATCGTCCATGACTGAGGAAATTAAGGTACACATTGTAAATAACAAGATACGAGGTGAGGCAATAATGCCGAATATATAGGTTTTAGGGGTATCGTAAGCCCAGTTACTGGGCTGTGGAGGTCAGATAGGCAGTCGCTCCATGTAAAATACTGGTATTCAGCTGCATCCGGTTAGACTGGAAGCCGACCTCAACATAGTTGGGAAAAGGCTAGGCAGATGATGATATTTTTTAGATTTTTTATCCGTTTGTCTGGATATATTGTTTATTTTATTATTTTATAATTATGATATTTTTTCTTAATGGATTTTCTGTAATATGATTCTAATTTAAGACATTCGATGAAGTTGGTGTGACATTTTAAATGCTTTTATTTTTTACTGTGTTGACATTGTTTATTATTAATGTGATTTTTATTTAATTTTATTTGACTTAGTGACGGTATGCTTACATAAGTAAGTATACCGTCAAAAGATAACTTTTAATTATTAATCAAGTTACGTTTTTTCTTTTGTTTTGTTTTAACTAATTATTTAACTAATTTTATACTATTAATACATTCAGATATAATTGTAATTGAGTACTTGAAATGAAATGCTAGATGTAAGTTTGATTAATAAAATATTTAAATGTGAAAGTTCATAATAATCTATGTAAACGATTTAAGATAAAACAGATACTATTCAATATTAGTTTTAAGTTGTCTTGCTGCGCCCTAACAGGGTCATGTACTCACTAGTTTTAAGCTAACGTGTAAAATTGGTTGTGTACATTGTGCATTGAATGAATAAATAAATATATTATGTTTCCGAATTGCACAATGGCTGAACGGATTTGGATGAACTTTGGCACACGAAAGAAAAGATTATTTAACCCAGATTAACAAAAATGCTTTTAAACACGGGAGTACGTTCCCGTGGAATATTTTCCGACAACCACGCGGGTGAAGCCGCGTGCAGAAACTAGTTAGAACAGGGGTCACCAATTAGTTTCGCTCGGGGTCCGTTTTAAGAAACGAAATGACCACCGCGGTCCGCACAACATTTTATAGAAAAAAATAAAATAATAAATATTAATGTAATTACGATTTTTCGTTTGTTAGCTCGTTACTTTGTCCGGCCGTTTTCGAATTGACGTCAACAAAGATAATGTGGGGATACATTTTTATTAAATTATAGCTTTTCCCAGCGACTTCGTCCGCGTGTATGTTGGAAATCCCACGGGAACCGCAAATTTTCCGGGATAAAAAGTAGGTACCTTAGATGCTATTCCAGACTATAATCTATCTTTGTGCCAAGTTTCATTAAGATCCGTTAAGTAGTTTTTGAGTTTATTCGTTACAAACATACTAGATTTACTCTGCAGTTAATAATAATAATAATATCCTTGGACATTTCAAACAACGCCAAATCGTCCCAAGCTAAGCAACCTAATGCTTGTGTTATGGTAACGAGATGGCTGATAAACTACTTATATGTAAATACATACATATTATAGATAGAAAAACGCCCAGACCCGTAACAAATACCTACTTGCAGGTCATACAAATATTTGTTCCGTGCGGGAATCGAACCCGCGACATGCTGCGCAACAGTCAATCGCTCAACCGCTGCGCCAAACGTGTCGTCGTAGTTCAACTTGCTGTGTTCTTGCGATCCACCGAAAATGGGTCTGCGCCGGCGCGTGGTCTGGATGCGGACCGCAGACCGCCATTTGGCGAACCCTGAGTTATAGCATACTTGTGGGTTCGTATGTACTGGATATTCGATATCCGTAGGTCAGCACCGTTTTGCGTGTTTTGAAAAGTTCTGACAAAAGCCAAACATAATGCAAAAAGTTCAGGCATTTTTTTTTTGGTAGTTACTAAAATCTTACATTTTTTCAGTATTCATATAAATATTATAAATTCAATTTTATTTTCTTGAAGAAGTCCACGGTACATGACCAGATACTTACGTAGGTACAGTTAACAACTACCTACATAATTAGTTACGGTAAAAACAGTGGAGCTATTTAAATATGCTACAATATCGCCTGTAAGGACAGGCACGTATCTTCGTTGACGGACTCAGAGAGCGAACCCCCTGAGAGGAGCACTGAAAATTTAATTAAAGGCATCGCCTAGTAACGTATCATCACGCCTCGATCCCCGAGGGGTTGGGAGAGGCGTACCTAATAGTACAGTCACATTTCGCCAGTTAGTCCCATATAAAAGGGGGCAAGCCTATTGCCATCAACTGGGTCAAATCATGGGCTGGTACTAAGAAATTCCAGATAGAAAAAGACAATAACACTTAGTCTGACCTGGGAATCGAATCCATGACCTTATGCTCAACAAAACATTTTATGATTTTTCATGATTTTCTATGTAGTATAAAGTATGAACTGAAACCAATTGCTGGCTATGCGAAAAACACGACGACGATACGATACGATACGATTACGATGTATTAAAATATGTTTATTTTTGTAAATAGCTAAAAGAAGGATACACATACCCACACAAAAACACTATACTTATTTTTTTTTCAAACAAACTAAATTTATATTTATTATATTATTCATTTAATAAATTACTATTACACAAATGCTCTTAACACAAATCTAAATACAATATTATACAACCTAAAACTAAAAATATATCCATTATGTACAAGTGGTAAAAAAGGGGAAGAGCTCATAGGGTGTCAAAAAATTCATCCCCATCGCTGTCAGTGGGAAATGTGCCCAAAAGGCTGGCAGCGTTGCCACTTTGAGCTTTAAAAGTACAGAACATTAGTATTTACTAAATAATATACAAAATTACAAAACAATGGAAACGACATTTTCCGAAAAATTTTGCTTATTTCTTTTATAGATCGTTTTTTTTTTGGAGAAAAGCTTAAAATATTTACCTGTCGTAACAACGGGGACGTCATGTTTCTAAAATCCTGTCACGTCATGCTGTTCACAAGACACCACACATAGCCAGCACCGGCCACGCATTGACACCACTGCCATGTAACAAGAGATTATATTATTATTACAACTGCTCCACCGAACACTAACGCAAACACATCTGTGTGAACCTGTTTTTACAAGATTTTATTTACTTGCAATGTATGTATGTATGTTTGTACCGGCCAAATCTTGGAACCGATATTTTTAAATTTATTTAACAGCTTACATCTGATCTACCATTGCGGTAAATGCGCTTTCATTAATACTTAATTTAACTTAATTGTTACTTGCTTCTGCCGCTGTATTGCATACATATAAACCAATGATATACTATTTCCTCGGAAAAAGAAGATTTTGTGTTTGATTGAATCATTGGAAAATAACGCTTTATCATATTATTATGTTAGTGTGTCGCTCTTTCATCGTTATTTTATCTCTGACTAGCTTTTACCCGCGGCTTCGTTGTTATATAAACCTTCCTCTTGAGTCACACTATCTATTAAAAAAAACTGCATCAAAATCCGTTGTGCAGTTTTAAAGATCTTAGCATACATACATACAGACATTAGGACGCGGGATGCGACTTTGCTTTTACTGTTTACCGTATAAGTATTAGTTATTATATAGTTCTTAATTACAAACAAAGCATTCCTTGTTAATTCACCTAGGGAGTTTTAAAGGAGTTATCCTCAACCGATTGAGCTGAAATGTTGCGGTTAGTTTGGATCACAATGGTAAGCTAAGTGACGCCATCCTAAAACCAATATGGCGAACTATGTACCTACCTACTGTAGGTGCAACAATTCCGGATACAGGTATGATGTTATGTGTTGTTTTCCCAAAAAAATATGTCAAACAGAGACCAGATGCTTAGGTAAAATGGTTTAACAAATTAGACTACAGACCGTACGATTACATTCCTGGCCAGCTTATTAATGCAAACAAATTAATCATGTCAAACTGTTCACTACATAGTCAAAATCGCTTCCCGCGTCTGTCCTAATGTCTGTATGTATGCTTAGATCTTTAAAACTACACAACGGATTTGATGCAGGTTTTTTTTATTAGGTAGAGTGATTCAAGAGGAAGGTTTATATGAATAATAACATGCTTAATATATTAGAGAACCACTGATAATTTCAGGCTTTCTAATGCGAAGTCGTAAAATGTAGTATATGAATTTAGATAATAATAATAATATCCTTGGACATTTCACACAGCGCCATATCGTCCCAAGCTAAGCAACCTAATGCTTGTGTTATGGTAACGAGATGGCTGATAAACTACTTATATACATTTTTTTTGTAACCCATACATATTATAGATAGAAATATAGATATTCCAAAGATAGCAGGAAATCTTCACAATATAGGGAAAGTGGTATTGTTTTACTACGAATAGCCGCGGGCATAAGCTAGTTATTATTATAAATCTATTTTAACTACTACTTATGACTTAATGGCACGACAATACACATTGATCTTTCGTTCCTAGTAGAGTCATATTACTTAATTTACTTACAAACGAATCGCGACGAGGCTAACCATGACACTAATTAAGTTTAATTGAAGACGCAATGTCAAAAATGTGAGTGCGGTGCTTCTGTGATGGCCTAAATAAGGCCATGCACTGATGCCAGAGACAACGTGGCTCAAATAATGTAAAAACAAAAAAAACACTACCAATCAATCTGCCTAGCCTTTTCCCAACGATGTTGGGGTCAGCTTCCAGTCTAATCGGATGCAGCTGGATGCTAGGTACCAGACCTTCACAACCCAATTCCTAGGTAGGTAATATGATACCCTTTGATAAGACTACCATCGACCGTCGTTCACGAATAAGCGTAAAAAACAATTTTTAAAGATCATAAAACTACTTCGTCTTAAAAAAAACCTTGTCTGGTCGTTGTGATCGCGTGATAGAGCCTTCATTTTAGCTTTGACGTCGCAGCTCTGTGTGATAGTACAGTGAGTCAGTGACGCAGAATTTTGATTGCGAAAAATTTATTTGATAGGGAATTTTTTACAGTTACAAATCAAATGCAGTTGCGCTCGCATGCGTTACCTAAGCTTATTTAATAAATATGTAGTTAGTTATGTAATCTAATATCTAATCGTCTTGTCTATGTTATATAAAGTTTTACGTATGACTGTGTGACTGCGTTGCTCTTCTAAACTATGCAATGGATTTGATGCGGTTTTCAACATTATTATAAGAACTTATCCGGTAGGTTTATTAGTGTAATGCATTATTAAACTAACATATAAGGTGTATCTTTTCCAACACAAAATATTTTCGGAGCAACATTTACCGGGGTAAAGACTCCACAGCAAGGAAAAAAAAAATATCGAAGGATATATTATTTTAAAAATGTAATAATTCAAATTATTTGACATTCATAAAAAATACTGGCTCCTTCTCATTTTTATAACCATTACACTAAATTCTACGTTGTTTTTACCTACCGTCATTGAAGCCGGCGGCGAGACAAGACGTAATGATAATTCATAAAAGCCGCGCACGCTTTTTTGAATTATCAAAGGAATAATAGAATGCGATGGCGCCGCTGTGACGCGGCCAATGTGTACTCTGTGGTGGCGCGGCATCGCATCGCAAGCGAGCCGCGCGCGCGCCTCTTTCACCAAGTTCATGGCAGTTCCAAACGACCCACGTATTGCAACGCACGCGCATAACACGCGTCGGGCGTTGGGTCATGCCCTGGTAACTCGCGATCAAAATATGATCTTGAACTTTTTGAATTTAGAGCCATCTTATACACCAAGCCAAAAAGTCTTAGATCGATGTTGCCACGTTGTAAAAAATACGAGAATAATGGGACGATATTGTTAAGTACATATATGTATGTATATCCATATTTAACAAAAAAATTAATAATTTATATTCTAGTATAACTAAAACTATTATCAAACTGAAATATGTGATGGTGGTTTACAGTTGACAACAAATGATAGCAACCCTGTAGCCGGCTATGTGAATTCAAACGAAATGTCACAATCACCTGATTGTTTTGCCGGTGTGGGTAAATAAACAAGATCTTCTAAGTTATTTGCTTAAAATAAGCGTTGTGTTCTTCACAATTAATTGGTGCATAGAAGTCGTCTATGCTTTTATAATTTTGTAAAACTAATTGATGAAACTGACCGCATCTACATACAAGCTCGAGAATATTTTAATAAAACAAAATGCAAGAAACGAACGCACCAAACTGGTGTACAAGTCAATGTTAAATTAATAAATTTGTTATTACGTGCATATTATATGTCGTGTTTTATTTCATTTATTTATTTCTTTCATATTCAGATAATAATCTACGAATTTTGTATCAATAGGTGTGAATTGCTTTAACGTTTCAATTGTTTATAATAATAATACCGTATACAGCAACAAATAATGTAATCAAAATCAAAACATTAACGGTAATTATTTATATGTAGAGAATCGAATCTATACATTAAATAATTATATAGTATCAGACTATAGCTACGCATATCTATAGATATTTTAGTTCCTTGGCTTGGCTTGGCCCTGATATCTTATTTCTGTTCTGTGAGACGTTGAGTTGACAGTCTATCTCCATTTATATAAGTATTCTATGCTTCGGGCAACGAACGTAACAATGCCCTTTAGGTATTCAAGCCAAGAGTCATCACAACATTTGTTACAATGAGGGTGGGAATATTTTAGTCGCAGCACAAGCCCTCTTCTTGGATCGATTTGGGAGAACATCACTGCAGACCATCCTAGGAGCTGTACAGCGGCACCTGGATAATGGGGTCTACACCTACATGCCACCAACTGTAAACGGAGGCAATCAACGAGTGCCAGCAAGTATTGAGGAAGACCTCATCAACTTCTTTCTGTGACACCCAATGGTCAGCACATTAGACGCCGCTTGCGTTTTCAACGTGTGCAAAATGACCGTTTGGCGCTTTCTGCGGGATGAAGGGACGTGCACCACCGGTGAAGCAACCGTTGCCCTTCACGAGGGTGCAAGAATTAAAGTCGATGGATTTAACGCCACGTCTGGAATTTTGCCTTTGGTTATTAGAAGACCCGATGCGGCGTATCGTGTGGACGGAAAAGTCTACCTTTACGCGCGTTGGTGTGTTTAACATCCACAACGCGCATTGGTGGGCCACAGAAAATCCACGTCTTGTGAGGCCGGATCATTTCCAGCCACTACACGGTTCAGTGCTAATGTGTGGGCTAGGTTACAAGGCGATAGATTGTGCGGACCTGTGTTCCTGGCTCGGCTGAATGGCGAATCTTACCTAAACTTTTTGTCAGGCGAACTAGTCGTTGCTGGACGACGTTCTACTGAATCATTTAAGGACAACGTCGTTGTACTTCCAGCATGGTGCACCCGCGCACTATGTCAGGCGCGTTCGTGAATACCTCTCTAAAGAGTACGGCGATCGTTGGATAGGTCGAGGTGGACCGGTCGCCTGGCCAGCTCGCTCGCCATATTAAACGCCCTTGGACTTCCACGAGTGAGGTAGGGCTGAAGACCTGGTTTATGGTAATGACGACCATACCATATCAAGTGCGCAACAATTAAAAACGCGAATAGTGAACGCTTTTGCAGTGATGGCTAGTGATAGAGACACATTATTAAAAGTGCAACGACGCGTCATATTAAAACGTGCAGCCGTATGTGTCGCAGCAGGGCTCATACGTACAACAATTAATGTAAATGGTGTAAATAAAAACTACGCGGGTATTAGGTAGGTATGTACCTACATTTTTAATTATCACTACATAGTATAAAACAAAGTCGCTTTCTCTGTCCCTATATCCCTATGTATGTTTAAATCTTTAAAACTACGAAACGGATTTTGATGCGGTTTTTTTTTAATAGATAGAGTGATTTATTTAAGTATAAGTTAAATAATTACATGCACTTTTTAGTGAGTCACCATAGTGACAAGTTTATATTTTTTGACACCAACATTTTTGTTGAGAAATTAAGGTCGACTAGGGATACTGTGTATCTGCCCATTAGTTTTAGACGTCAAATAGCTAGGCTATTAGCTTTTAATATTAACCCAGACATAAGTAATATGTCGAAGTCATATTTAATTAGCACCACAATTAGTAATAGTACTAATGTTAATGTGGTTTGCTCAGAATCTTTAAACTAGTTTGTAAGACAACAGAAGATACCACTAACAGTATAGTTTCGCTTAATAACAAAAAGGTATTTTCTAGCAACAAATTCAACTGTAAAAAAGGGGCTAAGCAGAAATCCTTGACATTATTTCATCAAAATATTCAAGGTTTTTCTTCCAAACAATTGGAGATTGAATTGTTTTTAGAAAAAACAATGTATGATATTATTTGTTTTACTGAGCACTGGTTAAAAGATTATGAAATGTTGATTAGCTACGAGAATTATAGTTTGGCCAGTTGCTTTAACCGTAAATCAATGCTGCGTGGTGGTTCACTAATCCTAATTAAAAATTGTATTAAATCAAAAACTCGTGAGGACATAGTTGAACTATCAGTTGAGCATAGCATTGAATTGTCTTGTGTTGAGCTGGATAAGCATGTTATAGTGTGCGTTTACAGACCCCCTAATTATCAGAACTACTCAATATTTGAGGCAGTAATGGAAGATGTTTTGGCAAAACTTGCTTCCAGTAATAAATCAGTAGTTATCTGTGGTGACTTTAACATTAATATTTTAGAAAATAATTCAAACACAAGTAGATTATTAAATTTGTTTAAATCATTTAATTTGTCAAATGTGTTTGTAGAACCCACCCGAATAACTATGTCTACTGCTACTTGCATTGATAATGTTTTTTGTTGCTGCGACTATTTAGATAAAGCCATCGTTAATTATCTCCCTTCCGATCACAGTGGTCAAACTGTAACTTTTGAGTCCAACACACCAATACAAAAAATCCAAATACAATCCAGACCAATAACATCTGTTAATTTAAATAAATTTAATATTGCATTAAATTGTAAGTTAAGTGCTCAAGCACTTTCTTTAAAAAATAGTAATATTTTGTATAAGGAATTCTTTACGGTAGTGCAAAACGAGTTTAATAATTGTTTTAAGAAGACCACTAAAACTATCAACCCTAAATTTTTATTTAGTGACTGGGCCACTAAAGGACTCAGGAAAAGTAGGGAAAGACTGTTCGAGCTTTATGGCCTTAAGCCTTTTATTAACACAGAATGTTTTAATAAGTATGTTGCTACCTACTCAAAAAATTTTAAGAACACTTGTAAAGCAGCTAAAGCCAAATACATTAGCAACAAGGTAAAATCAGCTGAAAATAAAATAAAGACGGTTTGGAAAATTATCAATAATGAAACGAACAGAAACAAAAGGCATAGCTCTGATTACATTCTGGAGACGTCATGTGGTCCCATTTGTGATAGCAAAGAAGTTGCTCAAGAATTTGTAAATTTCTTTACCAGTATTCCACTAAAAACTACTGAAACCTTAAATTCATCGCCTTCCCTCTCTCTTGATTTAGTAAAGGCAAACGTTTCAGCCTGCTTGATTGAATTCAACTTTAAGCATATTAACCCCATAACAGTAATCAAAACTTTTAAACAAATCAAAATAAAATTAACCGAAGATCTTTGGGGAATGTCCACTAAAATCTGCACCTCGATCATTGAGACAATAGCACCTTACTTAGCCTTAATATTTAATTTATGTGTGGATCAAGGCATCTTCCCGGATTTAATGAAATACAGCAAGGTAATACCACTTTTCAAATCCGGGGACAATAAAGATACCAATAATTATAGACCCGTATCCATGCTGCCGGTTATCAGCAAGATCTTTGAAAAGATAATGCTTAACCAAATGCTTAATCACTTTTACACTAATAAAATCCTAAACGATCAACAGTATGGTTTCACCAAAGGACGTTGTACAACTGACGCCGGTGTGACCTTATTAAAACACATTTTCAATGCGTGGGAAGAGGCTCAAGACGCCATAGGAATCTTTTGTGACCTCTCCAAAGCATTTGATTGCGTTGATCACGAAACCTTGTTGTTGAAGCTAGAGCATTACGGACTTGGAAAACTTGCGCTTAGTTTGGTAAAATCTTATTTAAATGATAGACAACAGCAAGTTCAAATAAAAGGTGTCAATTCACTCGGTTTAAAAGTAAAAATGGGTGTGCCACAAGGTTCAATATTGGGTCCTTTCCTCTTTTTAGTATATATTAATGATCTTCTCCATTTATTAAAAAATCAACCACAAATGGTGTTATTTGCTGACGACACTTCTTTAATTTTTAAGATAGATAGACGTGCCAAAAATGTTGACGACGTAAATAACGCCCTACTGCAGGTCCAAAATTGGTTCACTGCAAATAATTTAGTATTAAATGGAAAAAAAACTAAGTGCATAAGATTTTCTTTACCAAATGTAAAAAGTAGTGATTGTGAGATAGTATTGAATCAAGAGAAACTAGAATTTGTCGATAAAACTGTTTTCCTAGGGATCACGCTCGACTCAAGGCTACAATGGGGTCCTCATTTAACATCTCTTGCAGGACGGCTAAGTTCTGCAGCATATGCTGTCAGAAAGATCCGTCAATATACTGATGTAGATACCGCGAGGCTGGTCTATTTTAGCTATTTTCATAGTATTATGTCTTACGGTATTTTACTTTGGGGACGTGCTGCAGACATCGAGTCTATTTTTATTCTGCAGAAAAGAGCTATCAGAGCCATTTATAATCTTCGTAGACGCGATTCTCTAAGGGAACGGTTTAAGCTTATTAACATCATGACTGTACCTTGTCAATATATCTATGAAAACATCATGTATGCAAGGAAAAATCTACATCTTTTTAGTAAAAGAGGTGAAAGACACAATTATTTCACTAGAAATAGGGACCAATTAGTTCAACCAGGTTTCAGGCTGGCTAAAGTAGATTCATCTTTCATGGGGTACTGTTTAAAATGTTACAATAAAATACCTCCCAACATTCTTGAACTTAATGAAACAAAATTTAAATCCTGTATAAAACGCACACTATGCAGCCAAGCATATTATAAATTGGGAGATTACATCGCTGATAAAAACGCTTGGGTCAATGCTATTCCCGCTCCACAAGGGCGTATCACCTAATTCATTAGACTTCTTAAAAAACTGTTGGAGCTGCGGAAGATCAACAACAATAAAAACTATATTTGCATTGTATAAATTCAATTTCTTAATATTGTATAATTGCTTAGCACATAATTATGTGAGTACTATGTACCTAATATAAAGCGACCATTTACTGGGTACGTCTTTCATTGACTTGAATGTGCTTTGGCGGCTGAGAGTATGTCATGCTCACTTTAATGTCTCGCTGATGGTGGCGTGTGTGTTGGATCATTTAGCTCCCTTCAAAATGGTTGAGCTGAATGGTGCTAATCCATGCGTCATGTTCGTGAACGGGCGCTGTCGGTAGAGACTGGTCATCTCTTAGCGGCCATGGCTTGTTTTAATTTAATTTTTGAACTTTTTTTTTTACATATTTTATATCGGATGCTTTCACCGTTCTGCATCGTTCTCACATGTATAATAATAATAATATGATCTATGTAACCAACATTTTGTAACCATATTTTGTTTAAAAGAGTGTCCATGGAGTTTCTTGCCCGTTCTTCTCCATAGGTACCTACTGCTTTGGAATGGGCAACTAGCTTCATCTCTCTGACTGACCGACACCTTGACAATTCAAAAGTGCCTGTAATTGGTTTATTTGAAATAAATAATTTGAGTTTGAGTTTGAGTTTGATTCAAGAGGAAGGTTTATGTGTATAATTTGTCGACATATTTTGCGGGCGAAATCGCGGGCGGAAGCTAGTTGTAAATAAGTTGATTCTAATTTTTAAACACTAATTATTGTTACAATAATTCGTAAATGGCACCGGCATACCTACCTTATGCAGAAACCAAAGCCTGATAAAGTGTGATGAGTAATTAGAATCAATAGGTACCTATGTAGTGTAGATTTGTACCTAGACCAAAGACCTAGACAGTAGATAGCCCGTCAGATTTCGCCTAGTAGATACTAGGTTCGGTATTAATAAAGTTAAACTCTACCAATCATTAAAAGTCTTGAGTCAAATACACAGAACACTATTATCCTAAACGGGTTAAATAGCATATCATTCAACCACGGATCTAGTAAAAATGTTGTTTTCCTGTAAAAAGACTACTCGATAAAAGTTGTACTTAATCTAAACGTCATGTAGTTATTTAATCATTCAATAGGTTTGAATGCCGTATGATATTCCACAATAACAATATGGCAAGCTATTTATCTCTCCAGAGAACCTAAAACGTTTACGTCTACCTATCGATCAAATAAATCCGCTCTACACAAACAGGTCATTAACCGTTGTGAACTCAAGATGCTCACACCCGTCAGCTGCTTACTAGTATTTATCTAGTTAACACATGTGTAGGTAGTGTTTTAATCGCATCTAGGCTCTTTTTCGTAAAACTTTAAGGAATTTATTAATGTAGGTTTTGTATTTTAGTGTCACATTTATTATTATTGGAAGCGATAAGCTATTCAAATAATACTAGATTGAGTTACGAAGTCTATCTAGGTTGATTTATTTTTAACATCATCACGCCTGCATTCCCCGAAGAGATAGGCAGTGCTGTATTTTTGTACGACCGATACAGGTCACCAGTGATATTGTTAGATCCCATTTGCGTCCGACAGCATACAGGATGTGGAATACGGTAAACCGTCAGCAGGATGCGAAATTATTACCATGCCCGCCCGGTCGCGTGGAGGCCAGAGAGGCGGACACAATATGCTTGCGAACGCAACCACCCTGACACGCTGCTCGACACAGAATAAAGTTAAAGAGCTGTTACGCGAGACGCACAGAGCGCGCGGGTGGCCGGGCCCCGACGCGGCCGCTGAACGTTTTATACAAAACTAGCTTCCGCCCGCGGCTTCACCCGCAAAATATGTCGACAAATTATACACATAAACCTTCCTCTTAAATCACTCTATCTATTAAAAAAAACCGCATCAAAATCCGTTGCGTGGTTTTAAAGATTTAAGCATACATAGGGATATAGGGACAGATAAGGCGACAATGTTTTATACTATGTAGTGATGTGTCAAGCAGTTTTAAAATTAAAATAATTACGTAAAATAACAAAACCTTAGATACATTTTTTTTTCGCTTCTATAGCTTCTTTAGCAGCTATAAGGGCAGCTAGCAGCTATTATCTTAAAATATTTCGTGTTGGAACCTTATATAATAAATAAAACCCGATGTTTTTCAAGTCGCATAAAACATGAGAATGAGCGGGTTGCTATTTTAGCTTTTGCCAGCGGCATTGCCCGCGTACATGTCGGAAATGATTCCACACCGGAACGTACTACCGGGAGAACAGTATCTAATGCCTTAATGCCTTAATCCAGATATAAACTATCTGTGTGTCAAAAGTATCTAATGCCTTAATCCAGATATAAACTATCTGTGTGTCAAAAGTATCTAATGCCTTAATCCAGATATAAACTATCTGTGTGTCAAAAGTATCTAATGCCTTAATCCAGATATAAACTATCTGTGTGTCAAAAGTATCTAATGCCTTAATCCAGATATAAACTATCTGTGTGTCAAAAGTATCGAATGCCTTAATCCAGATATAAACTATCTGTGTGTCAAAAGTATCTAATGCCTTAATCCAGATATAAACTATCTGTGTGTCAAAAGTATCTAATGCCTTAATCCAGATATAAACTATCTGTGTGTCAAAAGTATCTAATGCCTTAATCCAGATATAAACTATCTGTGTGTCAAAAGTATCTAATGCCTTAATCCAGATATAAACTATCTGTGTGTCAAAAGTATCGAATGCCTTAATCCAGATATAAACTATCTGTGTGTCAAAAGTATCTAATGCCTTAATCCAGATATAAACTATCTGTGTGTCAAAAGTATCTAATGCCTTAATCCAGATATAAACTATCTGTGTGTCAAAAGTATCTAATGCCTTAATCCAGATATAAACTATCTGTGTGTCAAATCTCATCCAAATCCGTTAAGCCGTTTTTGCGTGATTGAGTAACAAACATAAAAACTTTTTTAAGAAGTTAAAAGAGATTATACTAAGTAAATATTTAATAATTTAGGATTCAAATATCAAGGTTACTGTCATAACTAGATGACAAAGCGTTGCGTTGGTGTAGTAAGTCAGAATGGGTGAAATACTTGCTGCAAGTGGCTAGTGCGCAAGTAGGTTTTAACGACTTTTTTTATTTCGTATGTTTATTGTGCAATGTATGCTCATTTATTAATTAAGTAAATATGTATATTGCTGTGCGAAATCATGCTCCTGCATTGCAATAATCTGCTAGATAATGTGAAAGATAAAAGGTTACAATGAGCATATTTAATTATCTTTGAATATTTAAGAAAAAAACTGCATTAGTCTTCTGTTACCGATGCTATACTATACGATTTTAAATCCTTTATTTATAGTTTTTACCTCATATTGATATATTAATTACGACTGATACACGACTGCATTAATTAAAATAAGCCTTTATTTATTTAATAATTAAAATAATCATATAAATCATACAATTAATATCTATTTAATTCAACTAATGTTGTAAAAAATAATTTAAAACAGTTATTCATCTCAAAAAATATATATAAGGTATTTAAAAATTAACTCTAAGAGTTTCGTGGGAGTATTGTACTACTCATCGTCGTTACGAACAACTTTTATAGGTGAACCCTGAAATCGCGAAAAAAATATGAGCTGTTCCATACATTTATGCACACGTAACCGAATAAAATGTATGGAGCAGCTCATTTTTTTCCCAAAAAATTCTTAGAGTTAATTTTTTAACATCTTATTAGTTGTTAACTTACTCATAATAACATAAAGAACTGAAGTTCAGCACCACTATTATAAAATAATCAATTTATTATTAGTACTAAACGTAAAAATGAATTAATTCATTTGTTTTGATTCTTTTTCTAACTCAATATCATTTTTTTAATTTAAAACAATCTTATGACCTCAATATATCTGCTTCAGAAGAAAGAAAAATATATTGACACACGTCCTCGTATTTTTGGTTCTAGGAGACGCCAGTTTGCGTCTCCTAGAACCAAATATCCGAAGGCATGTGTCATCGGCCAACCCACAATGGGCCTACGTGGTGGATAATGGCCCAATCCCTCTGACCGACGAGGCCTGAGGACCAGCAGTGTCGGGCACACAAAGTAAGTAGGTAAAAATAATATCACTTTTATTTTTCAGTGTACCTACGTCATGAATCAGACAGCCCGGATTTAAACAAAGGAACAATAATATTATTGTAATTTAAATATTAATCTTTCGCATAATTTTGTCGACAATATATTATTATAATCTTGTAAATCGACATTATATTGTTGACGTAGACTTTAAACAAGAGCCTTTTGTCAAGTTTGGGATATATTAAGTGGTTTTTAACGAATGACGTCATAATTTACTATTAGGTACCTACTTACTTCTAATTAATGGTTTTATTATCTAAAGTACCTATGTTTATAAATAATTTTCAGCAATAAAAAGGTAGGTAAGGCCGTAAGTTTTGTTAAAAATTTAAATATAATTCTCTGGCGTAGTCTGAACCTTTGAATAGTCTTTATTTTATTTGTAGTCTTACAAAAATAAGTGCTGTCAGTTTTGTGTTTTATTGCTTGTGCAGGATTTAGGCCTGTGCCTAATTCCTGACTAGCGTGACCCTCACTCGCATCAACCTCCAATACATCTTCACACGTAGGTATCATCATTCTCCTTAAAAATACAAAACAACGCTAAACTCTGTTTTGTTTTGTGATGATGCTAAAGATGAGGATTATCTAATTTGATGATGCGTATGAGAATAATGCGTACGAAGAACGAGGTACGAGGATGAAGCAACAATAATCTATATATATAAAACAAAGACGGGTTTGTTCCGTTCGTTATAACTCGAGATCTGCTGGACCAATTCTCATGGTTTTTGATTCGTTGGATTTGTCCCCGCCCCGAATAGCAGAAACACAATGAAAACTCGACGAATACATAATTATGAAAGATTAATCATTTTCCCTAAATGTTTCTTTATTTCGTACCTGTCAAACATTTGTCATCCATCCTGTCAAATACAGTAAGTAATGATGGACATTTATGCATGCGTTCAGAAATGTATTTTGTGTAAACTTTAAAAAAGTGTGAATAAACTATTGTCTGTATTTGGTAGGTAGATAGGGTAGGTAGGTAGGTAGATAGGGTAGGCAGGTAGGTAGGTAGGTAGGGTAGGGTAGGGTAGGTAGGTAGGTAGGGTAGGTAGGTAGGGTAAGTAGGTGGGTAGGTAGGTAGGGTAGGTAGGTAGGTAGGGTAGGTAGGGTGGGTAGGTAGGGTGGGTAGGTAGGTAGGGTAGGTAGGTAGGGTAGGCAGGTAGGTAGGGTAGGTAGGTAGGGTAGGTAGGTAGGGTAGGTAGGGTGGGTAGGTAGGGTACACAGAACAGTTAAAGAGGTGTAGGGTAGGTAGGGTAGGTAGGGTAGGTAGGGTAGGTAGGGTAGGTAGGGTAGGTAGGTAGGGTAGGTAGGTAGGCAGGTAGGTAGGTAGGGTAGGTATCAAAGATATCATTAAACACAGATGATCAAATACAACCTAGCTAACTATTATTAGCATCTTCAAAATTCTGTTCACTTATTTCGCGATAAAGATTTTGAACTAAAAAGTGAAAAATCAAAACTAAAAAAAAAAACAACCAACATCAATTTTTTTTTTAATATTTATTGACAGTAAGTATTGACGATAACTTTTTAATAGAATAGAAGAATAGAATATTTATTTATTAAAAGTAACCAGGACTCAACAAGATTGTTAGTAAAACTTAAGACTATGTTAGTAAGCACAACAAAAAATAAAATAAAATAAAATACAATAAATAACGGTTGGTCACCGTTGCGACATCCCATGAGAGACGGCACAACAGTGACCAACGTACACACAGTCCAGGCGACTGGCAACCATGCTTAGGACACTATTAGAGCTGCCCCACACCCTGCGCACCAAGGAGGCGCACCTTTTACGCATTGTTGCGTAAAAGCAATCTACATGCGCATCTGCGAACATCCCTGACGCACTACAGAAACGGGGCAGCCCCACCAGTATCCTAAATGCATTGTTATATTGAACGCGGAGAGCGTTGTACGATCTTTGCGAATATCTAGCCCACAGGCTGCACGTGTAATATGCTGTACAGTAGGCTCGAAAGAGTGTGATTTTCACAGGAAGTGAGCAACGTGCAAACCTGCGAGCCAGCATGTTCGCTCTAAACGACAACGCCCTCCGCTCCCGTTCAATATCATCATCGTCTTTGAGGTCGGGAGTTAATATATGACCAAGATATTTAAACCTGTGGACTCTCTGCAAAGGTGTACCACAAAGTAGTACAGGGGGTACCGCATCAGGACTTTTACCCCCAGCCTCAAAGACCATGACCTCCGATTTTTTAGTGTTGTATGCCAGCCCATGAAGGCTGGCATACGCCTCACATTGCGCAACCAATTTTCTCAGTCCGCAGATTGACGCGCTCAGCAGTACCATGTCGTCTGCATAACTGATATTATTTACGCAGGTACCGTCAATATAACATCCGAGCCTGGTACTGCTGAGCGCGCCAATCAGCTCGTTTACATAAAGGTTGAAAAGCGTTGGTGAGCTCAATCCACCCTGTCTCACCCCACATTCCAACCCGTAGGGACGAGAAAACGCCCCAGCCCAACGTACAGTGTTGATCTGGTTTCCATACCAAAACTTTAAAATGTTGAGAAGCTCATTGGGCAAGTGCATTGGCTCAATGGCATTTACAGCAAAATAACTATCTAGTTTATCGATCAAGTTTTTAGAAAACAGTAATAAACTAGTTTTTTATGCAAATGGCGAATGTCATGGTTGGGTTGGGTTGGGAACTACCTCAATATGAAGGTTGGGTAAAAGCTGTTCTCCTTGCAAAGGTACATACCTACAGGTTTAGTCCGGTGCACATTACAAAATTGTCCTTAGCCTGTTTTTTGGTAACGATACTAACAATTACAAAATTAAATTCAGTACAAAAATACTAAGTTAAAAAAATAAGGATGATGACTAGAATTCTTTTTTAGTCCGTAAGCTAGGTTATTAAAAAGTATTGGACGCCTATTTTTTCTTTTTTTACATAATCCAAAGATTACGTCGATACATTGCAAAAATGTGGCATGACGTCACGAGTATGTAGTTTTTATACTTACTTGTGACGTAGCGAGCCCACACTCCCCAACTTTAATGCATTTTATCCCTGTAATTTTTTATTAATATAATTAAGCCGAAAAATTAAGAAATTTGAATAACTTAGAGTTTAGTAGAACACTATACAATTGGCTTTGTGACAGATGTTTTTATTCAATAGATGACTATTTAAACTTCAAATTGACATAACGACATAATTATTTAAAACGTAAATTTATTGACATTGTTTCTATAATATAATTGACTGTCTTGACTATAACAAATGTAACAAACTAATGTACTTTATATTTTAATTTAATGTAATTAATTTAATGAAAACTAGCAAAGCATGTCTATAAAACTAAAATATTTGCACGGCTATTAAGTCGAATATAGTGAGACTCTATTTATTTTACCATGTATGTACCTATATTTTCGCAAATAAATAAATCATTCATTCATTCAAGCAAAAAAATACGGTTCTAATATTTTTGTATTATCTTACTGATGGACTAAATGTTTTTTTCTTACCCTGTTATGAGGCCCTTAAATACCAAACAATATGTATTCATGCAAAACACTAGCAGAAAACCGCATAAGTTTTGTATTTATAAATATGCAAAACCATTTAAAAATAGATGTGATACAGATAAGTAATGTAAACAAATGGATTTTTTTAATTAAGTTAACGTGTTTCTCAATAAAGTAATAAAGAATTACATCAGTAATATTTTATGTAGATATTTATTCAATAATACAATTGCGATGCAGCTTTTTTTAAACTTGTTGATTAGAGTAAGAATGAACGTTTTAATTAGTTCTCCCAAACTTGCAAGCCTTTAAATATCTTAATACTTCGTATCACCCAGTTACCTACCTACACGGGCAAGAAAATGATGGCGATAGTGACGCCGTGCCATCAAACTCTTGTCGTGGTGCTATCGGCCTTTTTTTTTAAGGCTGGGAAATCATCCAATGACTTCACCCGCACTGGGTGGAGCGGAAGAGAGTGTCAGACTCTTACTGACTAAAACCCATCCATGTTCCTTCCTTAGCCCTTTATGTTCCGGGGTAGCGGTAACCCTTTCGGACAATCCCGCTTACCGTGCTACCGCCCTAAGGAGCAGTACTGTCTTTACCACAAGGGCACACAGGGCCGGGCCCAGGGTCCATCCCTATCGTCAAGGGGGGGCCCCGAAACGCCTAACTAATTGGTCAATTATGTGCATAGAAAGTGAAAAAAAGTTTACATTTCAACATAAGTATATTTGATTTGTACCAATTAACCATAGTAACAAAAATATAAGATATTTTTTTATTTCATTTTATCAGAGGCGAAAAATGGTTTTTCTCATTCACTTTTTTTACTTACCAACAGGGCCCCAAATTCTTGTGCACACAAGAAGTAGTTTCGCCGTCTTAGGTCATACCGGGGCTCTTGGGCACCCAATACTTATAGAATTTGATGTCACGTTATGAGTTTATGACACACAGTACTCATATATCGTTTATAAATTTTTCACATAATTTTAAAACACAAATACATGCCTGAAACCTGAAATCACTGCACTTCAATCCACTGATATTTTCACTTAAAATTCCTTTCGAACTTTACTGATACACTACACTTCTTTAAGCTGCTATACACAGACGATCCTTTGAACAAAACTGCTCGACAAAATATGGTAAAACTTTCTCACACCTACACACAGTACCCCCACCTTAACTAAGACAAGAGATTCGCAGTTTATGCTACCCAGGGATGGCAAACCTTTAAACGCTTACTTATTAACTGTTACATTTTTTGAAAAAAACAATGACAGTTTAATATTTATTTGGCAGCAGATCATTAAACACAAAAAAAGAATTTAAAAAAGAAAAGTGAAATGTTTTAAAAGCAAAAACGTACAGACGTCAGCACATCAAGCTATCCCTAACTGTCAAATTTTCTCAATTTAAAATGAGCCTTATGTCTTTGCAATAAAGTTGAAATACTATCAAAGAAATTTGACAGATTGTGGTAACTTGATGTGCTGGCCTCTGTACATTTCAGCCAAACGCTGTCTGACGCTGGTTATATATTGAGATTCTGCAAGCCTTAGATTAGAAAGTAGTGGCATTGTCTATGTTGTTTGTGTTTTACACATAACAAGAGCTAAACATTATATTGATAATGATTTTTAGTTTTTAAATCTCTCTTCTTATTTTGAGAGGTTTTTCATAGCAGTGATTTTTCCAAAACTGGTACTAAACCGTCACGCATTGCCACTGCAACAACTTAATTATTCTGATTTAGATAGATAACATAAAATTCTTTTTAATTTGTTTAATAGTTTCTATACTAGAATACTATAACTTTTACTCAAAAATACGAATGGTTATCTCAGTATTGTTACCCAGTAACTGGGTTGTGGTTGTCAGTTAGGCTGCCGCTCTATGTAAACACTGGTATTCACCTGCATCGGTTAGACTGGAAGCCGACCCAAACTTCTGATTTGGGAAAAGGCTAGGCAGATTTTAACTGTCGGGTCAAAGGAATTGTCTGAAAGGGTTGCCGCTGCTCCAGAACACAAAGGGCTAAGGAAGGAACATGGATGGATTGGCCTTCCGCTCTACCTAGAGCGGGAGGATTCTTTTAATGTTTTGCCATCCCTGACGTAGCCTTTCTAAATAATAATTCTTGATATGTACTGATCGTATCTTATGCGCTGGACTATAAATCTTGTCCGAAATCAAGAAAAAAATCTTCAAATCAACGAGCCTATTATGTAAGCACCTATACTGACATGTTCCGTACACCGGTAGTATACATTCAGTCAAAAAAGTATCGGGAATGGATGATTTGTTTATGGTTCCAAATTCAAATTTTTGGTTTTTTTGTAGTTGTTAGATTGGCACAACTGTTTTCCATTTTGGCGCGGAGTTTGAGTTGCATCTGTTATTTATATTAAATACAGTGCTGGTTTTAGTAATACACACATCAAAAGTGTCTAGGGATCAACATATATTTTTGCAATAACTTTTCTCTTGATTGATATTAATTTAAATTTTCTTTAAGGATTCATCAAATAAAGTGTTTTCGTTTGTCACAGTAACGATAAACCAAGTCACCTTTGCATTAATAAAGAAATTTGCCATTTTCCTAATAAAGGGATTTTTGACATTTGAACCACTAACATTAAAGTTCGAAAAAAAGACTGAAATAACAGTTTTCTTTAAAATTTTATTGGGTAACTTAAACAATTAATAATCCGTGTTTCTACCGCGAACACTAACAACACAAGAACATCGGTTTGGCATACTCAAAATGAGTTCATCCAAATCACGCTGTGGAATGGCCGCCCATGTTCGTTGCAACAACAAAAAAAGGTCTTCTTGCAACTGGATACCCTCCATATTCGGCAGAGCTCTTCTCTGTAGCATATCCCATGCATGCTCAATCGGGTTCAAGTCTGGCGACTGAGCAGGCCAGGGCAGGACATTGATGTTAGCTGCGGCGAGAGTCTGTCTTACAACTCTTGCGGTGTGCGGTCGTGCATTATCATGCATTAACTGAAATAAGGGACCGATTTGCACTTGTAGACGAACGATGACGTCAGATACAATCGTCTCAGCATAAATTTGAGCGTTGAGGTTGCCTCTGATCCAAATCAACTCAGTTCTTCCGCCGATCCAAATACCCGCCCATACCATGATGGTTCCACCACTATAAGGATGGACTTCCTGGCAGGATTTTAATCGCTGTTGGCGTCCAGGGGTTCTCCAGTGTCGTATACGTCTTGTATCCGGTCTCATACCAAAACGAGACTCATCAGAAAAGCACACGAAACGCCATTGTTCTTCTGCCCAATTTCTGTGTTCAAGAGCCCATTGATATCGAATCCTACGATTGTGCATTGCTATAGGTGGTACCCGTAGCGGTCTTCGGGAATGAAGGTTCACTTCATTCGTTCCTCTACAAGTGCAAATCGGTCCCTTATTTCAGTTAATGCATGATAATGCACGACCGCACACCGCAAGAGTTGTAAGACAGACTCTCGCCGCAGCTAACATCAATGTCCTGCCCTGGCCTGCTCAGTCGCCAGACTTGAACCCGATTGAGCATGCATGGGATATGCTACAGAGAAGAGCTCTGCCGAATATGGAGGGTATCCAGTTGCAAGAAGACCTTTTTTTGTTGTTGCAACGAACATGGGCGGCCATTCCACAGCGTGATTTGGATGAACTCATTTTGAGTATGCCAAACCGATGTTCTTGTGTTGTTAGTGTTCGCGGTAGAAACACGGATTATTAATTGTTTAAGTTACCCAATAAAATTTTAAAGAAAACTGTTATTTCAGTCTTTTTTTCGAACTTTAATGTTAGTGGTTCAAATGTCAAAAATCCCTTTATTAGGAAAATGGCAAATTTCTTTATTAATGCAAAGGTGACTTGGTTTATCGTTACTGTGACAAACGAAAACACTTTATTTGATGAATCCTTAAAGAAAATTTAAATTAATATCAATCAAGAGAAAAGTTATTGCAAAAATATATGTTGATCCCTAGACACTTTTGATGTGTGTATCATATATAGTGTGTAGGTATTGCGAATTTCATAATGGACAAAAATATCGAACAAAGAGTTTGTCTTAAATTTTGCATCGCCAATGGAATTTCGTGTTCGGAATCACTGAAAATGTTACAGAAGGCTTACGGTGAATCGACTTTATCAAAAACTCGTGCTTATGAGTGGTTCAAAGCGTTCAAAAGCGGTCGAGATGTGATGGAAGATTTGCCTCGCTCTGGTAGGCCGTCAACGTCTGCAACTGAAGTTAACATCGCTAAAGTGAAGAAAATAGTGACCGAAAATCCCCATTCAACTCTGAGAGAGATAGCCGCCGAACTTTCTGTATCTCACGAGTCGATCCGTACCATTTTAACTAATCATTTGGGTATGAAACATGTTGCTGCTCGGCTAGTCCCAAAAGATCTGAATTTTCTCCAAAAACTCAATCGCGTGAAAGTCGCTGAGGACATGCTAGAACGAGTCAGTTCGGACCCAACATTCATGAAACGCATTGTTACTGGTGACGAGACGTGGGTTTACGAGTTTGACATGCAAACTAGTCAACAAGCTTCGGAGAGGCGCCTTCCAACTGAACCGAAACCGAAAAAACCACGCCAAAGTCGATCCAAAGTCAAAGTCATGTTGACTGTTTTCTTTGACTATCGCGGTGTTGTGCACTCTGAATTCTTACCGGAAGGTCTAACGGTAAATAAAGAATATTATTTGAGCGTTATGCGGCGTTTAAGAGAGCAAATTCGACGAAAAAGGCCAGATTTGTGGAAAGAAAATTCTTGGATTTTGCACCACGACAATGCGCCTTTGCACAAGGCTATCATTGTGAACGAATTTTTGACCAAACACTCAACAAATACCATCCAGCAACCACCATATTCACCAGATATGGCTCCTGCTAACTTTTTTCTTTTTCCTTAACTCAAATTACCACATCGTGGCACCCGTTTTCAATCGATAGAAGACATAAAGGAGAATTCCGGCGAGAACTGAACTCAATTCCGGAATCAGCGTTTAAAAAATGTTTTGATGAATGGATTATTCGTTGGCGCAAGTGTATCGTTTCTAAAGGAGCATACTTTGAAGGTGATAAAATAAATTTGGATGAATAACAGACATTTTGTGTATTATTGATCTTTTCCCGGTACTTTCTTGACAGAGTAGTATAACAGATTCGTTTATTTCAGTCTGCAAACTTTTGACTTTTGTCAGTGGTCTGCCACCAGATGTGGCAGACGGATTGACGGATGTTACTGAACGAGACCCTCGGTGTCCGAATCCGAGTCGCATTTGGCCAGTTTTATATACCGGTAATTGGCATGCAAATGATACCAGCGTGCGGCGCTTTTATTTTAACAATGTTTTCTATTAACTCACGAGGCAGTTTCTTCAACTTACTAAACTACTAATTAATGAATAGCATGCAATGGAACTGGTAGGTACATAACATTGAAATTAAAGCAGTGGTGAACTGGTGACCCAGTGGTAAAGGCGTCCGAGTGGTGACCAAACGGTGACCGTGGTGGAGTTGTAGGTCGTGGTTTCGAACTCTGACAGACGCTTTACTTTGTATAAATTATTTCATCATCAATGCTCTCAAAACAGTGAAGGAAAACATCGTGAGGAAACCGGAATATCCTAGGACCACAATTCAAAGACGTGACATCTACCTACTTGCACTGGCCCGCGTGGTTAATTAAGACCCACCCCCTGTCACACAGAGAAGTTCTGTGTTGGGACATAGAACTCCTCTGTGCAATGGGGTGCAGCAGACGAAACATCGGCGGATTATGATATGCAATTGAAGAGGCCTATGTTGGATTGTTATACGGCTGTCAGAATTAAAGCATCTATTCAATTGAATAAAAATCAGGTCGATATTCCATCTATTTATTTTATTTCAGCACTAACTCCGTGCGACTCTCAGAAGAGATTCCAGCCCAACACATAATAGAATTACCGCCGAACCGCACTTTTTAAAACGCTCCCCTGACTGTCGGTAGACTCTCCGCTGCCCATCATGTGCATACAGCATTAATTTGTATTCGTCAGAAAACATTATTCTTGCCAATTCTCTCCTCATTGTGCGTGTTCGCGGGCGTAACGTAATCCTGCTCCCTTTCAAGTTTTGGATCAAGTAGGCGGACGTGACAGTCACCACTGAAGATAAAATTAATAATAGTTCCATATGGATAAAATAAAAATTCTCTATTGAGGGCACTAGACAATGAGAAACTACTTATAGCTAAAGTATTAAAATACTTCTTATACAGGTACGGCAATGACCGGACTTGTACCTAACTTCTATTATGTATTCTGTGGTAATTCTACGTCGTAATGTCTTACATAACAAAGTTTTTGCAAAACAAAACTACGACGATTAAGTACTACTATTAACCTAATTAGTGTGAAGAAACGAGATCATATTATTTAAATTTCTTTCTGCAAATGAACAATGTAGCTGGAGGATGATGGAAACCAATTCAGAAGCCTAGTTACGTAACACACCTCTAATGGCTATGCGTTTCAATTTGACAGTTATACAATATTTATAGCGTTATTTACTTGTATATTTTGTCGAACAGAGGAATTTTCTAAACATTATATTCGATACATTAACATTATAATCGATACTTTGTCTCTGTCGGGGAAAAGCACGCCGCCAAGATCCTAGACAAACTGTCAACCACACACCATTCTCTAATTAGATCTGTCTCACAATCCTTCTATCTGCATCCGACCGACGAGGAAGAAGTCTCTAATATAATACGCAACTTGAAAATAGACAGTGCACCAGGGCCAGACCAACTAACCGTTCCATTACTCATGAACTGCCGTGAAAGTATAATCAAGCCACTAACGCACATCTTCAATTTAAGTTTTAAATCAGGTGTTTTTCCCGATTCCTGGAAAATTGCTGCAGTGTCCCCCATCTACAAAAGTGGTCCCAAAGACATGCCGGAAAACTATAGACCTATTGCCTTGCTGAGTATTGTCTCTAAAATGTTAGAAAAAATTGTAAACAACCGACTAATAAATTTTGTAGAGAAACATAACATTGTCTCAGAAAGACAATTTGGATTTCGTCGGGGAAGATCTGCCGAAGACGCGGTGTCACTTTTAACAAATCAAGTCGCCCATCACATAGAAAATGGAGAATGCTGTATTGGTGTCTTTCTAGACTTGGCAAAAGCATTCGACACCGTGTCACCAGGATTGCTTCTGAAAAAACTCGAGGCAATAGGTATACGAGGAACACCTCTAGAATGGTTCCGCAGCTATTTAACATCGCGGTATCAATATTGTCAAATACATTCACATTTCGGAATGTCGGGTTTCTTCTTGCATTCGGTGAGCGAATGGCCACACGTAGGAACGATCTCTCGTCAAGTTGTTGCAGTATGGCCATATAGTTGGCATTTATAACAGCTTGTGACCAATCCTGACAGGACAGGATGGCCAATTTATAAAAACCTTGATGGAGGGATTAGGGCTCTCCGTTTATCGGCTGAAACTTCAACAACGTAGTTACAGGTTGGAGCATCTCCCTTACCCTTACCAGACTTGTGGCTTAATTTTATCAAGGTCAAGAAGGATTCGAAGGACACCGCTGGTAACCTGTCAGCTAGGTTTTGTTCGGAAATGCACCTGAGTGCCTCATTTTCAGCCACGGAAGTCGGTACTCCTATAACCACGATCCGGGTAAACACTTACTGGGTTCGTCGGCAGTAGGTCCAGATGAAGAGAGCAGGACTGCGTGCTTCAGTTTATGAGCGTCATGTTTCGTCTCGGTACTTATAATTTTTTGGTTACCGGACACCGAACGTGTAGTTTCATTTGCTTTCAATTTATCATTGGGATAAATGGCAACAAAGCTTAGGTTATTAGGTCGAACGAAATAATTTGATTTGATTAAATATTGCTAACTAGCACCTCTGTGCGCTGCAAGTGACGCGAAATTAGCTCATAATGCTCACATTTTCGCAACAGATTGCCCAGCACATTTTGCCAGGCGGCAAAATTTTCTAGGGATCAAAATCAACATTCATTTATTCAAACTAGGCTAAAAATTAGCACTTTTGTACGCTAAAATTACATAAGACAGTCCCCCATAAACGCCCGTCATTCATCACTTCCTAGTGCTTTAGCTGGAAAGAAGAAGTGGCGCAACAAACTCCCCAGCAGCACAGCTGTCTGTTACGTTAGAAAAACTTGATCAATACCTAACATTAAACCTTTTTTAAGCAGGCCAGGTGGACCGGTAGACCTACCAGTGTCCATAGTCCTGCCGATGCCGCGGCCGTTCCAATGAGCCGATTATGAAAACGAGTAAATTGATGTCGGTAATTCTTTAGCGTTTCCTCTCGCTAGTACGTAATGTAAGTCGGCGCGAATGGGTGCGGGCGATTTGCACACACAGTTTTATTTTCGTTTCACCCTGAAATGCAAGGGAATATCGTGCCTTAAAATTGTGCCTTTGACCCAAGTCTTGTTCTGACTATAAAAAGTATATGTTTGGGACTGAAATATCTTGCGTAAGCCCACAATGTATATCATGGTGTACAGTATTGATTTTCATGTAATAAGGGAGCGGTTACAGCGTGGTCCTACCCAGTGGTGAGTGGGTAGGAAAAATGGTAGGTTGTATTTCAGTTGTTTTGTCACCGAGCGTCAAACTAAGTACGTAAAAGATTTACTCAATCGTATTTTTACTGCTGATGTTAAATAAAGATCATATCTGTTTACGTTTTATTTATTTTTACATTTTATTCTGAACTAAGCAGTCATTTAGGATTGTTATTTGATTCAACACTTTTTTGCTAAACATAGATTTTTCCAATGTTCTGACGCAAATTGTGAATGTTAATGTAGACTAGAAGTGCTTAGGCATAGGTATTACTTTAGCTAAGTATGTGTACCGCTCGTAAACTAGCAACTGCAGATTGAGATAAACCTCACGAGAAATAACTCAGTGGTTTATGGTTTTGTAATGATACACGGGCGTGTGTTTACGGAGCGGATAGGATTGTAACATACTTTGTAAACAGCCGAGCTGCATTGAAGCTATCTTCATTCAGTAAGATGGCATTTTGCCACCAACTCTTCTATTAATACGAGGGAAAAATACAGCTCTATATTTTCAATTATCGGTTAGCTCCTAACAACTCTAGTGTGATAGTCTGTACCTATACTGAAAAAATGTGAGAAACGCGCTCTATAAAATGGTGTAATTTTCTTCAAAATAAATGCAGTGGTTTCGGAGTTATGTGCACGTAAACTTTGGTCAATGCCAGTGTTTCAATGTCAGGTTTCAGGAAATAGTGTGACATTTGTGTGTGAATGTTTTTTTATAGTCTGTGGTCATATTTAGGAAGTATGCTATGGCAGTGATTTTAGAAGCTGTAGATAGGTACTGTGTCTTAGTGGAAAGACGTGAAAGAAAAGTACCGAATTTAATTCTTCCAAACTAGTATTAATTGTAGTAACAATAATTTTTCATTATCATCACACATTAAGTTCTAACGCCAAGTTATCGTACCTAAACCTGATTGTTTTATGTATGTAGTTTAGTTTATTATTCAAAAACTTTACCTACAGTCAAACGGGGTGAATACGGATGCAGGGGTGAATCGGGGAACGAAACTTTATAAGGGATTTTAACATTGAAATAATATAGTTTGTGACCAACAAGAACTAGTAATGTGTTTACTATATTATGATTAACAATTAGGTGCCCTTGTTGGCAACTAACTATATTATTTCAAAGTTAAAAACCCTTTTAAAGTTTCGTTCCGATTCACCCCTCCATCTCCATTCACCCCGTTTGGCGTACTCCTGATAAACTTGATTCGAAATTACTTAGATACACACATACACATCTTCTGTGTTTTAATTCGTTGTGCAATTTCTACACATAAATTTCCCTAAGCAAAATTCTTGAGATAAGAATGTATTAGGTACATACGTAATTTTTAATCTCTTTGGTAATCACACTGACTCGGCAATGTGCTACTGTAACAGTGTTAACTCTAATAGTCATCGGGAGATAGTCTCTATCTTAACATTACCATCTAGATATAGTAAAGAAAATATAATTAAGTCAATCTGTAATTATAAGAAAAAACTTAAAATTATCTCCGAATTACTTACAGTTTATTCTACATTTTCCATGAGTGCCTCGAAACAGCAGTGATAGCCTAGTGGTGTGACCGTCGCACTGCCAAGTCATAGGTCTCGAGTTCGAACCCAAGGCACGCACCTCTGAATTTACGGATTCATGTGCGTATTGTATAAATTATCACTTGCTTAAAAATCGGTGAAGGAAAACATCGTGAGGAAACCAGCATGTCTGAGAGATATTTCTCAAAAGCATGTGAAGCTAAGTCAGAGGCCCATGGGCAACATTAAAACTCAGACACCAGGTTAGTTACTAACCACAAGAAAAGAAGATGAGTTCCTCGTAGGTCTAGTGGTTGGGTCGCAAATTCTACTGCCGAGCATAAGGTCCTGGGTCCGAATCCCAGTTGGAGCAGTGTTAATTAGGTTTTTCTAACTAGAATTTCTCGATAGCAGCCCGTAGTCTGAATTCTGAATTTGTGCCCGTCTGTTCTTACATGGTACTTAAACATAACTGCCGAAATGTGGGCGTACTATTATAGATAACCTTCTGCCTAGCAAGGCGTGATGTTATGCTATATGTCCTATTGTCAGAGTCATCATATTATTGTAGGCTACAATTAGGTGAGCAGCCTATTTGTTGGGAACATTTATATAATCAGCCTATAATGTCCCCATTGTTGGGACACTGGCCTCCTCTCTGTGAGGTGTGAGCCGTATCTAACACGCTGCCCAGAGCGGGTTGGTGGTTATCACATAGGTACTGTAGAGCCTAGATTGAAACCTTCTGTTGAACCTAGCTCGGTTAGAACTTAACTGAAAGCATTCGACTTTTCAAAATGATTGAATATTTTGATAGGTTTTTATAAAAAAAATGAATAAGAGTCTATCAGAAGCCGTGCTGCTGGACAACATGTATTCTTGAAAAGTAATATAATTCAATAATTGCTGCCCCGTGTGTTTCTATTTGTAGGATTGAAATCCCTACAACACAACAGTCTACACGAGCTCTACCTTTAAGAGCAACCCTAAGTGAAGGCCCATCTGGTCTTCAAATTTTTGGCTCTACGACTGGCTCTGCCGGTTTCCTCACGATGTTTTCCTTCACCGTTTTTAGAGCAGTGGTGATGAAACAATTGACACAAAATCACTACATAGTATAAAGCAAAGTCGCTTTCCGCTTCTGTATGTATGCTTAGATCTTTAAAACTACACAACGGATTTAAATGCAGTTTTTTTTAATAGATAGAGTGATTCAAGATGTGTATAATTTGTTGACTTTTTTTTTTGAAGCCGCGGGCGGAAGCTAGTGAAGCATAAATTAAACTTACGACCTATAACTCGTAAGCCGTTACCATTGGACCACTAATGCTCTTGGGAACGTTCAAGTATGGCCTAAAAAATTAAAAACAATTATTTTAATTAGTGTTACTTCGCGTTCCAAGTATTCCAAAAAATAACAATTGGTTAGTAAAACGGTTAGTTTAATTTGACAGCTGACATCATTGTTACGTGAGACAGAGGTTTTTAGATTTATAACAATACCTAATATAATAGTATGTTACTAAGCATAAGTTACATAAATGGTTACATCAGTACTGGCTTTATTTTTATAACAAAGTAAAACCAGTTAGTTGCCTTTGCAAATCTAATGCAGAAATAATATAAAAAAAAAGTGAGGTAGGTACATGTATACCTACAGCATACAGACAGTACAGAACATCACACTGAACCAGTCCTCCGGGGGACCAACATCGTCATCGGGACAAAGTTATTATCTGCCCCAAAACAAACTTCAATACCTACTCGACCCAATTCTATGGGACGACTGATTATAATTTTTTCGCAATTACGACGTTGGTCCCATGGAGAAATATGCGCTATAGTCTGTGAGTACTACACACCTTTTCTCGTCGCTCTTTTCTGATACTTGTCGCGAACTTAAATTTAGCTATGCGCGCACGCACATGCAATACGGCATGCACTGTTACTATCGCGTTATTTCTAAATATCAATGATAAATAATTATTAATTGTGTATATGTTTTAGAACAAACCTAAAAGTTAATATATTTATCTAATAATTTTATTAATCAGTGTTTAATTTTATTTATAGTTCTTGAAAAAACAATAAAGAACCGAGAATTGGCCGATCCAAATAGGAAGAAACCCTACATATGTAAAAATTACACCCTAAGTTAGCTAATGCGAGGTGGTGGCCTTGTAGACACGGCCGCGACTTAGAAGTTGTAGGTCATAGGTTCGACCCCAGATAGACACTTTACTTTGTTTAAATTATTTCATCACAACTGCTCTCAAAACGGCGAAGGAAAACACCATGAGGAAACTGGCATGTCCTAGAAATAGAAATTTGAAGACATGTGACATCTACCGACCCTCAGTGGACCCTCAGTGGACCCTCAGTGGACCCTCAGTGGACCCGCGTGATGGATTACATCTTACTCCCTCTCACAGAGAAGAGACCTGAGCCCCAGCAGTGGGAACGAATGCCAGAGGAATGCGCAATGACACCAGTGCGTGTAGTGCATTCTTAATTAAAACACGTGTCTCGAATAGATGACGATCTTGTCTAAATCTGTGTAGCACTAATTAAGACGTACCTAATATTTAATTATTTATTCACTGCACGTGATGTTACGTAGTCCATGCACTTTGTTATAAATTCTTATGCATTTACATTAGCAGTCAGAGAGCAAAATATTAATTGTTTTTAATTGATTTTAATTATCCCTTGTCACCTTTAGTATGATATCTTGTCTTTTCATTGCTTGGTGGCAAATAAAGTTTCATAAATGTAACCATTAATGGAATTTTGCCTAGGTATGAACAATGTTGTGCCTAACAATGTTGTGTCTCTATGATTAATCATGGAGTTAAAACTTCATTAATGATGATAGCACCATTCCAACCGGCTTCCCTTTGGAGATTCCATTCTGTACCGCTATGTGAAAGTGGCACAGCCAATAGTGTCTACTTTTGCCAAAAATAACTAAATTATGGTGTTCAATTTAGTGAAACAGAGACCTTATTTTTAAGTTATTTTTATTTTTCTTTATTGATAAATAAGTTAAAGTCGCTTCGGCTTTTCTCTCTCTCGACACCTCTCAGCTGGTCTGCATACAATTCCTCCCTATTTTTGATCCGGGGTGGAAAATCCTCATCGATTTCATGATGGGGGTTGGAAGGGTTCGTCAGACTCTTACTGACTAAAAACCACCGCGGGTGTTCCCTCTCACACCTGCGCCGCCGTTCGCAGGAGCACATGTTACTTCCACAAATATAACTCGTTCGAGAGCAACTTTTCTGAATAAACACTTTAAAAAATAACTCGAACATAAACTTTTAGAAGCAATTGGTAGCCCAGTGGTAACTGCTTCGACTTAAGAGCTGTATGTCGTGGCTTCGAACCCAGGCGCACTTTACTTTGGGTAAATTATTTTATCATCACTGCTCTCAAAACGGTGGAAATTGGGTAGTAGGCCTTCCCAATTTCCACCGTTTTGAAGATTTGAAGACATGTGACATTATTACGGCCCACTCCCTCACCCAGAGTGTTGGCCTTTGGTCAGAGGGAACATTATAGGCTGATCATGTTAAAATGATTAATTTAAAAAACGATTAATAGGTTTTATCTTCATCATAAGTCGAAAAGGATAATTATAATACTGTTAATTTTGATACAGCAATTCTCAAGTGGTTTACATCATTATTATTACATACTAGCTTCTGCCCGCGGCTTCGCTCGCGTGGAGGTCGGAAATTATCCCACAGGAATGTTCTACCGGGATAAAAAATATCCTATGTGTTAATCCAGGATATAAACCATCTCTGTGTCAAATTTCATCCAAATCTATACAGTAGTTTTTACGTGAAAGAGTAACAAACATCCATACATCCATACTTACAAACTTTCGCCTTTATAATAGTAGTAGGATAGACCTACCTATTTAACTATAACGTTTAAAGGCCCCCACAGACAGGTGCGACGCGATTTTGGTAGAACCATTTTCTTGTAGATTTTATAGAAATTGTTCTACTGGAGTTGGGTCGCGCCGTCGAATCACGTCCGTCTGCGGTGGCCTTAATGTGAACTATCTCCACTTGACTTTTATTGTAAGTACCTATTCCACTAGAAAAACTAATAAAGTAACTTTAAATATTACCACAGACTATCTTAACAGCTAAAGTCAGTGTACCAATACAGTTTCAGTCGCAGTACCTAGAGAGAGCTTTCTAAAATTTTGCTTCACTGAGTAAATAATTTAGAGATTTAATATAAACAGTAGATTAAAAAAGAGTCCAAAGCTGGACATAGGCGACTCCCCGGCTGCTCCATAACACCCTGTCCTCCGCCTCCCGCATCCAGTCTGTACCAGCTACCTTTTTAAGCCCTCCAGCTGGGCGTCTCTCACTTTACCAACCTATAGCTGTTCCAGACATTTATGCAAACGTAACTCAATAAAATGTATGGAACAGTTCACATTTTTTCGCGATTTTAGGGTTCACCCATAGTAAAAGTTGTTTGTAACGATGAGTTCAATGCTCCCACGAAATTCTTAGAGTTAATTTTTTAACACCTTATAAATCCTAAGACTGTTTACTTGGATGCCTGTACCTATCCATTTATGGCAACTCAGCAATAATTATCAATATTTAATTATGGGCTAACTCAGTTGGTATACTGTTTTTAGCTAATCTGTGACACAGTACGTACTCTTTATCGCACCGCGTACCATGTGTGGGAAACTAGGTAGAAATAAAACTGCAATTCATAATAAAAATCTTACAGTTACTTACGTATATTATCGTTCGTATCGTATTGATAATGTTTACAAGTGGACACAGTCCACAGACATGGTGATGTCGCCTTCGACACGAAACGTGTGCGAGTGAACTGAAGTGAGTTTTAAAATTAATAATAAAAATGGCGAAGAAAACCTCGGGATGGATCACACCGTTCAAAAAGCAGGTGAGTTTGTTTATTTTATATTATTTGTTTAATAATGATGATTTAACAACTAGCTAGCAACTAGCTTCATTTCTGACTGACCGACACCTTGACAATTCAAAAGTGCCTGTAATTGGTTTATTTGAAATAAATACTTTAATTTTGAGTTTGAATTTTAAAAAAAAACTCATATTTTGCGGGGATAGTTTCATGGAATTTATTCAAAGTCAAAGTCAAATCATTTATTTCAAATAGGATCAAGACAGGCACTTTTGAACGTCAAAATGACCAAGAAATATTTTAATTGATTCTAGCCGCCCCTTCCAAAAGGTACTTTCGTATGGAGAAGAATGGGCAAGAAACTCCACCGTTACTCTTATAAAAATGTTTGTATACATGAATGTTTTGTATTTCTCAGTGCTTAAAGTAAAATCCGACTATAGGGACACAAATCATGACATAATTACGAGTATCTACCATAGATACTCGTAATTATGTCATGATTTGTGTCCTTCTTAAAACCTTACAGTTGTACAGATGATGAACAAGCAATTATTTAACGCATTAGATGTTCGCCTATTAGAAGCCGTTTGCTTATAAGAACTCAACGATTTTTACGGTAATATTTATAGTCCATTCGAGGAAAATTTTATTATGAACCTATGGGGTTCATACGACATTTGAGAGGCTAAGTCAGATGGCACTTGCTATGAAGATTTCAACTTATAAACTAGGTACCTACGTACGGTCGGTAACACATGAAGTTATACGAAACTGTCATATTTCTCAAATTATTTTAAACCTTAAAATGTTGTCGGTTAAGTTCAAAATTGATTGAGAAAATTTTATAGTTTGTGGTAACGTGATGTGCTGGCGACTCTACGTGGATTGCGTTTCCAAGTCATTTACAAAAGCCCGCAAAAACAAATGCTGACATTTTTTAAATTCTTATTTGCTTGCTTTTAACTGGTTGTATGTATGTATTTGAAAGGCCATTTCAAGAATAGATAAAGCCTTCAGTGTCACTTATTTTTTAAAGTCAAAAGATTATGTCAAATTTAAAAAATAATTGGAATATAATAGGTATACGGAATATATGGAAGCTAATTCTCACCAACTTATAAAGTGAAACAAGGCAGTCTACATAGTAAAGATCTTTTGTTTTTTAAGTAGGTAGGTACCTAACATGTATACATATAAGGTCATACTAATAAGTACTAACTAAAAGTATAAGTACGGTATGAGTGATAAAAACAAGGTTGTGAAACAAAAAAGCTGAAACTTCCCAAATCTGAACAAAAAGTTTTTCAAGGTTAAGATACAACTATACAAAATATTACCTACGTGGAGGTTAAAGGTTTTTTG
Source organism: Hyppa rectilinea (assembly GCA_951799385.1). NCBI lineage: Eukaryota > Metazoa > Arthropoda > Insecta > Lepidoptera > Noctuidae > Hyppa > Hyppa rectilinea. The sequence continues at coordinate 12,679,768 of OX637326.1, forward strand.
CAATTTTTATTAAAAAACGCGACGTGATAGCGCGACTCAACTTTAGTAGAACATATTCTATAAAAAACTTTATGGGAATGTTCTGAGAGAAACGCGTCTGTCTGCCTTAAATCTAAGCGCACATTGTATCCGCGGTTTCAGACAGATTCAAATTTCGAATTTGAATTTAAACTGTTTCCACTCGAGTCATTCTGTGCAATGAGGCCCGCGCCGCCGGCCGTATCGTAACGCATTGCAAATTCAAATTCATTTATTTGTCCGAACATGGTACAATATAAGGTCTCAAATAGCATTAAGGTCTCATCACATTCTGCCACATGGGGCGTGCAAATATCAGGTACACATAATAAATTATTACAATGCAAAAATAGAAAATATTAGGTTAGAATTGATACAGTTACATAAAATTATTAATGTTGTAATAAGAGGCATGTCAGAGTCAGTAAGTAATAATATGTCAAAAAATAATAATAATAATTTAAAAATGTCAATTTCAAATGTAATGTCAAGCTATCTGTTTTAAAAGAAGGATTACAATTAGATTATGATGTCAAAGTATCATTCAAAAAGTCGTTTAAATAATAATAACATTTTTTGCATAACAACTCTTTAAGCTCCTTTTTAAACCCATTTAAATTTAACTGTTTCATTTGCTTTGGGATTTTGTTAAAAACTTGCGGAGCTAAACAAAATATGCTTTTCCACATTAACGCTGTTTTTGCTCTACATCCGCGCAACATATCATTCCGCCTGTTACGTTTTACTGTATCTGATAGGTTGGGAAACAGGTGTGAATTCAGCTTAACAAATAAGGCAGTTTCATAAATATACATAGACGGTAGTGTTAATTTTGTATTTTTTTAAAAATGGTTCACAACTGTCCGTTACTTGTAGTCTGAACATGGCTCTGATGGATCGCTTTTGCGCTTTAAAAACGGTTTCCCTATTTGTGGAGTTACCCCAAAATATAATACCATATCTTAAAACAGATGCTACAATACCATGGTACGCTGTAAGTAGTGTATCTATGTTAACTGTGGGGGCAAGTTTGTACAAGGCATAGGATGAGCTACTAATTTTCTTGCAAAGGGCTTCAATATGATCCTTCCAATTGAGCTGCCTGTCAATTACCAGACCTAGAAATTTTGCACTATCGACATCGTGAATTTTGATATTCTGGTATTGAACCTGAATCTTTGAGGTAGTTTTTTTATGAGCGAAGTGCATTATTTGTGTTTTGTCAAGGTTAATTTTTAGATTATTGTTATCCAGCCAAGAGATTATTGAAGTTACCGCATTATTAACATCAGCTTCATACGAATTAGGTTTATCACATGCTATTGTAATCGTGCTGTCGTCAGCAAAGAGTGTCATTGGGAAGTCTATAGCTTTGGGCAGGTCGTTAATATAAATTAGAAATAATGGCAGCCCCAATACACTGCCCTGTGGTACACCAAAGGATACAGTGCGTTCTTTAGACAGGTATGTTACTTCTTCTTTAGTCTTTAAATTTAAGTTTGTTATAGCGGTAGACTGTTTTCTTTTTGATAGGTACGTGCTTAATAAGCTAAGAACGTAACCTCTTATACCATAGGAGTCAAGTTTGTTTATTAAGATTGAATGGTCAACATAATCAAAAGCTTGTGTCATATCACAGTACACAGAACAGACAGGTGTTTTATTATCAATATTAGTCATAATTTTATTTAAAAAGTCATAAATTGCCATGTTTATAGTCATGTTCCTTTGGAAACCTTTTTGTTCATTACAGAGAATCTTTTGTTTTTCTAAGTAACTGTAAAGTTCATTATAAATATATTTCTCGAATATTTTGGAAAAAATTGGCAAAAGCGCAATAGGTCTATAATTCTGCATTAGCTGCTTATTACCTTTTTTATATATAGGTTTCACAATGGAGACCTTAAGACGGTCTGGAAAAACCCCGTGGCTAATACATAGGTTAAGAATATGACTCAAATGCTGAGCGATTAAGTCGGCAACATGTTTTATAATTTTTGTAGAAATTTCGTCATACCCTACACTATTAGTGCTTTTCATACATTTTATAATGTTGAATATTTGTATCGGTTGACATGGAGGCATGAACATTGATTTTTGTTTATTTATGATATACGCACTCGATTTTTCACTTAAAATTCCTCTTAGATCACTTTCGTACATTTTGCATGAGCCAATGCACACTACTGGCTGGTTGCATTGGCCTTAAAATAGACTTAGGTCTAGTACATCTCGCTAGACAATAGTGCACATCCACGATTTCCGGGATAAAGGTATATAACAAGCCCTCTTCTTTCACGTCATCTTAGGTAGTCTTCATGAATGATTTTCCGAGATGAAAATTAAACTTATGCATTTTCCAGGCGTGTAGGAATAGTATAGTGCAGTAGTAGTATACAGGTAGAACACACATAAAGTAATTTTTTGCTCCGTTGGTGTAATTGCTGTTCCTAATGGCGTTTCAATGGAGGATAAATAAATACCTATTATCTAGCAGTTTTGGGGTTTTCTTTACTAATATATACATTTTATCATTTGCCTAGCCTTTTCCCAACTATGTTGGGGTCGGCTTCCTGTCTAACCGGATGCAGCTGAATAACAGTATTTTACATGCAGCGACTGCCTATCTAACCCCCACAACCCTACTGGGTTACAGTTACTACTGGGCAATACGATACTCCTTGGTAAAACTGGCTGTCGGATTTTGGGCTTCTGACAACCCGTAACGACTGTCAAAGAAGCACAAATGACAGCCAGGACCAACGGTTTAACGTGGTTTCCGAGGCACGGAGGAGTCTTGGTATGTAAAGATGGTCACCCATCCACGGCCTACCCCGGCAAGCGTAGCTTAACCTAACGGATCGACCGGTGCGGCTGTTAGTACTTAGCCACGAGCAGGAGCTCGCTCCGATCTTACTAAAGGAGGACCTTTAGTAAGATATACAACTACATCAAATGTTTTTCTCCTACCTGCATCTGTTGCCCCTGCATCTATTTTCGGCCAGGAAGATACCTACTAGAGTGCAGACCAGTAATTTACTAGCTACAAATTTCCTCACAATATCTTATATTACTAGAGACTGGACCTAAACCGAATTTTACGGTGTTTAGTTTAGTTTCATTGGTGAATTTGGCACTTAGTCTAGTTATTTTATGTTATGTGCTCATCTTGTTCTCCTGTACTAAATACTGTGTTCTGAGAATTTGATATTACGAGAATATCTCAAAGAGATCTGACGTGATGCTATTTGTAGCAGTTTAGGTTTGTTTATTGCATGGAAGGAATGAAGGCAGCCTATAATGTTCCCATGCTGGGACTCACTCTGAGAGGAAGTGGGCCGATATCACTACACTTTCGTTTAAAACAAATTTTCTAGTAGTTGTTATTATACCATTTAATTGTAACTTAGTATTTGCTACACGTACTGCTATCAATGTTCCTAGCGATTATCTCTTTTTTTAAACTTCTGTGTCCACTTGTGGACAACGTTGTGGGTTACGTTATAACCAAATTGCTATTTTGTTAAACTAGTTGTAAGTCGTTATAATGTTACTGTTTGTTGTTCCTTACAATAACGGGGTCCCAGTGCGGGTTTGGCCGAAATCACATGTTTTCGTTCTTTGGTTCTAGGATATGCCGGTTTCCTGAGAATGTTCACCCGGTATAAACTTATTCATCTTTATTTGGATTAAAATAAATACGACTGGTATACATTTACGCAATTTATTTATCTCGCGTATAATCGTGATAAGATTACAAACACTTGTAAAAGTGATAGTGGGCCCTATCCGCCTCCCGTCAGCTTTTAGAGAAACAGTTATGAAACACTTTATGACATTAAATTAGGATATTTATTGATATCAATGGATGCTTCGGAGTTCCAGCAGAAACATTAAACAAACTGGAGTTAAATTTTATGTATTTGATTTCACAAAGTAAACTTTTAATGCTTTACTGCAAGCTTTTTATTTTATTATAGCACTGAGTCTGAGTGACTATAGTTGAATGAGATTCCTCGTTTTCCCACAAAAATTGTCATGAAAATTTAGTTTATACCATCAACAATTAAACGAAACTATCGTCGTATCTTACTTTTGTCTTTGAGCTCCTTTTCGAGCTACAAAATTGCTGACAAATGCTTGCACTGACTGAACAGGTCCACTCAAATATGCGCAGTTCTGTCCTCAAAATAACGGTATTTATCAGACACGGATGTAAATAGTCCTTTCATAATCAGACCAAGATTATGTCTCGACTTTTAAAGAGACTGTGGCCTGAGTAAAACCCATCCATGTTCCTTCCTTAGCCTTTCGAGTTCGTACGTTCGTGTTCCACGCGCACCTCAAAGAGATGTCAGCATAAAGAAGGGGCCCGTTAGGGCTGAAGCCTGCCGGGTCAGTGGGATTCAAAGTCAAAGTCAAATCATTTATTTCAAATAGGCACAAGTAAGGCACTTTTGAACGTCAAAATGAACAAGAAATAGAATTGATTCTAGTCGCCCCTTCCAAAAGGTAGTTTCGTGTGGAGAAGAATGGGCAAGAAACTCCACCGTTACTCTTTTAAAATGTTTTACAATGTTTTGTATACATGAATTATAACATTATATGTGAAGACGATGCACCCAGAATAAAAACACTACACCACAAAAAGTGAAAAGAAAAACACATATAGTAATGGCAGGTAAACTTAAGTATGTCAAAAGTACATGGTGCTCACATATTTACAAACATTGATTGTCCGAAAAGGTTACCCCTATCCCGGCACTCCGGAAGTCCTGGAACATAAAATATCCTATTTACATAATAAACATTTTCTTTACATTTTAACATAATTATGGTTAAAATTGTCCGTTTGTATGTAGGGCGTGATCTTCGAAACTACTGATCCGATTTGGATTTTTTTTTCACTAATCGGAAACAAAGTATTTCCAAGAGTCTTATGGTGTATTTTACGTTGAAACAAGAACTTTCACGAGGACGAAGTGTGTGTTAAATTAATCATCATATTCACCATTGTAGCGCTACGTAGAATACGTACATATAGGCTTTTAGTTTAATATCTAGAATACCATGAGGCCCCCAGCATCGACATCTACTTCCAGGAAGGCCGCTCAATCTATAACTTGTTTTTCATGATTAGAATGAAAAAGCAATAAAACATGACTATTATAAACATAATAATGGCAACACTTCGATTAGGTCAGCTAGGTCATACGTATGTACTAAGTTAGACCTTAATGAAGTGGTTTATCTTGGCGTGCAGGTAAAAGAGAGGTAATACTAGATGTAATAAACTTTATTTATTATCTTTAAGTTTAATTGTCCCGGTAGAGGACATTTTCTTTGAGATTAAGTTTAATTATTCCTCAATATTATGTTCAGTCAAATAATATTCTTAAAGAAATCAAACACCTTTTTTAACTTTGCATTTGTGTCTGAGTTTCGGCTTACCTCGTGTCATAATCTACAAGATGTGCGCTTGTTGGGATTGTGCTTGGGATTTCTTTTCGGAACAAAACAAATTTCCATCCCCTTTTTAATCCATTTAAGAGACGAATTTCCAAAATTACTTCGTCAGTGCTCACCTTCTTTATAAAAAGAACTCTAGTGCAAAATTGCATGCTTCTAGACCTAGTGATGTCAGCAGGATTGTCCGAAAGGGTTACTTCAGAACACAAACGGCTAAGGTAGGAACATGGATAAGTTTTAGTCAGTAAATGTCTGACAATCCTTTCTACTCCACTTGGAGTGGGAAAGGTCATTTAATGATTTCCCACCCTAAAAAAAAATCTAGAGATGTAGGCCGTGCGTTATTTGTCTGTCAATGAATTTAAGGTTTTTTTAACAATTGTAACAGTCTAGCCTCTCTTCTCCTTTATCCTGTACAGTATCAGTATCTGATCGTAGCCTCGGTTTGCTTCTCTTAAGGCGGATTTCACCAATGAATCTAAACGCGATCACTACATCTAAGTCGCATTCAGTGTTCAGTGGAATAATTACACTAACAGCTCATAAATGCAGTATAGACTTGTTAATCGCGGTTAGTTTCATGGGTGGAATTGGCACAAAGTGATATCTACTATATCACTTAGTGCCAATTCCACCCATGAATGTATTTTTTTTTCTAAAATAAATACCTCGCTGTTTAATCCAATAAGTACAACCTTAACAATTAAACGTCTTATCTGATTTCCATTTCACGCCAATTTGTAAGAGAAAATTGCAGGATATGCAGGATTATGAGAACCATTGTGGGACTATTAGTGTATCTACTTCTGTGCATATATTTACTGAAGCTGTTTTGCCTTTGCACTTGAATATGTAGATGTTTTAACCTTTCCTATGTCGCAATTACAGACACAATTAAAAAGCCATTGTGTCTCGTGTAGATCTGCGTTCCGGCAGTCAATGGGTCAATATGGCAACGGATGTACCTGGTCCATCTTCTTGAAATATCCATTCACAATTGAAATTCCATCCACAGCTATTGCGTGAACAGGGGGATACTTATTCTCCTTTCTTAATCATGTTCAGGGATTATGATCAATAATTCTGCCTAGTCTTTTACTAACTATGTTGCGGTCGGCTTCCAGTCTAACCGGTTGCTTCTGAATACCAGTATTTGACTTGCAGCGACTGCTCTGAACCCAGTAATTGGGTTGTGGAGCAACCCAATTACTGGGTAATATGATAACCCTTAGGAAGACTGGTTGTCAGATGACTAGCCGAAACGGCTGTCAATATTAGCCGAGATCAAGAATATGTAATGGATGGTTTGGTTACCCATCCACGGACCCCCCGCGGCAAGTGTAGCTTTACTTTACGTCGAGCCGAGCAGCTGTTATCATTTAGTCACGATATAGATTCTATAATATGTACATTCTTATCTAATGATTTTCTTCGTTACACGTTTTCTTTGACATTTCCTGAACTGTAATCGTTATCAGATACTGGTGGCATAAAAGGCAATAAAATGTTAAATAAATTCTGCAGATAAATTATCATAAAAACGAATACCTGACCTTGTAAACATTACTTATTTGTATGCAGAATATACCATAAACAACTAACAACAGCAGCGCTATTCTGTAAAAACCTCATTGAGAAATCTTAGTTGAAGTGGACTTGAAGTGGGCTGTCAATATTTAGCATCAGCTGAGCATCATTTCACCTGATGCTTGTGATTGTTGACAGCTCAACTCAAGGTCACTTCACCTAAGGTTTCACAGTGAGAATTTCACAGAATAGACTGGAAGGACTTAGGGCGAAATACACTAATGAAACTAAACGCGATCCGCATAAACCCCATTTAATGGCTGTCAGTTTCATTATTTTCAATCGAATATTAATAGCAGCACGTCTTGAACACGGTTTAGCAGTGTTGATCGCGTGGTAATATTGGCACACTTAAATCACTAACAAGAAGTGAACAAACATTCTCAATCCTCGCTCCTTCTCGTGGCTTTTCCAAAAAACATTTTCTACGGCGATGTTTTGATATTAAAAGCCGAGCCTTTTCCCAACAACTTGGAGTCGGTTTCCAATTTAACCAGATGCAGCTCAATACCACAGTCTTTTACCACAACCAATATATTTTCTAATATAACGAAAATGGCTCAGGAGAAGATAGCGAGACAAGCTTGACTCCTACAGACAGGATTAGTACACTCTAGCTTAAGATAGAGAAGAGTGGAGTGGAGAAAGGGACGCCTTGACCCAGCAGAGGGACACCACAGGCTTCCTTCTTTCTTATCGTGAGGTTAGTGACTAACCCGGTGTTTTTATGATGCCATGGGCCTCTAACTTAGCTTCACAGAGAAATATCTCTCAGACATGCTGGTCTCCTCACGATGTTTTCCTTCACCAATTTTTAGCAAGTGATAATTATACGACCACGGGCTAAAATAAATAAATAAAAATATTATTTAGTTACTTTCCTACCTCAATAGGAAACCAGTCGAAGCAAGGATACTCTTAAGAATCAGTTATCAGCCCTCACAAGTAAAGTTCTTCGGATAAGCACTTGTTATCGCGAAAACAGTAATGTAGTAGGTAGCGACCTCAACAATGAATAGTAGATTTTGATAACCATATCTATTGTATCTTATCGTTATCAAAAGTAATGTAAACAAGATTTGAAGATCTGATCTGAGAATATTAAATCAAGGACACATCAATACCTTACGCACAGTAATACTTAATATTTTATTTTATTCAGCCTTCTTTCCAATATTTATTTTTTAGTTCATCATTCTCCTGCCCTTTGCCACGTCTTTTTTCACTACGCAAAAATGAGAAATAGACACAAAATGTTTCAATACTCAATACTCAAATCTTTATTGCAGCCGGCACAAACAAAACACATGTTACAAATAAAGACATAAAATCATTCGAAGAAAGTCGTGAAACGCCTCTTAACAACTAATAAAAACAAGAAAAAGCATTGTCAATTTTTGTCCATACTATTGCTATTGCAAGTTATTAGTTAGCATTCCGTTACTCACCATTCTGGCCATATCATTTGTCACATCGCTTATTTGGTATTCCCCTGCTCTTATAGCCAGGAGTCAGCCAAGAAAGTATTGGTTTAATTCTTAGTTATTGCTTAAATCATTAATGAATGAACTGGGTCCGTCTGTTATGATATGACTTGTCTTGAAAAATACACAGTGACTTAGAACATTTCTACACGTACGTACTCTACACACGGTACAGAGACGCACGGTACCTACGGTACAGAGCAGTGCTGCCTTCGATTTTAAGAGTGAAATTACAGAACTAAATAACTGGCTTCTTAGTCTGATGATGCTTGATTTTTATAGCAAGCAGCAATCATTTAACACCTTGCAGCTAAAGAAACAAACAATATTACATTTGAGCTAAAAGTTACTCAAACAAAATAGCTGGCTACTGCCCACACAAATGCAAAGCGTTGCGTTTACGTCAGATATGCTTTAACGAATTAGTTAGGCGCTTAACACGAAAATACCGCATGAGACTCCCAAGTGTGAATCACTTCAGCCCGTAAAAGTTTATTTATGGCATGTTTATGATCAGTTAACGGTTTACTCATATAATTATTTGTATCTACCTAGTCGTATACCGCAAAGGATGGCTCGAGGTGGCTCAAGAGAAAGATGTCTGGAAGGATTTGGGGAGGCCTTTGCTCAGCAGTGAGACAGTATAGGATAAGAATATAAACGGCCCCGATAATTTAGGCCTAATTGGATTTGATCAAAGCGCAATCACATAATTGACACCATTAAAATTTGAAGACTGATTGGAAATACCTAATGTATTTTCGAACGTAGGTATTAAACTTCTAATCATCTTCAATCCAGAAGCGACCAGATGCCCTAGTTTCGTGATGGAACTATTTAGGACAGATTGAAATTGGTTAGGTAATAAGGTTTTTAGATTCAGGGCATACAAATCTAATAGTGGTGTAGCAAGCTGCTGCCGTATCCGTTTTTTCTCTAGAAGTGATCCCTGCTCTCCTCTCTCGGTCCCTCTGCGTCTGATCTTTGTTCGGTCGTCTTGGATTCCCGTTCCATCGAACTATGGGGGTCAGAGAAGGGACTGCATCTGTGAGTTGTGACTGCGCATATCCTCGTGCATTCTCCACTAAGATTGCAGGCCGTCATGGCTGCAGTTTAGTATAGAAGACTATTACTATTAGTTGAAGTAATCCCTGGTTTCTTTTATGAAATTAACTGTCTTGAATAACATGATTCTGCCTGTAAACCATGTATAAGCAAAGCTAACATATATTCTTGTCATGTTCCAGTGTTTCGTGACGATTGGCGTGTGTCTCAACATGGCTGCGCACGGCCTGGTCATGGGTTTCAACGCCATCCTGCTGCCACAGCTCCGGAAGCCTGACTCCATCATACCTATTGATGACTCTTCTGGCTCTTGGATTGGTATGTTTTGAACACCAATATTTCTACAAAATTTGAAGAGAGTTTATGCTAAGTGGTAGCTCAGAGCGCTTAGGTTGCATGTATTGTCAATGGTGGAGGATTACTCTTGTTTTTTTAACTGACTCAGCTGATGTATTTATTTATTTACTATAGTAAGTTGTAAGATAGTTTTTTTCATATAACGCTAGTTGTGAAGTACAATCCCAAACGTAAAATTAACTTGCATGTATCGTATCGAAACGACTTCGATGCCTTAGATGCCGTTGCTTAAAGATTAGTAATTAAACTCCACAAAGTTCTCGAAAGTACTAAAACATTACTAATAACTATTTACAAGTATATAACAGGAGGGAAACAAAATAAAATAAATCAAAGGGCATCAAAAAATTCGTCCACATCGCTGTCAACAGGAAAAGTTCCCAAAAGGCTGGCAGCATTGCCACGTTGTATGGCAATGCTGATTCTTTGACCGAAAAATAGGCCAGCCCTCTGGTCACGTGAAGAGTCGACCAATCGCTTGGCGATGTCTCGATAAACATAGTGGGTACTCGGACCCCATGGCCCTAGTGTTTCAACCCCAAACGGCTCGAATATATAACTTCCAATAAGGTTGTTATACTTGCGCCGTTTGAGGTTTTCTGCACCTGCAGCGGCTGCCCCAGCACAACCCGCCGTGCAAGGAAGATGGGATGGCGCAAGGGTGTCGACACACGTTGCATCCCACAAAGGCCTACCTACCTTCCAAGGCATTAGTGTCATTCCATCTTGATTTACTTGATTTTCATTACTCGTAGAGGCGTGACAAAGTATGAAATCATGAGTCAACCTTAGGTACAACAAGCAAATAATAATTTCCCTTGTGTATCAAAATCTATTTTTTATTCATATATGCACAATGCGTTGCTAGTTTTAAATAATAACCTGACATTACCCTCCCAAGAGGCAAAGATACAAAAGAAATACTCATTGTTCACGTTTTTCCATTCTTTTTTAACTTTGTGTTTTATCTCCTTTCAGCCTCAATCATCGGCTTCGCCCTCGTGGCTGGTAACTTCATCGTCCCTCCCGTCATGGCGAACTACGGCAGAAGAACTGCCAACCTCATCAGCATCATGCCCCTTATCACTGGCTGGTTCTCCATCATCTTGGCCAAGAGTGTTCCCGTACTATTAGTCGCAAGATTCCTTCAAGGACTGTCTATGGGCATGAGTGCTTCTCTCGGCCCTGTTTTGATTGGAGAGTATACTAGCCCTCATAATAGAGGAGCTTTTTTGACAATGATCTCTTTATGTATAGCCACGGGAGTGCTAACAGTACATACCATGGGATCTTATCTACATTGGCAAACGACAGCCTTAGTATGTGCGTGTATTGCTTTCGTTGATCTAGTAATTATTATTTATTCTCCCGAGTCCCCAAGTTGGCTCGCTGATCAAGGAAGGTATGAAGACTGTAAGAGAGTTTTCCGATGGCTAAGAAATGAGAATGAAGAAGAAGAATTGCACAAGATGATTGAAGCCAGTATTATAGTCAGAGAATCTAAAGCTGACGCGAATATTTCTCAGTCTTTTGGCAAGAAAATCAAAAGCGGTATCGTCTACTTTAATGCAACTGTAAAAAAGAAGGAGTTCTACAAACCTATCTTTATTATGATGCATATTTATACTTTAGGACAATGGGCGGGAGCTAATATTCTAGCTGCATATACAATAGATATTTTCCATCACGTAATTGGTACTGATGTCAACATAGCTCTCTTAGTAATTACTCTTGATGCCCAAAGAATATTTTCGAATGCCATAGCAGTATTAGTAATAAAGAAGATTAATAGAAGGACGATGCTGTTTGCTACTGTCACAGTCAATATATTTGCTTTCTTGCTCACAGCAGCGTACACTTATTGTAAGGGTCAGGGGATGTTGCCAGTCTATCTTGACCATCCGGCTGTTGGTGTGGCATTAGTTCATCTACACATGTTTACAATCGCAACTGGTACAGTCCCGTTGCCTTTCATCATCGCTGGTGAAGTCTTCCCTCTAGAGTACAGAAGCTTGGCTGGAGGTATAAGTGTCCTGTTCCTGTCTTCCAATCTATTTATTACCGTTAAGACTGTTCCATTGTTCTTCGGTACGCTAGGTATCCATGGAGCCTACTGCATCTATGCCGCAGTAGTCAGCTACTGTCTGGTGATAGCATACTTCTTCTTGCCTGAAACGAAGGATAGAACTCTTCAGGATATTGAAGACGAGTTCAGAGGTAGACCGTTATCTCCTGAGGAGGTAAAGTCCACTCAATCTTTGACGTCATGGAAATTACATAGTAGAGACAGAAGATGCAGTAGTCCTGTAGTGTAAATAAATGAACAGTGATAACTTAAATTATATGTGATACTTGGACGAAATTCTTTGTAGTTATAGTGGATAAACGGAACAGTATTGTTTTAGATAACGATAGCACTTTTGACAATAAAAAGCTGAAGGTGTGAATTTTGGATTGTCTTGTAAATAGCGTTCGAAGATGTAGTTATAACTAATTTATTTAAAACTTGATATTATAATTAAGTGAATAATGTAATGTTGTTTGAATAATATTGTGTAAGAAGTTTTATTTCAACATTATTAAAATGATTTTACACAATAGTTTTGGTTTCACTAAGGACTGATTTTTCAATGGTCAGATAATCTACCTGTGGAATAAATGTAGCGGTTTGACAACTTTTGCATAGAAAATATGTCAAATTGACATATTAATTCCTCAGATAAAGTTATCGGACTATTGAAAAATCGGCCCCTAATTAGGTTTCCGTATTTGGTCCCTTGAATCACACAATTTATATACAGAGGCCAGGACATCAAGTTACCCCAATCTATCAAATTACTTTGATAGCTTTTCAAAGTTACAAAAGCATAAGGTTCATTTTTAATTGGGAAATTTTGACAGCTTTCGATAGCTTGATATGCACGTTCAGTCAACTGACCATCAATGATAACAGTTTCACATTGACAGCATCATTATGTTGTAGACGTAAGGGTGATTTTCGGAGTGCGATTGACTGAGCCTTTTCACAATGCTTTTTTCCTGATGAAGTGCAACTAAAGCATATTATTGAAACTTTTACACGCCTAGCACAAAATTATTGATAGAGAGATATTATAACAACAGGTAAAATCAGATGAGCTAGTTCTCGACCTAGATGTTGTCCGAACAGCTGTTATATTTTTTTCTTGAAATTCCTATATTATTGTAGTGGTTTCCCCTATCTTCTTTTTCGTGTGATTATTGACTAACTGGGTGTCTGAGTTTTTATGCTGCCTATGGGCCTCAGACTTTGTTTCACATGCTGTTGTGAAATATCTCTCAGGCCTCCTCGGTTTCCTCACTATGTTTTCCTTCAATGATTTTCAAGCAAATCATACTTTATAATACGAAAAGTATGCGTGCCCTAAAAAATAAATGCCAGATAAAAAAAATGTATAAATAAATATAAATTCAGTATTCTTTTAACACCTTATAGATCAAGTCTGCAACGAAGTTATCAACTTAGGTGAACAAGTTCATGCAAGTCGACCATAGTTAGAGAATTTAAATGTTTTTCAAAGATAAGCTAATTAACGCCTAGCCTAGAAAAATATTGGCAAAACATTTTTAAACACTATTTTGAATATTCTTATATTATTTATTTGAGTTAAAGCAACGAACCTGTTAAACGTTTGTTGGTTAAGAATATATATTTTTTTAATTATAAGTACTAAAATGACCCTGAAGGCAATACTAATAGCAGTAGTGATTGTATTTACAATATCTACGATAGTGGATAACGCAGATGACTTTGTCGATTATATTATGCTAGAGAGACTGTTGGTCGTGTACCCTTGGGCGAGTGCCTTAAGGAGGAACCAGACACGGCAGTAACAATATTTGAATAATAATGGTAAGTTGATATTAGGTCTTTACCTATGAAATTGCCGTTCTGCAGTACCTACTGGCCATTTCAAATCAAAATAATTTTTGTTTGGCTAATAATTCTAATTTCAAATTAATTTTATTTTAAAAACATGTTTTTTTTCCAAAAGTAGTCATTTGTTTATTGATTAGTGTTACATTTTCATCGTATTTCAATCTTTTTCGTTATCATGGATACGTTAAAAATTCGAGTAATTATGGAATATGAGTACCGTCGTGGCAGCAACGCGGCACAAGCGGCACGCAACATCAACGACGTTTACGGAGCTAACACTTCAAACCAACGCACCACCTGTTATTGGTTTGCTCGCTTTCGTTCTGGAAATTTCGACCTGAAAAATGAACCTCGCGGTCGTCCGAAGACTTTGGTCGACAATGACGAATTAAAGGCGATTGTGGAAGCTGATGATACACAATCTACGGCTGAATTAGCAGCAGCTTTCGACGTTAGCGTCAAAACAATATTGGTCCATTTGCGTCAAATTGGCAAGGTAAAAAAGCGCTCAGTAAGTTGGTTGGATCCTGGTTCAGCACCTAAACAATGCCCTAAACGAAAACTTACCCCTAGAAAAGTGATTGTCACTGTTTGGTGGTCTAGCGCCGGTGTGATTCATCACAGCTTCTTACCAAACGGGGTGAGCATTACTGCAAATGTGTACTGTGAAGAACTGAACACAATGATGGAGAAGCTGGCACATCTCCAACCAGCATTGGTCAATCGCTCGTCTCCGCTACTCCTGCACGACAACGCGCGACCTCATACTGCACAGCAGACGGTCTCCAAGTTGCAAGAACTGGGGTTGGAAGCTCTCCGTCATCCGCCCTACTCACCAGACCGTGCGCCTACAGACTACTACTTTTTCCAGAATTTGGATAACTTCTTGGCGGGAAAAAAATTCAATACCCGAGAGGCAGTACAAAATGCCTTTGAAGAATTTGTTGCCTCCCGTCCAGCTGATTTCTTTAAGAAGGGCATCAATAAACTGCCACTGCGTTGGCAAAGATGCATTGAATGCCCATGCATTGATTACTTCGATTAATACAAATAAAAAATACATGAAAAAAATTCGTTTAAATTTTTTTATACAAAACGGCAATTTCATAGGTAAAGACCTATTATTTTAATAGACGATGCAAAATGCATTGTTCCCCGCGCATTTATGTTATGGTAATTTGGCCAGAGCGAGTGACGCGCCGTAGCAATCACTTTTTGTTATTTGACGGTGGGAAGTCATCTCATGACTGACTCATTAACATCATCACTGATCATCATAAATGACTACTCCCGCTCTGGGTGGAGCGGAAGGAAGTGTCAGACTCCTACTGACTAAAACTCATCCATGTTCCTTCCCTTTATGATAAGGGGTAATGGTAACCGCTTACCCGGCAGGCTTCGGCCCTGATGGGCGTTTGAGGCACGCGTGGAACACGTACGCGTCGTCCGGCACGGGCCTGGTCCTGATGGGGCGGAAAGCTACCCATTACTTACCGCCCGCAGGCCCACTCCTACGGTAGCCGGGAGTCGACACGCGGCTCCCAACGCCCGGGGCGTCTGCCACGGCGGCTGGGACGGGAGGACCTTTCCCTTACCCGATAAGCCATTGTGATCGGTATACGTATTTTTTTTCAGTTTTTGTCTGTATCGCGACTCATCGAAATGTAGGTAACAGCAGATTTTTTTTTTCACGATATCGGAGTTGCTCCCATAGTAAAAGTTGTTCAGTTTGGTAGCCTGTAGCATATCCTTTTGTATGTATATACCTTTTCGGTTACAGCCTGTATAACGATAAGTACATAGTAATTATTCGGCATGTGTGCATTTTCATTACCCCTGAATACCGGTTTGCACCAATAATAGCTTTCGGAACTGATAACCTGGTTACATTGCAAGTATAACATAAGTACTGTTGGAAAAGATAATTTTTTTTAAAATTTTAAAGTAGCTCTAATTGATAAAAAATGTAATGTTATATAAATATACAAAATTGCACTCGTAATCGTTAGGTACTATTTATATTTAAAAAAATCGAAGTTAAAAATAGTATTGTATTCAAAATTGTTACAATATTTTTTTACACAAAGTAGAAAGGGATAAATCTAAGAACCTAGGAACAATAAATAAAGGTTAGGGAGATGTGGAGATTAATAGTGAAGAGTACTACGTCTACACCATTAATTTATTTATTACAAATAACCGAATCTTGGTTGATTCCGCGGGTGACGTTCTGTAGTTTATACCTACACAATGATCAAATATCGCATTGTGATGAGCTTACAAATTCCCCATAAAAATTCTCACATGGTATGGGAGGCTTGAGTTTATGTATGTGTATATCTATGCAACGTTTGTTTTCTATGTCATCATCCACCTAGCCTTTTCCTTCCAGTCTAACCGGATGCAGCTGAATACCAGTATTTTACATGGAGCGACTGCCTATCTGACCTCCGCAACCCAGTAACTGGGTTTTGTTTTCTATGTAAAAAACCAAATTTAAAACTGAACGTAAAGGTGACACTCGACAAAACAATATAGGCAATGATAGTGCTAATTAATAGTAGGTTAGGTAGGTAAGAAGTGATAGTTCAGATTTCACAGAACATGTTCTGTTACCACAATACACTATAAGAGGCAAAGATATAAACTTGCTGCTTGTGGGATGCCCGATCTATCAGGTGCACGACGGACTAATACATTGGAGAATGGAGTGTAAGGAGGTTCATAGGTACTGGACTAAATGTTACACCACCACCTGGCCCCGTTCACGTATAGTGGGATTTAATTGAGATAAACTTGTTTTTTTTGTTTTTCGTTACTCCGCCATGTTTGCCGCAAATAAACTTTTTTCTCTTTTCTTTTATAAAAGCCCAGCATTACCCTACCACGCCCTCGGGCAAAAACTTTCCATTTTAACCTCAAATGAAATTAAGAAAGGTTATCTGATACCCACAAATGAGTCAACCGATGGGCACCAGAACAAACCGGACGGCCGAACGCCCGTTTGCGGTTATCAATACAAATGAAATCTCTGATACAATAAGGAAATTATGCAAGCATTATCGAATCATACGCACAATAATAAGTTTATTTAAATTAAATACGAACAATGTAGGTAAGTACGACATTCCTGCAACGTGTGATGTAATATGGCGGATGTAATTAAAATAAAACCAACTTTATGACTTCAATTTATAAGGCGATGCGATCCCTTGACACACAGTCGTGGTGTCACACTAACGTTGCAAGTACCTCGTGTTTAAAAGTAAGTTAAAAGTGCACTTTTCTGTTGAAAAGTAAAGTGGTAAGTTGTGGTCAAATGATTATTTGGGCCCACATTTTGCTCAGGGTTGACTGGTCCCTCAAGTCAACCATGGTCAAAATGAGAGCCATGAAAAAGCGGCGGTTAACTGTGTTAAAATGTCGGGTTATCATACATCAGGTGAGATGACGCTACTGAGCACCTTGAGGTTTTGGTCTGTAAAACCGATGTAATGTCTTCCTTCGAAAATTCTTCACTTCTTATCTACTTCTTCGTGTGGTTAGTGACTAACCTGGTGTCAGAGTTTCTATGCTGAAGCTAGGTCATAGGCCCACCCTCTGATCTAGCTTCACATACTGTTGAGAAATGTTTTTGCAAGAAAAGAAAAAAAAAAACAGAAAATGGACTCGGCCCGAAATTCGACTACGCGTTAGGCGCCATTACTAAAGTCCATCAGTTCCTAAAATGTTCAGACGACAGGCCACGCAGGTAATGAGATTTAAGTGTCCCATTGTTTGTGAAACAGTACCACATTTTCACATTACAACAATTTCAAGATATGGGTAGTTCTTCGGAATTTGATTCTTCGACTGATTCATATGGTCAAAATTTAATTTCACTTTCAGCTCTGTAACACATGTTCATATGAAAATAGGTATACCAAATAACATACATTTGAATGAGGGACTCGTTTTTATAAAGGGATTTTCAAGATATCGACGTTCAAATATTTTATGCCAAGATGAATCAGAATTAGATACAGATGAATCAGAAAAAGAAATAAAAATAAAAAACTTTATGTAAATGGGCTCTGTATTAAGAAAATAATTATATTATAACAACAACAATATTCTGTTTTTATGAAAACAATTATCAGTGATCATATCACGGAAAAAAATATATTTCTTTCATTTTTAATTTCCACACAGAGCATACTTGTCTGGATCTTTTCTTATGTTTTCCATCCTTCTACGTTCTGCAAGTCTCTTTTTCTCCTTTTTTTGATCTTGTGCTTGTGGCATTGTTGTGAACTGCAATATTATAATAACAGAAATTAAAAAGAGTCTTTGACTTATGAACAAATAAGTTTTTATGATTGTAAATACGGAAGATTAATGTCAAAAGTGCCATTTAAACAATACTGGTCTTAATTTTAATACATTATTGTTAGTAATAAATACACTGTTAGTTATGATTGTTAATTCTCACACACATATCAAAAGTGTCTTAGGTAGAATAAGTTTATACTCCTGTGAGTTTCGAATGACTAAAAAGGTAAATATAATAAATAAGACTAGAACTACTGACTTGTACACGGTCAAAAATTGGAAAAGGAGAAGTACACAACAAAAGCGATCCTTTCGTGCTGGCGAGGGAAAATACTAATTTATTTTATGATTTACTAGCACTTTGTCCGCGGCTTCGCTCCCGTGGTCTTTCCCGTGGGACCCGTTATTTTTCCCGGGATAAAAAGTCAGGTCAAGCTTTCCTGGTTTGTCATGCGCTTAAAAATCTCTACCTATTTAGTACTAGCTTTTGCCAGCGGCTTCGCCCGCGTGTACGTAGGAAATTATCCCACGGGAAGGATTTTTCTAGATATAAAGCTTATATGCTATTCCAGACTACAATCTATCTTTGTGCCAAGTTTCATCCAGATCCGTTAAGAAGTTTTTTGAGTTCATTCGTTACAAACATACATACAAGTCTTTCCTCTTTATAATATACTAGCACTTTGCCCGCGGCTGCGCTCCCGTGGTCTTTCCCGTGGGACCCGTTATTTTTCCCGGGATAAAAAGTAGCCTATGTTACTCCTAGAAAACTAAGCTTTCCAACGGTGAAAGAATTTTTAAAATCGGTCCAGTAGTTTTTGAGCCTATTCATTACAACCAAACAAACAAACAAACAAAGTTTTCCTCTTTATAATATTGGTATAGATATGGGGTTTTGACCATATGAATCAGGCACAGATGAATCAGGATTTCGCCTAAAATCATGCATAACTCATGATACATAGAGACTTCAGTATTGTCATTTTTCTACACGAATCTATAACCCAAAAGCCTCACACGAAACTCAGATAGAAGTTTTAAAACAATAAAATAAATTTTATAAAGTAGGCATTGTAATCAGAATGCCACCCTAACCAAGCACAGATGGATCAGGTATTTACCTTCGTAACACCGGGATCTAAGCCAACCAGCCACACATCCACCTTCACGCTCGTTCGTTGCACGACTGGCTTCCCCCCGCGCGGGGATGCAGACTCTCATTACTATTACCCGACCAAGTACGGTCAAGCGCAGCTCATGCCACATAAATCAGTATTATACGCCGGACACTTCTTATTTACTTATTTATAAACACACTAACGTAGTTATAACTAATACACGTTTTTTTTGTAAGGGGACAATTCTTTTCCTTTCGATATAATTATTATTTATATTGGTGTATCAAAGGGAAAATGCGACATCGACCATTTTGTGCCGGAAAATGGCAAACGGACGCGCTATATGAATCAGAAGAACAGACTTCAAATATTTTTATTTTGTACCTAGACAGCAATTATTTAAAAAATATCATTTGTCCCAGTTAGAGGTAAAGCTAAACTGTACAAAAAAAAAATTACATGCTGTTTTGTTAGTTGGTTAGAGAAATATACCCATAGAAATCGAAAATTTTGTCTCTGAAGAACTACCCATATGTGTACACCCGCCAACCCGCACTGGGCCGGCGTGGTAGATTATGGCCCAATAGCTCTTTTAGAGAGGAAGATTGTGTCCCAGTAGTGGGACCATTAAAGGCTGGTTATGTATTATATATGTACGTAGTTCTCTATTTCCTCAATGTGTCTTTTAGAGGTTTATCGTTGTATTTTACGCCGTTACGGTAATTGTGACGTAGTACTACTCTTGAGTCGTGAATTCGTGATCATCCATAATATTATGCGATAGAAGTAAATTATCGACCAAAGCTGACAACAGTCATGGACCATGGCACCGAACAGTCACGACCTCTTTGTGGAATCTCCGACGTGATATCTAGTTAATAATTATGATAATGTTTGGTGTTTTTTAACAACACGTCTCTAATCTACGTGTTTGTATTTGAGCTTAGCATAATCAGTCTATAATATTCCGGATGCTGTGGGACACAGGCGAGACCGGGCGGCGAGCTAATAGAGCAGTATCTTAGTTCGACGTTCGGTGAGGACCAAATCCTGTACGACAAAGCGTTGTTTTCCACGCGCGCCTAATAGTGATGTCAGCACGAACTGACGGAATACGCTAGGTCCGATGCCTGCCAGAGACTTGGTTTTGTTCGAAAGAGTTACCGGTGCCTTTAGCACTGGCAACTTAAGGAACATAGATGTTCTTTGGTCTGTAAAAGTCTGACATGAAAGAGCGGGACCCACCCAAAGAAAAATACCTACTCTTTGTGTGAGTGCGCTGTAATCTACCATGAGGGCCTAGCACGGTTTGGTAGATGTCAGGTGACTCCTTTTTGGGTCTAGGACATGCCGGTTAACTTATGTATTTTCAGACAAAGTAAAGTGTCTGTCTGGTTTCGAACCCACGACTTACAACTCCTAAGTCAGGGTCGTAACTACTGGGGTGCCCCAGCTCCAACCGTACACCACTAATCTTAGCTAGAAACAAATACCCGGCCTTCAGCAATCTACGTCTCGAAGATTCCAAAACAATAAGAAACTTTGCCTTTCCTCAACAGTATCTCCCAACAAAACCACAATGAACCAAGTAAACTGCAACGTCTCCAGAATCCTCACCATGGTGGTGCTGATGATGTGCTGGTTCAGCGCGATGGCGTTCAGGAACAGCTCCCGTATCCCGAGCAAGAGGCCCAGGATCTACTACCCGGACTTTGATTGATTCGGCTTGATTGTATTAAAATGAATATTTTAACTGATTTCTTTTTGATAAAGTTTACCATAAACTAATATAATATAAATTATAAACCTTTGCATTGTTGGGGTAAAAAAGTTAAGATGTTGTATATTATTAGTAAGCAAATTAAAAACCAAATTTCACTTTATTCCTCATTTATTTAAATTAAATTAAATTTAAACTATTTACACTTCATTATTTAGTAATTATCACTATCACTATTTAGTAACTATCACCATTTGTAATACTAAAACCATGATCCTAAATAATAAGGCTGCTGCATCTTCTCTCTGACATTCTCCTCTTATACGCAACAATGGGATCTGCCTGCAAAGACTTCCTGATTTCCATCTCCTCAGGAGCTAACGGTCTGCCTCTGAACTCATCCTCAATCTGCTGCAGAGTCCTGTCTTTAGTTTCGGGTAGAAGATACCACATGACAACCATGCAGTAAGTGATGATGCTTCCATACACCATATACGCCCCGTGCATGCCTACACTTTCCACTAATCCCGTAAAAGTCTTGAGGACTATGAAGAATGTTCCTGAGAAAGATACTAGACTGATAGTTCCTCCAATACTTCGATATTCCAAAGGAAATACCTCTCCACCAATAACGTTGGGTAAAGGTAACATGCCTGTAGCTACAGCAAAAATTTTCAAATTGATCAATAATATAGGTATCCATAAAGCATCGTATGGTAAGGTCCCTTGTAGCTTGAAGTACACATAAGCAGCTAAAGCGAACTGAATGAAGACTGAGAGGCCTCCAGTCGCGAACATCATCGTCCGTCTCTTGAATTTGTTAATAGCATACACTGCTAGAGCATTTGATAAAAATCTTTGGGCGCCCAAAAAGATCATCCAGAAATGTGCATTTACTTGTGGTCCCATCACTACTCCTATGATTAAAGTTGAGTAAGAAGACATGGTAGTACCACCAGCAAAGTTTACAAGTACATGAGCATGCATCATCAGTATAATTGGCTTATAAAATTCTTTCTTCTTGATCGTTGTTATCGTATTTCGGATTCGGTTGTTCTTTTTGCCAAAACTCTCTGAGATCATTGCCTTTTCATAGAGTAATCTACTTTCTATCATTTCTTCCAACTCATCTTCTTCATCGTCACCTCTGAGCCAGCGGAACACCTTCCGGCAGTCTTCATGTCTTCCCTTAGTGACAAGCCAACTCGGTGATTCAGGAGAGTATATGGTCATGACCAGGCTAATAAAAGGGAAGAATGCACAGACCAGAGCGGTCTGCTGCCAACTTAGCAAGGATCCAATGAGGTGAGAGAAGAATACTCCAAAGGATTGTGACAAGGAGACGGTGGTGAGGAAAGCTCCACGGTTCTTTGGACTTGCAAACTCTCCGATGAGGACTGATCGTAGGGGCGACAGCATACCGATTGACAGACCTTGTAGTATCCGACCAGCGAAGAGGATCTGGAAATTAAAATAAATTATTAACTGTAATTGTTTTTACAAATGATTACGACAATAATAAGCAGTCTGATCTGCAACATATAATATAGCACGAATGGTTTGAGATATTTTCTGCACTGCGCAGTGACTAAGCGGTGTTATAATTTCTGCAGTGCGTCGAAGCACGTTACTGTTCATTCGTGGCATAAAGCGAATCTGTCCTTAAGCTAACAAACGGTGACAACTCTTAGTAAGTATTGATAAATAATTTTCATGTTGTAAATTGCTTTTGACAAACACTTTTATACGTCATAAAATGCATATAAGGTCAAATTGAGATACCTAGAGAAACTCCACAGGTGAGATTAGAAGTGACATTTTTTAGAGACGACGACTACACATATAAACTACTTATTTCTTTTAATTTTCACTCGCCTGTACAATAATAGATCGCAGAATGTGACGTGAATTCACTCATATTCTTCAAATTCATACCTCGAAGTTTGTCGCCACGGTGATGATGAACCACCCCACCAGGTTGGGCACGGTGGCCGTGAAGTGCGCCGTCTTTCTGCCGAACTTCTCCATGATAGGCGGCGAGATGAAACTCCCGACCAGCTGCGTGATACCCAGGATTGATGCTGTGAAAGGAAGTGGATTAAACATACCAGTCTTTCGACAGCTAACGTTTAAGACAAATCACATCTTTTTGCCTGGACTAATTCTCAAGGAACTTGTCAAAATTGGTCGTGCATGAAGTTCTACGCAGTGAGGTGATAGAAACCTTTCTCTCAATATTTAGTTCCGTATACTGACCAATCCATGACGCAGATACAGGGTCTAGCTTAAACTCGGAGTCGACCAGATGCAGCTGCGGCAGCAGGATGGCGGGGTAGCCGATCACACAGCCGTGCCCGATGATGTTGCTGCCCACTGCTGCCGTCACGAAACACTGGGAAGAGTGGTTAAGAAGGTATAAACAGACAGTCTTAAATCACGTCTGTACACCCCTCCTCGAAGGGACAAGAAGCAGAGGTGTGCACATAACATAACCTTGTTGGCCAATTGGTCGCTAGCACTACTGCTGAGCTTGAGGTCTTATATACTATTATTAGGCGTTACTGGATTATTATTCGAGTAGTCTCTGGATTTGTGCCGGATGCCGGAATGGTAAGTAAGCTCGTCCCTTATTACAAGGGACTTTAACATAACTGGCGAAATAAGATGAGCTGTGGCTTTACCTTTGGGGAAAACAGGCGCGAAAATGTGTGTATACGGTTTAGCATCAGGCTTGGACAGAATGTGTTTATATGGTTACATAGCATCAGAATTGGACACAGGTATGTAGGTAGACCAACGTTCCGCCGGCTATGATGAGCCTGTTGTACACACAGGTCTTTATAGATGTTCATGTCAAACCATAGTATTTTCATTGCAAGAAAAAATACGGTTTATTTCCCGCACGGTGGGCAGTATTGTATGGATCACTATGGAAGCTAGTTGACAAGACGCCTTCGCCGTATAACATAGAACCGGGTCATTTACAAGGTCACACGATTATGCTGCGGTGCGTACACACATCAACAGTTATGTTTTGAATTAAGGTTCCATGTTTTAGTTGGAGAGTCGTATTATTTTGTAAATGGCCAAAAACAGCTTCTGATAATTTGTGACGATAATGTAAAACTTTCAGCGAAAAATACTCACTTGTTTCCAAAACGGGGAAAACCGGCCTTTCTTTTTCGACGACATCACTGAATTGTTTTGTAGCACTTTTCACTACATCTAGATTCTTCAGATCTTTTAGCTAGGTAATGTTTATAAATTTTATTTCACACGAAGGTCTAACAAAAATGAACTTTATTTTTAACGAAATATTATCGTGATTAATGACCCACACCCGTTGAATACTACGCTAACTACAAAATAAAAACTTAAATTGTAATTTAAAAACAATAAAATGTCTGCTGATAGGTTGCCTAGTCATAAATTAAAGTTCAATCTAATAAAATCATACAATTTGATCGATAAGCACAATATTTAGACTGACAATTTATTATAATACTTGTATGAATTTACAGTAAAAATCATTAGTTTTAACAATACGTAAAATAGATATTAAACTGAGAAGATATTTTTTTAGTTTGTTAAGTTAGTATGGAATATTTTGATACCTAATTGTTTTGGTATTGTTTTTTTTTATTTAATTTCACCCGCAGATCAAATTTCCCATAAATAATCCACGTTTGTACTCAAATTAATCAATCATTGTTTTTATTTGATTGAATTCACTTTTCTCTTCACTAGGTAAATTCTAATCCAAATCAAAATAGATTTAACTATTATTTTTATTAAGATTTGAGACGGAAAAACTCGCCTTCAAACTACTGCAGTTATCATTATTATTTAAACGATTAACATTAACTGTTTGTTACATAATATCTTTATTCATATATAAGTCCTCTAATTTATAGCCAATATTACTAATCTAATACGCATAAGCCATAGTCTCGTGTATGTTAATAAAAGAAATTATGTGCTATCAGTCATTCGTGTTATCAGAACACGTCGTATGACGAAAAAGGGCTCGGTTCTAACCGGGCGAAGGTTAAAGGCCAGAATCGGGACTTCTTCAGAATCCTGATGATAATAATTTGGCTATATAACTCGGTTTGAAAACTACAGTCTTGAGCGTTTTCAGGTCGAAACGCTCGGGCCCTGTGGCCAGAGTGCGCGTCTACTTTTTAAGGAAAATTCTCGCCGATTGTAACTGAACCTCAAAGAGCAGTACCTATTTTAATATTACTTCAGTGTGAGAAAGAGATAATGCTATATAGGAGCTCCATCTCTTTCTAATGTGAAGTAATATTAAAATAATACAGCTTCAGAATGGTTGTGATTGGACCTCAGGTCGACACTTCACGTGACGGTACGAGCCAGCCCGTGACGCCACGTCACGGGTTGACTCGTTCTTTGGCCTGAGAATAAGCATTGCCATTCAACATGGCAATGCAACCAGGCTTCTGGGCACGTTTCCGGATGTCAGCGATGCTGACGGGTACTTCGACGACTAAGTGTCCTTTTGTTTTTGTAGGATAATTAGTTATTTAGTCGTTTAAAAATGTACCTACATCAGCTGACGGTATGATTATTGAACAATATTGTTGTCTTGGATATCTGTTTTTTTTAATAATTACTTAAAGTTATAAGAGAACAGCATATATGTACGTAGGTCTCAAGTTACAGATAAGCACGAAAAAGACCCACAGACAGAGATTGAACGCTTATTAAACGATATAACGGTGTACTACAATTACATCTAAAGTATAATCCATAACACTTAATTCATCACTTCAGATTTACAAAACACTTTTAATAGCTTATCTAATTCCGTATAAGTCACAAACTCACAGGCTCCTACATCACTGAAACATTCTGTAGATCTATGCCCCTGAGCTGCGACAGTTCGTGACTTATCCATTAAGAGAAGTAAATAAGTTATAAGAGGCTAACTTAACCTTCGAGCCGCACTTGTGTACATAACTCATATGATTGAACACGATCTATCCTGCCGATCTATTCTGCGAAAAATTCAGGGTGAAGACTTGTGAAGAGAGCAGCTCGCTGGGAATAGTTTCAATCCCTGGCATCAGGTGGACATACATTGAACCAGGGCCGGACGCGAGAGGTCGCCGCCGCCGATCGCCGCTGCGATGAGGACACGGTGGTGCTCTGCCAAAGCGGGGCATACCTCCGCCCGTTAGGGCTAATGCTTGCCGAGTCAGCGGGACTGTCGGAAAGGATAACCTCTGCTTCGGAACACATATAGCTAAGGATGGAACATAGATGGGTTTTAGTCAGCGAGAGTCTGACACTCCTTTCGCTCCGCCCACAAAGGGAGGGGTCAATTGATAATTTCCCATTCTTAAAAAAAAGCATCAGGTGGAATGCTCATTTTAAGTTGTCACGATGAGATTTGTACAGAATAGGCCGATTGATCAATATGAGATTGATTTTAGGAAAATCCTTTGATGAGTGGCATCTAAGAATACATTAAATCACGCCTGTACCTTTTTTTCCGAGGGAAAGCTTTAGAAACTAACCTCACTTATTCAGCTCTGTTTAGCTTAACAACGATTTTTATGGAGATGCCTACGCATCCGTTCAGCTTGCCGCGTTTATTTAGGCACGTTAGCATCTTCATACCAAATCGTTGTTTTCGATAGGCAAGTTCAACATAGCTAAATAAGTGTGGTCAGTCGTTAAGGCGCCATTTGGGAATTTAGTTACCTATACTTTTAGGCTCTAGTTTACTAGGGTCAAGCAACAGCCTCAAATAAAGACTCCTGGCTAATTTCCTACTAGAAAACCTAATAGTTTGCCCAACCTGAGGGTCGAATTGGTCCCTATACTCAACCGTAACGCAGCGATTATAATATATTCCTATAACATCCACACTTGGTGAAGTTGGAAGTGTGCTGGCGTCAGTATTAGCAGTGGTAAATACATAAGGGCACTGTGCAACTTTTATTCTATGCCCAGGGTGACCGGTCACTAGACAAAATTCAAAGGGTCAATGCAGTAATGCGAAAACGTAACGAAAGAAAAGAGTTTATCTTCAAGAACATTGCTTTATTAGGTGCCAATGCTAACCGCATCGCAAAGTAATTTATAAACGAGTGTTTGCTATTGAATGAAGTTCAGGCATCGAGTGCAAGTAGCTTTATCATACACACACTGACTCAACATTGAAAATGTATGTTTATTTAAATTATGTGAGCTCCATGTATTTATCCCTTAATTATTTTACCTGTCTTGCCTCATCTCTTTTGCACCTGAATCCTGGAAGACGCGCTCTACAATTTGTTATCTAAATTTTGTGTTCGTTTTCATTTCAGAAACCGGCTGTAAGACGTCGTTGTCCACTATCTCATCTTTAGTTAGTGATGTTGGCGTTGCGGTCGACAATGGTCCACGCATGGGCAAAAGGTGTCTTGCCAACTATAGACTCGTACTTGTCATAGTGTTTCATACTTATATCTGCCTAGCCTTTCCCAACTATGTTGGGGTCGGCTTCTAGTCTATCCGGATGCAGTTGAATACCAGTATTTTACATGAAGCGACTGCCTATCAGACCTCCATAACCCAGTCAGTAACTGGTAATAATACGATACCATAGATATAATAAAGAAGTATATACCCTTGGTAATACTGGCTGTCAGACTTTCGGGCTTCTGACTTCCCGTAAGTCGTTACGTCATCAAAGATACTCGAATGACAGCCACATACACACAGTGTTTCATACTTCTCCAACGTTATTGTGGACAGCGCGGATATGACGCATATATTTTCCCACAACTTGTTTTTATTGTCATTTGTTTTGTTTTACTGCGTCATGTTCGGCCCAAACAAACGTATTTTCTTTCCTTTTTTCTATAATGGGTAGTCTGAAACCCTTAAGTCTAACAGTTAATCTTACCAAGGAGTATTGTATAACACAGTAACTGGCTTGTGGAGGCCAGATAGGCAGTCGCACCATGTCATCATCAGCCTATAGTCAACTGCTACCCATAAGCCCCTCTAGTTGCAGGTCATTCAGCTCGATTCTCGGCAACCCTCATCCAGCTGCTAGCACTTTGCGAAGATCGCAGCTCCACCTAGCCTGAGGCCGTCCTACCTTACGTATGCCGATTCGCAGTCTCCACTAAAGAACACGTCTACCCCAAGGGTCATCGGTTCTACGGCTAATATGGCCGGCCCATTGCCACTTCAGCGCTCCATGTAAAACACTTGTATTCAGCTGCATCCGGTTACCACTCCAAGATAATTAGGAAAAGGCTAGTCCGATTGTACTATTTTGCGTCATCGTTCTCCAAAATGAAATCAGAACAAGATCGCGACACACATATCTAAGTAACACAATACTTCAATTGAGATGAGAGGTCTAGGTTCTAGAGCACACATGGTGGAATGGAATTAGGTCATTGCTGTTACTGGCTGTGTGCTGACACTTAAGATGTGTAATTAGAAACACAAGTATATCTGGTTTGTTTCGCGAATCAAATCATGATTTCTATTTGTATATGCAACGTTGTAGTTGGTTTTTGTCGACAAGTTCGTTTAGAGAACAGTGGTTCACAACCTTTTTAATATTGTTACCCCTATGACCTATTAGGAAAGCCGATTTTACCCCTACCTTAAAATGTTATCAATTTATAATACAAGCAAATACAATTAACCACAAATTGGATATCAATCTTAGGGCCTATGCACACCACGTTTTTTAAACGCGCCGTCGACGCGCGTTTTGGGAACGCGCGTCGCCGGCGCGTTTTTATCCTGCAGAGCAGTTTGTTGTCGTTTATATCGATACAAACGCGCGGCACCGGCGCGTGTGTATCGATACAAACGCGCGGCACCGGCGCGTCTGTATCGATACAAACGCGCGGCACCGGCGCGTCTGTATCGATTCAAACGCGCGACACCGATACGAGCGCTAGCAACGAGGGAAAGGGAAGTGTGAATCTACGCTAGTAGCGTTTGAATCGCGTCTGTATCGCTACTCACGCGCGTCTGTATCGCGTCTGTATCGCTACATACGCGCGTCTGTATCGCTACACACGCGCGTTTGCATCGCGACACAAGCGCGTCAGGTGTGCAAAGGTCTACAGGCTGCGTCTGACTTGCGTGCGTATCGCGTCTGTATCGCTACAAACGCGCGTCGACGGCGCGTTTAAAAAACGTGGTGTGCATAGGCCCTTAGTGTGCGTCCACACTGCGAGCCTGTCGCGGTTGCGACGACGACGGGCGCGAAGTATCAAACATATGAAACGCGCCTTTGCGTCCATATTGTAGTGACTAAGGCGGAAGCCTAGTGCGACGGGACTGAGCGAGACAGCGCGCGTAGTTTTCAAACGCTCTTGTCCGCGCGTTCTGGCCGCACTACGGGCCTAGTCAGCGAGCGACCCAATGCGCGGGTGGCGGGGGTAACAAACCAGTTCGGTCTTGTCGCTCGGCGTATGCGCGTCTAGCGCGAGCTCTTGTAGCGGTTCGACGTATATCAGGTGTAGCAAACATGGACGAGGACCTGCGTTTTTTACTAGACTGCGACTTACTGAGATGGGAGGTGTTGAACACTAGAGGTGGTGTGCACGAAATTAATAAAAACAGAGGAATATCTGGTGAATTTTTTAACTTATATGAAGAACTGAGATTATACGAGTACCCTACAAAATTCTTTGAGTATACGCGAATGCCCATGTCAACGTTTGACTAGATACTAAGTAAAATAGCCCCTAAAATCACCAAAGAAGATACTAACTTTCGCAAAAGTATTAGACCTGAGGAGAAATTGTTCATAACTCTGAGGTAAGAATAAAACAAGATTTTACTAAGTTTTGTATTTATATGTAGTTAAGTAGTAATCGGTAGTTGCCAGTAGAATAACCTCCATAATTTTCCAAGCACAGACGCGCATACGCCGAGCGACAAAACCGAACTGGTTTGTTACCCCCGCCACCCGCGCATTGGGTCGCTCGCTGACTAGGCCCGTAGTGCGGCCAGAACGCGCGGACAAGAGCGTTTGAAAACTACGCGCGCTGTCTCGCTCAGTCCCGTCGCACTAGGCTTCCGCCTTAGTCACTACAATATGGACGCAAAGGCGCGTTTCATATGTTTGATACTTCGCGCCCGTCGTCGCAACCGCGCCAGGCTCGCAGTGTGGACGCACACTTAGTGCTTGGAAAATTATGGAGGTTATTCTACTGGCAACTACCCTAATTATTAATTTGATTATTACAACTTTTTACTTATATACTTTTACTTAGTAAAATCTTGTTTTATTCTTACCTCAGAGTTATGAACAATTTCTCCTTAGGTCTAATACTTTTGCGAAAGATAGTATCTTCTTTGGTGATTTTAGGGGCTATTTTACTTAGTATGTAGTCATTCGCGTATACTCAAAGAATTTTGTAGGGTATAATCTCAGTTCTTCATATAAGTTAAAAAATTCACCAGATATTCCTCTGTTTTTATTAATTTCGTGCACACCATCTCTAATGTTCAACACCTCCCATCTCAGGATCGGACTGTCTAGTAAAAAAAGCAGGTCCTCGTCCATGTTTGCAACACCTGATATACGTCGAACCGCTACAAGAGCTCGCGCTTAATGGCCACCGCACGCCCCCGCTCGCCGCGCCCGCCTAGGCTCCAGTCACCGCGCATTCAGTGTGGACGCACACTACATACATGACGTGACGCAACGGCAGCTAGAAACAAATGTTTTAAATGGAGCGTTAAAGTGGCAACGGGCCGGCCATATTAGCCGAACCGATGATACTACATAGTGATCTATAATTTTATTAGATAATATGTCTTAATTAATAGGGTCTTCGTTACCTCCACAAAAAGCTGATTTACACCTGCGGGGGTGCTGAATTACCTCCAGGTTCGGAACCACTTGTCTAGAGTGTAATATTGTTGCTACTTTCGCAGTTAACCAACTTTTCGGGAATTCTGGTTTAAAAAAAAATTGTTCTCGACTACCTCGTTGATCCAGTGGTGGTGGGACTGTTAAACGTAAGGTTCTATGTTCTCAGCAGGATTGTCCAAAGGGCGACCGGTGTCCCAGAACACATAAAGCTTGGGAAGGAAAATGGATGGGTTTTAATCAGTAGAGTCCAACACTCCCTTCCGCTCCACCCAGAGCAGGAGGAGTCATTTGATGCATTTACCACTCTTATTCAGTTTCACATTCCGTTTTATGATTGATTGATCATTTGATGAAGATTTGTGGCCGGTTAATAGCTGTAGGCTTCCTCGCGGCACACATTGATAAAGTAATATTTACATACTTACCGGTTATAATTGCGCAACACACTTTCAAAAGCAATTCGAGAATTTTGAAGGACATTGCTTCATAGGTTGCAAAAATGCACCTGCGCAGCAACGTAAATAACGCAACGAACGTGGTTGAACCGTCAAAATGAGACCCATCAACAGACATTTTATTTTTATACTAGCCGGCCCGGCGAACTTCGTTCCGCCTAACAGTTATTTTTCTAAAATTAAAGATTTTGTCTAAAATAAACGCCTAAGTTACTCCTTATTACATCAGCTACCTGCCAATAAAAGTCCCGTCAAAATCGGTCCAGCCATTTTAGAGATTAGCCGGAACAAACAGACAGACAGACAAAAACTAAAAATATATATGTATTTGGTGTATGTACAGAGGCCAGCACATCAAGTTACCACAATCTGTCAAATTTCTTTGATAGTATTTCAACTTTATTGCAAAGACATAAGGTTCATTTTTAATTGAGATTTGACAGTTAGGGATAGCTTGATGTGCTGGCGTCTGTACATACCGTATTATATTCATTATACATGGAGTAAAAAACGGTTATTTCAATATTTTATATGTAGGTTCCGCAGTTACCCTGTTAATTACTTACAAATGTTGATTTTCACGCTCATATTACTTGGAGTCCCAAGGTATCTTCCCCCCAAGTCTTCCATTTTCCTGCGTCGACCCATTCTTAGAATTAAAATAGGCAATAACTACATCTTTTACAACTTCCTTTGCTAAAAAAATATTTTGACTCACCTTATGAATTTTAATGACTGACGCCAGCACATCAAGTTACCTCAGTATGTCAAATTCCTATGATCATAATAATAAATAATAATATAAACTTTATTGCAAAAATTTAACAAAAGGTTTAACATTGGCCCCAAACTAGGCAAGCGTGTATCTTGGGCACCAATTTTGGAGGGTTTACCATTTATAACTATCTAATAAACAAGTTCAATCATAAAAGTAAAATAGAATTCTTTCAAATTAGGTACAAAAAGGGAATAAAAACTAAAATAACAACTCTATGAATCACAAATTAAAGGAAACATTACAAAACAATCGAATCAGGAAACTCCGCCATTACGGGATCCGAAGCACCGCTCTGAATATTCTTACTTCGTACTTGAGTAATAGAATTCAGAGCGTTGACGTTAATGGAAAAAGATCTCCCGGATCTATAGTAACAATGGGAGTCCCACAGGGCTCGATTCTTGGCCCTTTTTTGTTTCTTATTTATATTAACGATTTGCCTTACCTCATAAAAAATAGTCATAATATAGTGTTATTTGCAGATGACACTTCACTTTTGTTTAAACTTAAACGTCAGCAGCTGGTTACTGACGATGTAAATAGCGCGATCGCAACGGTAGTTCATTGGTTTAATGTTAATAACTTACTTCTTAATGAAAAAAAAACCAAATGTATTAAGTTTACGCTACCCCACGTTAGACAGGTGAAAACCAAAGTGTTGATAAAGGGCGGAGATTTGAATCCTGAAGATACCACAGTATTCTTGGGCTTAACTTTGGATGCTAAGCTTCAGTGGGGCCCACATATAGATAAATTGTCAAAAAAACTAAGCTCCGCAGCATACGCTGTTAGAAAAATTCGTTCTTTAACTGACACAGAGACAGCCCGCTTAGTGTACTTTAGCTATTTTCATAGTGTAATGTCGT
The DNA here is from genome assembly GCA_951799385.1 of Hyppa rectilinea. Taxonomy (NCBI): domain Eukaryota; kingdom Metazoa; phylum Arthropoda; class Insecta; order Lepidoptera; family Noctuidae; genus Hyppa; species Hyppa rectilinea. Next base: position 12,712,786 of record OX637326.1, read on the forward strand.
ACGGTATTTTGTTGTGGGGAAATGCCGCCGATATTCAGACTATCTTTGTTTTGCAGAAAAGAGCTGTTCGATCAATTTATAAATTAAGTCCGAGACACTCTCTCAGAGAGAAATTTAAAGAAATAAATGTAATGACTGTACCTTCACAGTTTATTTTTGAAAATCTTTTGTATGCCCATAAAAATATAAAATTGTTTAAAAAATATAGTGATATCCATGATAAGAATACTAGGAACAAACACAAATTTGTTGTACCCACTACAAGGCTCAAAAAAATAGGAGGCTCGTTCAGATGTCAATGTATACGCTTTTATAATAAACTTCCAAGCCACGTTCAAGATCTAAGCCTTAATAAATTCAAATCGTTCGTTAAACGCAAGTTGTGCCAGAATGCTTATTATACTGTCAAAGACTTTATTGAAGACAAAAGGGCTTGGGATTGAGCTGCTCCAATTGTTTACATATTGAATATTCTTTCTCTTCTTTTTTATATCCTAAACTAGTTGATTAGCATCTGAGATTACTCCTGGAGCTGCTGAAGATTCACAAAAACTTTTGCATTATATAACTTCAACCTCTTAGCAATGTATAATTCCATAGCACATTTGTGAGTACTATGTACCTACTATAAAGCTACCATTTACTGAGTACGTCTTACATTGACCTGGATGTGCCCTGGCGGCTGAGAGCATGTCATGCTCCCTGTAATGTCTCACTGATGGTAATGCGTATGTTGGATCATTTAGCTCCCATCAAAATGGTTGAGCTGAATGGTGCTAATCCATGTGTCATGTTCATGAACGAGCGCCGTCAGTAGGGACTGGTCACCTCTTAGCTGCCACGGCTGTTTTAAAATAAAAATAATTTTGAATTGTTTTTTAAAAACTTGTAATTATGGACGCTTTTATTAAGTTCTGCATCGTTCTCACGTGTAATTTCAACATGAATGATGTAACACAGTTTTTGTAAACATATTTTGATTTAAAAGAGTGTCCATGGAGTTTCTTGCCCGTTCTTCTCCATAGGTACCTACTGCTTTGGAATGAGCAACTAGCTTCATCTTTCTGACTGACCGACCCCTTGACAATTCAAAAGTGCCTGTAATTGGTTTATTTGAAATAAATGCTTTGAGTTTGAGTTTTGAGTTTGAGTTGAAGATAAAAGAAACGTAATAATAATAAACTAGAAAAATGCTTTTAATTGTTTGAGTTTGCGTGTAAGTGTGTGATCGTGTATGTAAGTGAGTGTGTATGTAGGTGTGTGATCATGTTCCGTGAGTGAGTGTAGGTGTGAGGTCATGTGTGTGAAATGTTGTTGTCTCTGTGTGATCATATAGTGGTGGAGAAGTTAAAGGTGTTCAAGCGCGAGTATGTGTGTAAACGTGAGAATGGTACGAAAGTAATACGTGTATAAATATTTTATTTTGCTACTGTAACCAGCGTCTCTGTATCATCATATGACAAGTGTAGAAGCCAGGATGTTATTTTGTTTTTTATTTGTTGACGAGTGCAGTTTCTTATGTTGCACTGTTTTAACACTGCATTATATACGTGAACATGCAGGAAATGTGAGAGCCTCTGTGCAAATGCGGATTTAACTGGCGGAGTTGGAATTCTGAATCTGCGCTTTGCCTGTAATTTACTTAAATCACTTCTTTTAGAAGTTTTGGTGTGGGTCTTCGTTGTTACGTTCAAAATGTACAATTTTCTTACGTTCAGCAGGGAAGCTTCTGCGAACAAGATTTCTGTAGGAAAACGGTATGGTTTTTGCAACAGAGTTTTAAGGACTGCGCGTTGTGCTCTTTCGAGGGTTATTAGATGACTTTTTGTCGCTCCTCCCCAGATTGCAATACAATATTGTATCAGCGACTGACATAGAGCTACGTAGACGAGTTTTTTTACATCCACTGAGGCACTGTCCCGTATCATTTTCATTATGTATATTTGCTTCCGCACGCGTTTAACAAGTTCCCTGATTTGTGGTTTGAATGAAAGATTTTGATCTATGATAACTCCTAAATATCTTATTTCATCTACTCTGTCGATCTTATTGCATGAACATTGGGTATTATTAGTGTTAGTTAAGGTTTTATCACAATATAAATATGAACAGTATGGAAACTAGGCCTATTTGTTGAAATAATTACCTACGCTCCACTGCAGCGTTAGGGTTGTCATTCTTAATGTTTTTGAAACTGTTCTGTATTTATTAAAATATTTGTGTTCTCAAACAATCAAGTTGGAATTAGTTTTTTCAACTCGATTGTTTTTTCGATTGTTTACTAATAACATTTAAATAGGTAATCTCATGGCTTCGGTTAATACCAGTAAAAGAAGATTGTTTATAACACGGAACAGTTTAAAATCAATACACAACAACTTAGCTTTATCAATATGGCGTAACCTTCTACAAGTTTTGGAGTGAGCCGCGGAAATACGAAAACGTTTCGTGCGATCCTTGTCGGAAGGGCGCGCGGAGGACACCCGCCGCAAACGGCGCGCGGCATGGCGCATAATATGTGGCGCCGATGCCTGATTAACCCGGCGCGGCCGCACACCGTACTATGCGTTTCAACTAAGGATAGGATGACCTTGGCACCATATGGTGACAACAATTAAGTTTAACAAAAAAATACTTTATGCAAATTACTTATCTTGTTCATGTAATTTTCATATTATGATTATTGTTTATCTAATATAGGGCCAAGGTCATCCTAATCTTAGTTAAAACGCAATCGCATAGTAGGTACCACGTGTTAACCCGAAAATGCGTGTGCATCAACCATTCGTCTTGACGCGGCACTCACGACTGACAGCACCGCGACAACCGCTTAGAGGTCTCGTCGATTCGCGTGTTTGTGTGAGTGTGCCGTTTCGAACGTTAGTTCGTAGTTTCCGTACTGTTCATATTTATATTGTGGTTTTATGGCAATTTTCTTCGTGAATCTTTAAATTCCATAACGGAACTCTGGTTGCCCGAGTTTTATTAAAAGTTATGAATTTGGTCTTTTTGACATTTAGTGTGAGTAAATTTGAGTTGAGCCATTTAGCGATTTTGATCATTCCTGCTTCTGCTTTCTTGTATAAGTCTTCCCAATCAGTTGCGTGAAATAGAATAGCAGTGTCGTCTGCGTAACAAATGAGGTCAGCGTTGGGGATTGTAATTTTGAGAATGTCATTCATGTATATAATAAATAAGGTTGGGCCAAGTATGCTCCCCTGCGGTACTCCAAAGCTGATTTCCTGAACATTGCTGATTAAGTTGTCAACTCTGACATATTGCCGCCTCTTGCTCAGGTAACTACGAAGCCAGTCTAATGCTGTTCCTCTTATTCCAGCATATAGATAGATGATAGATTTTGAACCTTATATCAAAGAGATAAGGTTCATGTTGAATTGGGAATATTTGACAGTTTGGGAACGCTTAATGTCCAGCACATTAGGCTTTCCCAAGCTGTCATCTGTACATGAGACGTTTGTCACGTCGGGCACTAAAACCTTGTCTATATTCGAAGAAAAATATTAAACTTTATTATTTTCGTCCCCAAAGAAATCCGTCATTGATTTAATGATAATTGTTACACAAGTTCAACAGAAAACACGTTAACGTTGACGTAGGAACAACAAATAGGATTAATTATTACGTGACAAATAGTTATTTGTTATGCAAGGCTGGAAAGTTGATTTTTGGCGCGAGTACTTCTATTGAAACCTGAGTAAGCGAAGGATTCTAGGGTAAATATAGAATCCTGAGCGTAACGAAGGTTTCAAAGGTACGAGACGCAGAAAAGCTTTGCTGCCGAGCGCAACACACAATTTTTCACCTCACTACAGCGAGGAAACTGCTAGGTGCAAGAAAACAGGTGTTGTTGAGTTTTATTTTGTTCGAGCGTCTCAGATACATTGACTCATGTGAAGAAAATAACAGATAATTGGCAATGTATCTTATGAGTTACATAGAATATCTCCAAAATTAAATACCCTGTATTTTGTTATATATCCTACTTGTCCTCTAAGGAGAATGAAAGAAAAAAACTAATTTAATACAAATAACTAACTAATTTAATTTAATACATATTTATTTTTGCCAAGCAAAGGATTAAATAACATATTATATTAGTATTTATTTATTTAAAAAATTAAACATAGATTACTACACAATTATTGGGTATTAGACAGGGTAGTATTTTTATGGCATATTCAAATGTGACGTCACAGATTTTTTAAATCAAATTGAATACTTATTAACATTAATTCCAATTTTACAATTATATCCTCGCAAAATATTTAATTTCTGTACTGTGATGGAAGTTTTTAAGGTGAGCGGTATTATTTAATATTTTATTTTAGACCGTGTCATGCATTTTCAGTGGACTGGCAGTATAGAAAATTATTAAATAGAAATGTTCGAATTTTAAAAACTCTTTCCACGCTAGAGAGCAAAAATCGATTTTCGGCTCAGATTTCGAATGACAAACAGACTCTTTCCGAGCCTGTGAGGTGAAAAATATTTTTGCCATTAATATTTTAATTACTCGAAACATAGGCCTAGCTATTATATTAAAAATGTATAGATAGTAAATTGGTAGTTTATGCAAATACCTATAATTTCAAACATCAGAACGTGGAGAAAGTAGATCCGATTGCGCAAGAGTTGCGTTTGGAGGGAGAGGCCTAGTGATGCGTTTAATATCGATAAACTTTCAGTCTCTTTTTATTTTTCGTTCACTTAAAAAAGTATAAAGTTGAAGTTTTTTTAATTTGTTCGAAGTTTTTTTTTAATGATTACGATGAACTTTGATTTAAATTCAGTAACGAATAAAGTAAAAATTGCTGTAAACATGAATTTATACTTTTTTTATATCACACGTTAAAATATGAATGGGTAGTAGATAATTTTTGTTAACTAGATAATTATTGTAGTTTTGAAGATTAAGACGTCAAAGTAGGTGCTTGAAAATAAAACTCGTGTGAATTTATACTTAATGATAATTTATATAACTAAGACATCGAATAGTTGTGCTTCTATTTTAAATACTTATTTATGGTCATTATTTTTCACATAATTTATGGAAGACAACAGGTTGTGCTATTTATATATTGTTTTGATTTTCCCAACAACGTTACAATTCAGAGTTTGAAATTTGGATGTTATAATGAACGGACATCTGAAATATTTCAGATTTGTTTGCTAGATGGAAACGCCATGTTTCATAATTATTCAAGTATAATGTAAGTGCAGAGATGTTTACGTTAGTATAAGTAAATATTTACTACAAACGTATAATTAACAATTATTATTCCATTACGACACATTATCAGTCAACGCATGCCAATAATAAATCATTTCTAAATAACAGGTCGTCTAGAAATTAGAACGTGGAAAACTATTAATTACGTTAAATTATAATATTTCTGACGTCGTTCAGCTGTTTTAGGTAACGGAGCTGTTTTACAATACGGCAAACGGTTATGTAAAACAGCGGATTCAACAATCCATCAGCGACATCAACGTTATAGGCTGTGGATGATGTCGGTTTTTTTATCGATACTTTTTACTTTTTTTTTACTTGTGTTTGTGTACGTCACTAACTTTTCTTTTCAATACTAAACTGCGGAACCAAGTCTCATACATTTTGTTGTAGTTAATGGCAACTTGTTGCGTTCTTGAGAATAAATGTGAAATAAAAAAAACTCAGCGGTTGGTTTTAAAAGTGATTTTTTTGTGCGTGTGAGCGGGGCTGAAAAGCTTTATACGTTTTCAATTAATAGTGCTGAATCAAAGTGGGTTTACAGTGATTTTTTTGGATCATATACTATTGATATAATTTGATATAACTTGGATCGTTTGAAATACGTGAGTATGTCAGACTTGTTTTTTTTTGTTACTACTTGTACCATAATATTTTTGTTTAACTTCTGATAACGTAGAGATTTTAATTTATTAGAAGTAGCTATGCTAATGTATTTAGTAAATGTTTATGAGGATATAAGCTTTCTCGTTTGATGGTATGCTTAATAGTCCAGTGATTAGGTAAGTTTTTGAACAAGTAAACATTTAATTGCACTATAGTCTGAAATAAGTTCACGGTTTTACTACAGTTTTACCAACTTACGTCGAAGTTTATAGTAAATACGTCAACGACAAGACTAAGGACAAACTAAGGAAGCTAAATATGGACAGCTATTGTGTAGTATTATTAAAATAACTGCACTTTGGAGTAATTTTTTAATAACGAAGGTGTTTGTTTGTTTGAACGCGCTTTAAGGCTATAGGCTATGTAACATCACACTAGGATCTTGAGGGGCTGAGCAAAAAGAAAAAGAGTAAGAAAGAAAGTTAAGCAAAAATGAAGCGAGCAGGTTGCGACGGGATGGGCCGGAGCAAAGACTATTAAACCACTCTCTGGTTAAAATACTCTTTGGGCCGGAGGAACAAGATCACGCGCACGATGTCGCGGTCAGAAGATGTTATTAAATATTTCTTAACTCACGCGTTCGTTCTATGGAGGAAGGCAGTAACTACGGAACTACTTTTACTATTTCCTTTCGAAGTTTAAAAGTGTTTTTTTTTCTAAACTATTTTTTCAGAAATTAAGTACCGTAAGGTGTAATTTATCCGTTGGTACATTAACGCTTATCAACGTTTATGAATACGGGGGTTTTAATATACCTACCTAGAAGAATATAAATTAATTTCAAAGTAACTTAAGTTATGGTCGGTCTTATTTTTCCTAATAATATAACAATGATTAATTTATAGTTCCGTGTCTCCAAACAAACGTTATTATGATATTGGTCAAGGATGAGATTAACTACTAATATCGATAATACTTCCCGTGGGAAGGGTCACGGCAATCGATACAATATTGGAAGGTCGATTAATAAACAACTATTTTACCAAATTAATTATAGAATATACATTCGGTTAACAGTTTTGCAGAATCGATTTTATGATTGATTTTATTGATCAGAATACCAGTTTCATTTTTATAAAGTATTAACATTTAAAAGGCTCACAAGGAATAGCTTCCCGTACATTATTTTATAGAAATTAAATAACAATTTGACTCAGCGTCTTTTATTCCGCTAGTTTGTGCGAGATTTTTGTAAGAAAAGGCGGAGATTAACAGATAGTCAGTGTGGAACTATTAATCAACACAAAACAGAAGCTTCTGCTCAAGATTTGAATGCTGTCAACGGTTGTCAACAAACAAGCTATTAAGACTGAGTAATAGGCTATTTACACAGAATAATCTTAGAGATAGGTATATGTTTATAACAGATTCAAATAATGTTATTTATTCATTCACTTCATGTTAATATAAAATAAACTGAAAATAATAATAACATTGCGACAATAATGATTTACTTACGCGTGACGCGTGGGTCACGTTCGCATCACTTGGTGAAGCTATCTCCAGCAAGTGATGAGGAAAATCAAAATAGGCGAAAGAATAAGCTCACATTTCTAAGAATTTACGAGCTTAAGACATAATTAACAGGAAAAGAACTAAACCAAATACATCCGTAATATAAGCTCCGATTTTAAAACAATTGTTTTTCCTAGAATCGATTGTTATCCAGAAATAGATTATGTCCATATAACCAGATGGCCTAGACATGTGACGATCGCATTCAAAGCGTTTCGCATTACTACATCAACCTTTAACAGGATTGGCTTAAGCATCTCGGTAGCATTTATGTCAATCTAATACATTTCGACTATTCCATCATACCTATGTTATGCTGATAGAATATCACCTTGTAAAGACGCAAAATTTTAGCAGCAACCACATTGAAAACATTTAAATTCAATTTCAAAGTTTCGAGTCGTGGGGCCCGAGTCCGCAACTCCTTTTTAAGGAAATTTTTCGCCGATTGGTCGACACTTCACGTGACCAGAGGGCTGGATTGTTCTTTGGTCAAAGAATTAGCATTGCCATTCAATGTGGCAATGCTAAGGCATGGCAGTCTTCTGGGCACGTTGCCGGACGACAGCGATGCGGATGAGTACTTCGACGCCTAAGTGTCCTTTTTGTTTTTGTATTTATTGGTAAATAGTTAGTTAGATCGTCATTTAATTTAACTATAGTGTAAGTTATTATTTCAAAATATAAAATTTAAATTCAAATTTGCAAGAAAATACATAGGTAGTTCACAAGGGAACATCTTACAGCCTTAATTATTCTGCCTGCTAGCGTGCACATTTTTGTGTCAAAATTATTATCCAGATTATATTATTAGTAGAATACTTATTATTACCATATTACTACATAGAAATGTCATTAATCTTTATTATTGCAACTAAATTAATAAAAAAATAAAAAAACTTTATTTCAGACCTTGATCCATATGTTGTTAGTAATACACACTACTTAAACGCTATGTTAGTTTTAAAAGTAATTAAAAATAATAACAAAAGTACTAATTCATATATTTGTTGCACTCACCTGACGCGCCGGGTACATGCACATGTACACGCACCCAATGTACCATAATGGTGCAACACGGTTTATCACTAATGACCTTCAGAAAACCATTGGGGCTCCCACGCACTCTGCGCATCATGGACGCAGTTCTTTTCCGCAGGATAGTACTGAACCCATCAGTATGTGCTTCAGCAAACATTCCTGATGCACTGCAGTAACGTGGAAGCCCCAACAATACTCTGAAGGCATTATTATATTGAACTCTGAGGGCGTTGTATGCCCTTTGCGTATATCGAACCCACAGAGTGCACGTGTACAAAGATTGGCAGACGAATATAATGCTAATTTAAATCATTCAATCAATTATTTAAAAGCTAAATATTCATAATATGTAATATGTACAAAAATAATATATATAATAATAAAGGAGCATCATTTCTTTTCTTACCTAATACACATTGTTATTAAAAAAACAAAAACATTTAATAATATAAAAAATAGTGGTCCGCCGATGTCGGGAGCAGGGTCCAAGCCACCGGTGGTTAGGGCTGAAGAGACAAGAACCTCCTCACAATGAGAGCCGTATCGAGAAGTACTGCCTTCTGACCCGGCTCTTGATCCAACCGCCTAACGAGAGCCTCAAAAGATGTTGGTCGAGGCTTTTGGCCATCAGGCCGTTGGCTGTTATGACAATCTATACAATGATAGCCGAGCTCACATTCCACATGTCAACAACCTCTTCTGCTAAGTCGAGATATTTGCTAAAAAATTAAAAAGAAAAGTTCCAAAAAGGGCCTGCCTTTTGGGAACTTTTTTTTCTCCTTTTTAACTCCTTGATTAAAAAATTTAATAAAGAAAAAGGGAAGAGCTGTCCTTTGGTACCTACATATTACTTAAACATAAGTGGTGAAATGTTTGTGTACTATAACAATGTTCATCTGCCTAAGCCTTTGGGGATTACAAGCGTGATGTTATAAAATCACATATCCGTTGGCTTGAAACTTATAATTAATGACCATTGAAGTTTATAATTACTTTGTAATACAAAAAGTTATAGGTATTTACGACGATAAACGTTCATTAAAGCCAGTAAGTATAATAAAAAAAAATGATTGATTTACAGCTATAAGCAGCTTGAAATAAAATAATACAATTCCCACGATTTTTTTTGTTTATTTTCTTACATAATATTATAAAACAAGTTATCGATGTAATTATCCGTAACACTTGTTATGACGAGGTTAACCGGTTATAACCGCATTATATAGTACACGAATTTTAAATTAGTTATTGGTTTTAGACTAAAAATATTGACCGAAGACTAGACGAGTATATGTGAATCAATGTTTAATTTTAGATCTCAATGTACCATATACTTAGAAATAAATATTATTATTATTATCAAAGTGGAAGTAAATATTATTTTCCAGCACCAAAAACCACCTTAGAATTTCCATGTACTTATTTCACAATTGTACGAAAATTCAATTGACTCTCAAAATTACCCACCATCGCCAGGTCCAGTGCGGGTCAAGTGCGGGTTCAGTGCGGGTTGGTGGATTATATTTGACCGGTTTCCTGACAATGTTTTCTTTCATCGCTTTTGAAAGCAGTGGTTAAGAAATAATTTACAGTGCCTTTTATTTTTTGCTATGGAATATTGACACTGATAGGTCTTGAGCGCGGTTTAGATGTGCTGATCGCGTTCAGTTTAATTGGTGAAATCGGAAAACGTTAAAATGTTTGGTCAAAACATCTCTCTACATGTCAATACAATTGGCACATGCGTTGACGAGTAGATTTCTGTTCTTATTAATCTATCTCCTTTCGTGTGGTTCGTGACTGCCCATGGTCCCCGATTTTAGCTTCACGTGCTGTTGAGAAATATCTCTCAAACATGCTGGTTTCCTCACGATATTTTCCTTCATGGATTTTAATGACAAGAATTCAGTGTCGCTTCATGAACAACTTAGTTGTACAGTACTTGTAATTTCGTACTGCCCGTCCAAGGCACTCTGCCTGTCCGATTGCCAAAGGTAAAGTACAACATCCACATTCCGCCAGTTATGTTCCTGCACATGTAATAGCGACCAAGCCTATTGTCATCAACCAGCACAAATCCTGACCCCGGGCTACTGCTGCGAAATTCCAGATGGAAAACCCAATCATAGTTTGCCCGAGAGGATCGACAAAGGACCTTGCGCTTGCGCCCACTAGCCCATAAAATATGTGTGTTGAAGACACTGAGCTCAGAATCCAACTAGACCAACTAAATTCCAATAAACTCTGCCCTAAAAGCCATTATTCAAAGAAAAAAAAAACAACTTGAATTTGCAACTTTATTTCCATACTTTTATGTTACAGTTTTATTTATACCTTGCCATGCCGTGCCGCCAATGTGCGCCGGGCCTATTTCTTGGTATCACAGTAAATAACGAATGACGTAAGTGGATAGATAGATAAACAAGACAGTGAATTTGTAACAAATATCGCCGAATTATTATGCGCAGGATTGGTTTCATCATATTTGATCAGAAACTTATGTGCATTATGAACTTAAATATAAAATGAATTACACATGGTGGAGACATAAAAGTCGTTAAAAATCTGCAAAAATGATTATACAGCTAAGTGCAGATGCGTTCAAAACTTATTATTTTTATTATGACTGATAAAACACATGCCTTCTTTGTAATTAGCACTTGTCATGAACTAAGTCAGGATTCCTTATGTCATTTCAAGTAATATTGTCCAGTATTAGAGAGGTAGCAAGGCTGGTCAAGTCTGTTACATAGTCACCAAGGGTGCGTCAGCTTTCAATATAGCTACTAAGTATTCACTCCAAGTAAAGTATAGCATTTAAGCCACAGTCAGTAGGAATAGGAAACGAACATGCTTCTATTTCAGTAATCCAATTCTGTTAAAAAAAAATGGCTTCCATTTTGTAATTTACCTACTTTTAATTATTTCTCTTAGTTTAGTTTAATTTAAGTTCATGTTTGCCAATTTTGTAATCCCTCCTAAATATTAAGGTTAAAGTGTCGATCCCCAATATACAAGTAAATGCCTTATAGTTTGGGGGTCACGGCCCTACGTTTTATTGTTAAAGTGATTAGAATTAATAAATTTGTATTTGAAATTTGTCGTCGTTTTGAATCGATCTCACATCACTACATAGTATAAAACAAAGTCGCTATTTTTGTCTGTTTGTTTGTCTGTATGCTTAAATCTTTAAAACTACGCAACGGATTTTGATGCGGGTTTTTTAATAGATAGAGTGATTCAAGAGGAAGGTTTATATGTATAATTTGTCGACATATTTTGCGGGCGAAGCCGCGGGCGGAAGCTTGTATAATAAATTAATAATAATATGAATTATGAAACCAATATTTTGTAACCATAGTTTGTTAAAAAGAGTGGTATAGGTATACCATAGGTACCTACTGCTTTGGAATGGGAAACTAGCTTCATCTATCTGACTGACCGACCCAACAACCCTTAACAATTCAAAAGTGCCTGTAATTGGTTTATTTGAAATAAATACTTTAAGTTTGTCAAGGATTTACAGCTTTATTTAAGTTTTTGATAGGTGAGGGCTTAAAGAACCTACAATATTTAACTTTATTACATGTCAGCGATGATACAAGAGGATCATGACGCAATCCCTGGGATAACATTATCAATATCGAACAATTAAAGAATGGACACAAATACCGATTGCCTTGAGCTGATAGCGCGCACGCGCCAGCCGCCATCTTGGATCATACGTCACTTACGTCACAGTTCAATTGCGTTATTTGTCAAGAAAAAATTGTTTACAGTCATAAAAATGTTTGCGTTTCAATAAGATACCAGGAATTGATATAAAAATGCGTAGGGTCTACATAATTGCGTTGCGTTTGTAATTTCGAAGCAGTGTTGTTCTCTTTTCCTTGAGCGGTAGGTACCTATGTACCTATTTGTTTTTCTTAAGCTGTGTCGATAACTTAATTTAAAAGAATTACAGTAACATCACACATCATAGTTTGATAAAGATGTTTTTAAACCCATATTTCGTCACGCTATGCGCTAGTCAGGAGGGAGCTTTCACTACTTACCGGGCATTATGACCTGTGTTGCTACTGAAAAAAATCACTCTAAGATAATCAAGCTAATGCTGCTACCCTTCTTAGAAATTATTGTGACATGCATCTATGAATTATCATCAGCATAATCAGCCGAGAGGATAATATAATAATAAACAGCCATAAGGAGCTCGTGGCTAAGTAATGACAGCCGCACGGATCGATCCGTCAGATTAAGCTACGCTTGCCGGGGTTGGTCCGTGGATGGGTGACCATCTTTACATATTGAGACTCCTCCATGCCTCGGAAAACACGTTAAGCCGTTGGTCCCGGCGGTCATTCGTGGATCTTTGACAGTCGTTACGGGTAGTCAGAAGCCCGAAAGTCTGACAGCCAGTCTAACCAAGGGGTATCGTATTACCCAGTTACAACTGTGTTTTGGAGGTCAGATAGGCAGTCGCTCCATGTAAATTACTGGTATTCAGCTGCATCCGGTTAGACTGGAAGCGGACCCCAACATGATAATCAGCCTATAATATTCCCTCTTATCTTGGTGAGAGGGAGTGGGTCAAAATACGTCACGTGGCCCCGGGGCGGATTGGTGGATGTCACATGTCGTCGAATTATTTGTTCTAAGACATACCGGTTTGCCGTTTAAGTATTGTATGATCTCATTTCTTAGACGTCTTGTTATTGTTGATTGAACGTAATCAACCCAAATCAGGCATCAGCGTCGCGGATCATGTGACTAGTAAAAATTATCACCAGTTTTTCCTAACTGATGATAATTTTTGACACATGACATGATCTATGATTATGACAGGACTATGATTTCTGAAAATATTTACGATAGGTTCTTGTATCAACCGTAATTACTTTTATATTTTTGCAATTTTAAACTAAATATAAGTTGTTATTTATGTACATTTAATTTTAATTCTGAATAAATTTTAAGCCCACACCCTTTTTAAAAAAGAAACCTACAGATGTTTCCTTGGTTTTCTATAAATTATAATAATAATAATAATAAAAATGTTTATTTGTACACATACAAGAACATAAATAAGCACACAAATGTTTGAGAAATACAGTACAGTGGAGTCATATTCAAGGGCGAACTGAGGCCTCCTAAACTAGGCCAAAAGCCTGTGTTTTAGGAGCCAAGGTTCCTCCAGATAAAGTGGCATACAAGTGGTATTACATATCGTGCAAGTACTTATAGTTACTAAACATAAATTTAACAAATAATGCCTTGATTTAAATAGGTACAGTAATTTAACTATTATGAGATAACTAGCTTCTGCCCGCGGCTTCGCTCGCGTGGAGGTCGGAAATTATCCCACAGGAATGTTCTACCGGGATAAAAAATATCCTATGTGTTAATCCAGGATATAAACCATCTCTGTGTCAAATTTCATCCAAATCTATACAGTAGTTTTTACGTGAAAGAGTAACAAACATCCATACATCCATACTTACAAACTTTCGCCTTTATAATAGTAGTAGGATTGCAATAAGATTCTCAGTTTCATCATACGATAACTTCTGCAACCAGTCAATAAGTTTCATTTTAACTTCATGTTTCGTCAGGGAGTAAATGGCCATAAGTTTATGAATACGATTATACAGTCGAGCGCTAGTTGCCGCATATTGTCGGCTGGCAAACTTGGAACGGCATTGGACTACATCGCACACGGGAGTGCCTTTGCGTCTTTTCAGCTTAGTAGGATCCAGATGTAGCGTAGAGTGATTCCGCAGCACAGCACGGAGCACAAAAAGCTGTCTCACAGTCAACACTTTGGCTTCAGAGTAGAGTAGATTGGTAGAATAGTCTCTGCGTTTAAAGGTCATGACTTTCAAGACTGCCCTTTGAGCTCTTTCGACTTTGAGTAGAGAAGTTTTGTAAGTTCCGCCCCAAACTGGGATACAGTATAAAATAATCGATTGGCAGAGGCTCTGGTAAACCATCAAGGCTGTATCTGGATCAGCAGAGTGCCTTAGTTCCTTAAATATATATATTAATTTTCTGATCCTTGTACATAGGGCTTCGATATGGGGTTGCCAACTAAGTTTGTGATCAATAAGTACCCCTAAATATTTTATGTCTGAGACCAAGGACAGTAATGGGCAGCTGCAATTGGGTGCCTCATCTAAGCAAATGTGGGCTCTAATTTGATCTGATTCCGGTGGAGGAGCTAGGGTGTTAGGTAGTGAAAATCGAATGACCTTTGTTTTTGCTACGTTTAGGGTAAGTAAATTCTTTGAGAGCCACTCCATCACAAAACGCAGCGACTTCTCTGCCCTTTTATTTGATTGCTCCATCCCAATCTGTATCGTATACTATCAACGCTGTGTCATCAGCGTATGTAAATATGTCGCAATTTGGAATTTGTGCATGACACAGGTCATTGATGTAGAGCAAAAAGAGAGGGGGCCCAAGGATGCTACCCTGTGGTACTCCGAAGCTGATAATTCTATCATCACTTGTTGTAGAGTCGATTTTGACTTGTTGAGTGCGATTTGAAAGATAATCCTTAAATATGTCCAAAGCAAGGCCACGAATCCCAACGCCTTCCATTTTCGACAGCAAGATTGGAACAGAAACCGTGTCGAATGCTATCGAAGGCATTCGACACGGTTTCTGTCAAGGAAGATACCATAACATTTCATGCCTTTATCCAGTTTGTTAACTAATGTTTTGGTAAGGTCAGCTACAGCGTCCTCCGTAGAGATTCCTGGTCTAAAACCGTACTGATTGTTGGCAATGATTTTGTGTTTAGAAAGATAGGCAATAAGAGAGTTGTTGAGTATCCTTTCGAGTATCTTGGATAGGGAGGTTAATACGGAGATTGGACGGTAGTTTGATTCATTGGCTCTGTCTCCACTCTTGAAAATAGGATGCACGACAGCTTTTTTGAGGACGTTGGGAAATTTTCCAGTATCAATGGCACGATTAAAGATATGCGTGATTGGTGATGATAGAATTGAACTCGATTGTATCAGCACTTTAGCTGATATGTTGTCGTATCCAGTGGCACAGTCAGAACGCAAGGTTCTGATCAGCCTTTCCACTTGTGTTTCATCAACTGGCAGGATGACGAGAGAATGACAAGGTGGGGGTAGTCTAGGGGTTCTAACATCGTGTGTAAATGTGGGAACGGGGCTTACTTGAGAGGCTAACTTACGACCAATATCAGTAAAAAAGCAATTAACACGGTTTGCTGAGGTTTTAGGATCATCAGTGAGTTGAAGAAGCTCCTTGGGAGATTGTGAATGAGAAGTAGAGTTGGTAATAGCTTTAATTGCTCTCCAAGTGGCTTTAGGGTTATTTCTGGCCTTTTGCAATTCGTTCTTATCATGGGCTCTCTTCAGTTTTTTTAATAAGGTGTTAAGGTAATTGCGATATCTTTTATAAGTAATTTGGAGGACTGTATTTCCAGGATCTTTTTTTAATTTATAATGCATCCTGTCACGGTTTCGTATACATCTAACCAGCCCTAGGGTCATCCATGGCTTTATAATACGAATCTTATTTTGGATACGTATAGAAAGGGTGTGACTAGAAATAACATTTTGAAGTATTTTTACAAACAATTCCGCGGCCAAATTGGGGTTCATCTCATTCAACACCGGACTGAAATCAGTACCTTCAAGGTCTTGTTGAATTGCTGGGAAATTGTAGCGGAAAGATGTAATTGAGTTATTTTTGCTGATAGATCTCTTACTTCTGAGGGACAGGATAATTGGTAGGTGGTCGGTAATGTGTGTCTGAACTATTAAAACACATGCTGTATTTTTAGTTCTCAAAAGAATATGATCTAAGCAGTTTTGTGATAGGGTAGGGCGAAGGTGTGCAGGGAGCAGCCCAAGAGTGGCTGTAACAGTAAGATAATGATCCGAGTTCCGGTCATGGTTACTAGGTTTAATATCTACGTTTAGATCTCCAATAAGAACCACATTCTGGTAGCGATCCATAGTGGACGCTAAACTGTTTAGGCTATTATAAAAGACATCCAAATTAGAATGTGAGGGGGGGCGATACAGACAGATAATAACTGTATTATTTGTGGAGCAGACAAGGCAGTTAGCGCCATGAAAGGTAGGTTCGTGCACAGTACATCTTAGGGACGTCTTGGTGAATACTACGACTCCGTCATTTTGTGATCCATTATTTAAAGTGGCATGGCAAGTATATCCCCGCATAAAAGGATTAGGACCAGATACTTTAAGCCAGCACTCAGTGAGAACAATGACATCGAAGACAATATTAGTCATGGACAACATAGTGGTGAATTGTTCGAAATTCTTTTTAATACTCCTTATATTAATATGTATAATCTTCAAGTTTTCGTTGGGATGTCAAATGAACTCCGAGCATCGGTCAGGGGAGCATTCATACGATGAAGCTATGGCAATATTGTCGAGTTCGTTGGATATAGAATCAATGTTAGCCATTGGGACTCGAGGCAGCAGTAAAATCAGTTACATATAAAAAGAAGTATGAATAAAATATGAAACCCTCCTGAGGAAAGAGAAGTGATTGATGAATTCTAGCAGTATGTTTTGAAAAAATAACTATATTCGTTTTCAAAGGACGTGAAGATGGGTTGCAGTAGTTAATCTTATTACTAATATTAAAAACATTTCGTAGGTATACTGTACGAGCATAACCAGTAGTTAAACAATTTTCGTAATATTTTAGACACAAAAAAGGGATTTTAGCCCTAAACATAAAAGAAAAGAGAACATGCATATAATAATTAAAAAAGTAGGAATACTTAACAAATAAAAAGGAAGATGTGCAATATAGTCATTGCTTCTTAACTAGAGAGAGCAAACATTTTTCAGACCTTATTTGGATTGGTTTCTCATTTGGATCATTAGGATCTTTCCTAAGGAGAATTCTGCCATACGAGTTCCAGCAAGAGAATTTGTTAGCTTTCGCAAAGACCCGTGTATCATAGAACAGCTTTTTCTTTGATGGCAAGAGGTGTTCATCAACGTATATTGGCTTCTTCTCTCCTACCAGCCCAATAGTGTGAGTGTTAAGTTTCTCGACCACAGGGCGCTCTTTATTGAAACTACGAACATTTGACAGGAAATCATTCCTTTTCGAAACCGAGTTGAACTCTGCTACGATTGGTCTGGGTGTTCCCGAAGTCCCCGGTAGGCGGTACAGGTCACGCAAGCTATCCTTTCGAACTTCCACATTTATTGCTTTACCCACCGCAGATACAACAAATAGAAGATCCTCTGAACTTTCAAATTATAAAACCTTCAAATTTTTAGGTAGTTACAATATTTCTTAATACCAGATTTGTTATTTAATGACTTTTATAGGTACCTACCGACGAAACTTTAAAATGTTATTGTAACTTCTTAAATTATAACTACACCTCAGCCTCTTTTTATTTCACCATATGGAGGGAATAGGTGGCGAGCCTATTGCCCACAAACATGTGCTATTGCTATTAATTAGTGCCTCATTAGTCACAATCCCCGTCGCCAGCTTCCACTAAGGATTTCGTAACCGAATACATTTGACATTTCGAGCACTTCGCCGCTCATGCGACCGGTATACCATTGAGCCAGTCACTTCTATACAGATATTTCTATAAGATACCAAAAAACAGTGATTCCATACATTATGCTCGCATAACTCGTCAACATTTAGGAAACAGCTGATTTTTTTTCGCGATTTCAGATTTGTTCCCATAGTAAAAGTTGTTCAAAGTCAAAAAGTCAAAGTCAAATCATTTATTCCAAATAGGCACAAGTAAGGCACTTTTGAACGTCAGAATGAACAAGAAATAGAATTGATTCTAGTCGCCCCTTCCAAAAGGTAGTTTCGTGTGTAGAAGAATGGGCAAGAAACTCCACCGTTACTCTTTTAAAATGTTTAACAATGTATTTATTGTATACATGAATTATAACATTATATGTGAAGACGATGCACCCAGAATAAAAACACTGCACCACAAAAGGTGAAAAGAAAAACACATATAGTAATGGCAGGTAAACTTAAGTATGACATAAGTACATGGTGCTCACATATTTACAATGATGATGAGTACAATGACCCCTTAAAATATTGCCCATGAATTCAATTTCACCCTGTATATACATTCTATAATGTAATGTATAGGTCCTGATAGGTAGTTGTAGAATAATATTATCAGAATTAAGATTAAGTAAGCTTCATCTTCATGACATAATCTTGCAAAGGGTACCTACCTAAACGGTAATCTTTACGGAAACTGTTCCCCAAGGTCTTGCAAAAAGATTAGATTATGGTTTACTTCTTTAACTATACCGGGCATGACGTCACGGACACAGTCGACATTGTAACATTGGAGATAAGATATCAATCAATTGCATTTCGCAAGGGCTAATCAATCATAAGTACTCAGGCAGACCGATCGGTTACAGACAGATGTTTTATTTGATATATATATAATCAAAAGTACGTGCGAGTGTTGATGCTGGGACTGATGTTGAAGGCCAAATTCATTGCTATGTTGTTGTATTTGCAACAACGTATTAGTATTTCTGTAATCACCAAGATTGATATTTTTTGACTTTGGTGACTTCAGTCAGCTATTTCTTTGGAACATTTTAAAAGAGTAACGGTGGAGTTTCTTGCCTATTCTTCTCCACACGAAACTACCTTTTGGAAGGGGCGACTAGAATCAATTCTATTTCTTGTTAATTTTTGACGTTCAAAAGTGCCTTTCTTGTGCCTATTTGAAATAAATGATTTGACTTTGACTTAGACTTTGGCAGACACTGACCTTTAACGATATAATGCTGAAGAAAAGTGTATTAATTTGAAGAAAATAACCACATTGGAGGAGGAGCTCCTGGTCTAGTAATAACAGATGTACAGGTCGACCCATCAGGTTAAGCTACGCTTGCCGGGGATGGTCCGTGGACGGGTGGCGGTCTTTGCATACTGAGACTCCTCCGTGCCTCAAAAAGCAGTACCTAAGTCAAAAGCAGTTAAGCCGTTAGTCCCAGCTGTCACTCGTAGATCTTTGGCAGTCGTTACGGGTCGTCAGACGCCCGAAAAGTCTGACAGCCAGTCTTACCAAGGAGTATTTTATTACCTAATTACTGGATTGTGGAAGTCAGATAGACAGTCGCTCCATGTAAAATACTGATATTCAGCTACATGCGGTTAGACTAAAAACCGACCCCAACATTGGGAAAAGGTTGCACATTGATGATGTGTTGATTTAGGTACAGTATACGGTAGGGAATATTCTGAAAGCCAAGAATATCAAAAGTACATTCCTGCCTTGAAGAAGCAATGCAGTGTTTTAGTTTGAAGCTAAAGAAAATACATTTTTTTTAAGTGATGACCACTATATTTTTGGCACGCCTGAAAAAGATTTTAATTTATTATTAAGTAGATATTCCATAGTTACGTTTAAGGTGAAGAATTATTTCCTGAAATTAAAAAAAAAATAAGATAAAGGAACACTGCCAAAATTGATCTAAACACGGTTTATTTAGTTCAGGTAAATTATCCCATCGAAAACTTGAGCAAGATATTACTCAATTAAGTTTTATCTATGAATCAATAGTAAAAGGAATTGGTGTCAAACGGCAAACCTGAACGGCGATCACATGACTTGCTGTTTCACAACAATAACATAAAGCTAGATTGTTCAATACAAATATAATAGATGCGTTAGATAAACACTTATTTATTTCTAATGACTTACCAACTCAACTCAACACTAAATACCATACTGTGAATACTGTCTCGTTGGTCTAGTGATCTAGACCTAGGTAGAGGTCTCAAGCGTTGCTGCTAAGCATGGAGCAGGTTCGATTCCCAGGTTGGGCAGTGTTATTGGGTTTTCTATCTGGGATTTCTTAGTAGTAGCCCGTAATCTGGATTTGTGCCCGGTTGATAACAATAAGCTGGCAGGTATACCCCTGTTACAGGGGTATACCTCGGGGAAAGAACACGTGATGGTTATGTTCCTACCACCACTTCTTTTCGTAAGTCTACTTATTTACTCGATTCACACAAAGTTTATTTTATTAAAATACTACCTATAGCTGTTGTGCACAGTTTTACACGCACTTGCCACAACCTATCATATAATGTACTAGCACTTTGCCCGCGGCTTCGCTCCCGTGGTCTTTCCCGTGGGACCCGTTATTTTTCCCGGCATAAAAAGCCTATGTTACTCCTAGAAAATTAAGCTTTCCAACGGTGAAATATTTTTTTAAATCGGTCCAGTAGTTTCGGAGCCTGTTCATTTCAAACAAACAAACAAAAAATCAAATCTTTCCTCTTTATAATACTAGTATAAACTAGCTATCCGCCCGGCTTCGCACAGGTGCAATGTAGATACTATCGCGCGGGCGAAAGCTAGTTTTAAACTATAAGTATAACATTATCTTATATCACTCTATCTATTGATGAAAATCTTGCAATAAAATCCGTTTCGTACGGAGTTGAAGGGCAGACGGCGGGGAGTGACTTTGTTTTATCTCTACTAATCTATACTAATATTATAAAGAGGAAAACTTTGTTTGTTTGTTTGTTTGGTTGTAATGAATAGGCTCAAAAACTACTGGACCGATTTTAAAAATTCTTTCACCGTTGGAAAGCTTAGTTTTCTAGGAGTAACATAGGCTACTTTTTATCCCGGGAAAAATAACGGGTCCCACGGGAAAGACCACGGGAGCGCAGCCGCGGGCAAAGTGCTAGTATATTATAAAGAGGAACGACTTGTATGTATGTTTGTAACGAATGAACTCAAAAAACTTCTTAACGGATCTGGATGAAACTTGGCACAAAGATAGATTGTAGTCTGGAATAGCATTTAAGCTTTAATCTTTATATCTAGAAAAAATCCTTCCCGTGGGATAATTTCCTACATAGGTACACGCGGGCGAAGCCGCTGGCAAAAGCTAGTACTAAATAGGTAGAGATTTTTAAGCGCATGACAAACCAGGAAAGCTTGACCTGACTGTTATAAAAAGGCGAAAGCCAGCCAATGTAACAATAGATACGTGGTTGACTGTACCTACTCGAATTAAAAGGAACTGTGCCTTAATTCACATGGTTGAGAAAGACTAATCCATGACCGAAGTTTTTTGCTCGTCACATTATTTTTGTGAACTTTGAGTTACCTCTAGTTTTAACCTTTGGACTCAAGATATTACAGACATTGAGTCAAAACATAACTAGTTACCCAAGTTTTATTATTTCGTTCATTGTGTAACCTATTGTACTATATAAGTAAATGTTTTTATTCGTAACGTAGACCCAAAACAGTAATAATTAAACTTCTTGCGTGATTTTAAGAATCACTTTTATGTTTACTTAACTAAAGCTTACACAATCACGCAGTGCTAAGGTCAACAAAGTATTTCTGATTTGTAATTTCTTCAACAGTCAAAATAAATGACAGACTAACAGTTACTAGGGAGCCAACCATTGTATTTTTAATTTTTTGAAGGTGGGAAATTATCAAAAGACCTCTCCCGCTCTGGGTGGAGCGGAAGGGAATGTCAGACTCTTACTGACTAAAACCCATCCATGTTACTTTCTTAACCCTTTATGTTCCGGGGTAGCGGTAACCCTTTCGGACAATCCCGCTTACCCGGCAGGCTTCGGCCCTAACGGGCCCCTTCCTTATTGCTGACATCTCTTTGGAACTCGTACGCGCCGTCCGGCACAGGCCTGGTCCGGATCGGACGGTGAGCTACCCCTTACAGCAGTATTATTTTAAAATTACTTCAATGTGAGAAGAAGATGAAGTTATACATGACGTCCAGCTCTATCTCTTTCCCAATGTGAAGCAATATTAAAACAATATTGTTGTTAGAGGTAGTAGTTGGACCCCCGTCTAAACTTGTTGTACCTAAGGTTTCATACATTATCTGCAAACTAAAACTACCAATAAAACATCAATTCCAATCATAAAAATAACAAAACATCACGACTGTTATCCCTGAAGGGTCTGGCAGAGATACATCTATAGTACACACGCATACATTTAGCCAGTAATATTTTTTTCTTTTTTTTGTGGTTAGTGACTAAACTGGTGTCAGAGATTTTATACTGCCCATGTGCCTCTGACTTAGCTTCACATGCTGTTGAGAAAGTAATCCGTAAAGTCCGAGGTGCGACAGTCCGACGGTCACACCACTAGGCTAACACTGTTCATAAGTTATTATTAAAAGGGGACCAGAATAAAGCCATTTACTGGACACAAATCCAATCCTGCTTGCTGAGAAATTGTATGTATCTATTATTTAAATGTATAAAAACCAGTGTACTTATTGGCTACAGTAATTGGAACTTAATTCATTTAATAATTGCATATTTATAAATAAATAAACGATACACCGTGCGGATCCACGTGATAAGTTCTATTATCATAATATTATTATTAACACGTTTTATAGGAATGCTGTTAAATCAACCAGTTATGTTCTGTACCGTCATATGATCGGTAAAGGGCCGGTGAAAATGATAAAAAAAACTGTTATTTAATTAGCCAATAATTAATAATGTATAAGTAGTAAGTATGCGTATGTACCTACTTGTTGAAGGAAAAATCAGAAAAAAAAAGTTCCGAAAAGTTACACATCCAACACATGGACTTGACTGACCAGCATAGTCAACTACAACATATTGTATGTACATTTAAAGAGTGCAGTGACACCCACGAACTGGCTTTGAATAGAATTGCAGAACTTGAACAGCAACTGTATGAAGCCCAAAAGACACTATCTCTGTCAGAGAGTATCAAAGTCAGCAAACAGGTTGCTCGCACCAGTAATTTGTTTGATGAGTTGGTAGGCGGTAACTTAAAATCAGTGTGTGAGCCATCTATAACAATAGATTTGACTGGTGATGATACCTTACCATTATGCCCTATAGTTATGAGTCATAAAAAATTAAAGAAATATATTAAAATCAATAAAATAATTAAACGTTCACAGAGAGCAATTAAAAAACATAATCTCTTGAAATTAAATATTTCACTTAGAAAGGAACGTGTTTTTCTATCAAAAAGTTTAAATAGTTGTACTATTGAATTAGATAAGTGCAGGGAAAAGTACGACATTGATATCCAGCTCCTATATAATGATATATTACACAAGGAGCACTTATTAAAGGATATTTTTGAAAAATATGAGACTTCACAGAAACAATTAAGTGACCGCTTGTTTGAGGCCGGGGAACTGTTGGATTTGGTGAAGTGCAACGCTGAGAGTTATGAGTCTCTGACTAATAATCTCTCATGTAGCTGTGCCAAGCAACCACCATATTCTCAGCATCAGCCTGACTTGCCCTCTGCAGTGTTAGATCTTCCAGCAGAGCCCTGTGCTGTTTCACAGAAAAACAAGTCAATATTTTTTTCTGATGAATTAGGTTCAGGCTTTGGAAAAATTTTACTTAATTACCTTAGCCATAGTTTTACCAATCATAGCTATCATAACATAAGTTTTAAACAAATGATTAAAAGAATAGCAAACACAAAACTTGATAATTATTCTACAATGGTTTTGCTATTAGGTAACAGCAGTGGTATTACTAGAAAGGGCATAGTGGATGGTGTTAACACCTTATTAAATTTAAATATAGGAAAGCTAATGTTGTGTGCTTTTCCTTATTGTGATACATTGTCAAATGACGAAAATAATTATATTTATAAATTAAATAATACAATGCACAAACTGACATTATGTCACAGTGACAAATTATTGTACTTTGACACTAACAACTTTGTTAGTGGTTTTAAATTAACTCAGAGAACTTTGTCTCTGTCTTGGGAATGTAGACATCAGATTGCTATGTTGATAGCATATAATATTAATGAGGTTATAGCTAATATAACAAATTCTAGTATTAGGGACGAATCTGTGTTGTTTAGTTATACTAACAACATAGGGATTAATTATGTTTCATCATGTTGTACGAAGGAGGATCTACCTATAGTACCAACAACCTTAGAGGCCATGAACACTCAGGTTGAGTATTCTCTTCCTGCTAGAACTCATATGGATATTCTAGACTCTTCGGTTGTAGTTGTGGAGGATACTCCGGATAGTTCTTTAAACTAGTCAGTAGGACAACAGAAGTTACCACCTCTAATAACCAGTTATTATTACTACAAAATAATAAAAAGGTATCTTCTGGCAATATTACTCTTAAAACTAATAAACTAAATGGAGTGCAACACACATTAAAATTATTAAATCAAAATATTCAAGGTTGCTCTTCCAAGTTACTGGAAATAGAATTGTTTTTGGAAAATACCAAGTTTGATGTCATTTGTCTAACAGAACATTGGTTAAAAGATCATCAAGTAGTATCAATTAATTATGAAAATTATTGTGTAGTTAGCCATTTCAGCCGAAAACTAATGATACATGGGGGTCATTAATATTAGTTAAAAATTCAATAAAATCCAAAGAACGAAAAGACATCATCACACTGTCTGTTGAACACACCATTGAATTGTCCTGTTTTGAGCTAGATAAGCATGTTATAGTATGTGTGTACAGACCTCCAAATTACCAGAATCTATCTGTGTTTGATTCTGTATTGGAAGATGTGTTAAAGAAACTTAGTACTAGTAGCAAGTCCATAATCATATGTGGAGATTTTAATATTAATTTACTAGAAAATAACTCGAATACTGTCAGATTATTAAGTCTTTTTAGGTCATTTGATTTATCCAATGTTTTTATGGAACCAACCCGAGTCACTGCTTCTTCTGCCACTTGTATAGATAATATTTTTTGTAACTGTGAATACTTACACAAAGACATCTTAAATAAGTTGCCATCTGACCACAGTGGACAAACAATAACATTTTGTTCCTATATACCTTTACAAAAAATTCAAATAAGATTTAGGCCAATTACATGTACAAATTTAAACAAATTCAATAAGTCTTTGGCCAGTAATTTATGTGTTCACAATTTTAATAACATATCTGACCCAAGTGAGTTCTACACCGAGTTCTTTTTACTATTAAATAAGCAATTTAATGACTCTTTTCCACTACGAACTAAAAGTATTTTCACAAAGTTTTTATTTAGCGATTGGGCTACTCCAGGTATTCGCAAAAGCAGGGCAAAACTTTTTGAACTTTATGGCCTCAAGCAACATATGAATCATACAAACTTTCCTCAGTATGTTGCAAAATACTCTAAAACTTTTAAAAGTGTGTGCAAATTAGCTAAAGCTCTTTATATAAGCAACAAAATAAAAACAGCTGATGATAGAATAAAAACTACCTGGCAAATAATAAATAATGAAACAGGTAGGAAAAATCAGCGTAATACTGAGTTTAATTTAGAGACTGCTCATGGCTGCATCAACTCAGATATAGAAATAGCTCAGGAATTTGAAAACTTTTTTGCTAATATTCCTCTTAAAACTACTGCATCTTTAAATTCCTCAGCAGCGCTCTCTGCTGCTTTACTTAGAAAAAATGTAAAGGCATGTCCTATGGAATTTACATTTCAGCATACAAACCCCCAGGCTGTCATAAAAGCTTTTAAAGATCTTAAAATTAAATCAACAGAGGATCTCTGGGGAATGTCTGTTAAAGTCTGTAGTTCTATCATCGAAACCATTGCGCCCTATTTAGCTTTCATATTTAATACTAGTGTGGACCAAGGAGTCTTTCCGGATCTTATGAAACACAGTAAAGTAGTGCCATTGTTCAAATCCGGTGATAGTAAAGAACCCAACAATTATAGGCCTGTGTCAATTCTGCCAGTTCTCAGTAAAGTGTTTGAAAAGTTGATGCTCAATCAAATGTTACGTCACTTTAATAAAAATTCCATCTTGCATGAACAACAGTTTGGTTTCACCAAAGGGCGTTGTACTACTGACGCTGGTGTCACCCTAATAAAGAACATTTTTAACGCCTGGGAAGAGGCACAAGATGCCATTGGAATCTTTTGCGATCTCTCTAAGGCGTTCGATTGCGTAGAACATGAGACGCTTCTGCTGAAACTAGAGCACTATGGGATTAGAAATACAGCCCTTGATTTACTTAGATCATACCTGAAAGATAGAAAGGTTAAAGTTCAAGTAAATGGTGTGAACTCGCTGGGGTCGGAAATGACAATGGGCGTTCCTCAAGGTTCGATATTGGGTCCATTCCTATTTTTAGTTTACATTAACGATTTACCCCAATTACTTCAAAATCAACCGAAGATGGTGTTATTTGCAGATGACACGTCATTAATTTTTAAAATTGATCGACGCTCACAAAATCTTGACGACGTGAATAACTCTATTCTTCAGGTCCAAGATTGGTTTACGGTAAATAATTTGGTACTAAATGAAAAAAAAACCAAATGCATTAAATTTAAATTACCTAATGTTAAAAGTAGCGATTGTGACATCATATTGAACGGAGAAAAGCTAGAATTTACTAAGCAGATGGTTTTCCTGGGAATCACGCTAGACGACAAGTTACAATGGGGTCCCCACATAACAACTCTTGCGGGACGGCTAAGCTCGGCCGCTTATGCTGTTAGAAAGATAAGGCAGTTGACAGACATAGAAACCGCGCGCTTGGTCTACTTTAGTTACTTCCACAGCATTATGTCGTATGGCATCTTACTGTGGGGTCGGGCTGCTGACATTGAATCCATTTTTATTCTGCAAAAGCGAGCTATCAGAGCTATTTACAATCTACGTCGCCGCGAATCGCTTAGGGAACTATTTAAAAGTATTAATATTATGACGGTACCATGCCAATTCATTTACGAAAACATTATGTATGTAAGAAAAAATCGACATCTTTTTAACAAAATAAGTGATAGGCATAACTTTAATACTAGAAATAAAGATAAAATAGATCAACCCTTTTTTAGGTTATAAAAAGTACATACATCTTTTATGGGGTTCTGTGTTAAATGTTACAACAAAATACCTTGTGACATTCTGCAATTAAATGAAAGAAAATTAAAAATACACTTTGTAAACAAGCATATTACAAATTAGAGGATTATATAAAGGATAAGGATGCTTGGAAACATGCTGGTCCTGCTCCACAGGGCAATCTAGTGTCTAGACAAAATCAAACTGGTTGCTAAGTAAATTTGGTAATAATTTATTGTTTATAAAATACTATTTTAACATGTTGAAATAACTTCTCACAACTTGATTTATTTATTATTATTAACTTTTAGAATGTTTGTAAATATGTGAGCACCATGTACTTTGACATACTTAATTTTACCTACCATTACTATAACTATGTGTTTTTCTTTTTACTTTTTGTGGTGTAGTGTTTTTATTCTGGGTGCATCGTCTTCACATATAATGTTATAATTCATGTATACAAAACATTGTAAAACATTTTAAAAGAGTAACGGTGGAGTTTCTTGCCCATTCTTCTCCACACGAAACTACCTTTTGGAAGGGGCGACTAGAATCAATTCTATTTCTTGTTCATTTTGACGTTCAAAGTGCCTTACTTGTGCCTATTTGAAATAAATGATTTGACTTTGACTTTGAAGAATCACCATTATATACAGACTTTCAAACAAATACCTCTACATAATATTAGTATAAATAAACACAGTACCCAATTATGATTTTAAGACCTATTCATTTAAAAAAACTAAAATGCTCTGACAATCTGCAAGTAAGTTAGCAAACAATCGCAGTTAAATATGTATTTTTCGCAAATACCGATATAACGTCTGTTCTTGAAGAAAACACACTCAAAAATATTGTTCTTTAAATATTTAACTGGAACATTGTAGAAATAGGTAAATACTGTAAAGGTTGTTTGCAAATGAAGGGAATCATAAATCCTAAAGGCTGATATAGGAAAACGACTTTGTTTGCATTCGATCACTCAAAGGAATTTAGAATTCGTTTTCAAAATTGGATATGCGACTATTGATTTCTAGAAAGTAAAAGTACGTTAGCTTGAAAGAAATTTTCGTAAATTCCGTTGCTAGGTTCCGTAGTACCGTTACGTACCTCGTGCTGATGGTGATCACGGGGTGGTTTTGGTGCTGTAATTATCCCACACTCCCTGGTCTTTTCCTCGAAAGTCCAGGGGCCTCTTGAAGGTTTCCCCCGTCAAAAAAAAACTGTTCCGTAGTACAGTACAGCATTGTTGTGATCTCCAGGTTCTAAGACCTGGCCATAGAACTCAAGGTCCTATTTCCGAAATAAATTGAAGCTATCCATTGTTTTGTAACTCTTATATACCTCCCACACTCAATTCTAATTGATAATTAATCAATCACTGTTTTAAATACAATCGCAGTGCGTGTTCCACTTTCTTCTCTTTTGTAAATCAAGTCAAGGTGACGCTACATGAGCTGATATTTTCGTTACTTTTAGAAGCACATTTGTTTTAGAAATAGTAGTATTGGCAGCAGTAACTTGCAACCCTTTGGACGCCATGCTTTGTCACATATACGTTTCAAGCAAGCGCATGTGTACGCCAACGACACAAATGTGTGACAATAGCAACAACATTATGACACGAAATAAACAATAATCATTACTTTTGTGTGTGTGACAGTGTGTGTATATAGATATCTTAAAAATTTGAGGTCTCGTACGGACTGAATGACGTGAAATAAATTAAAAGACATTGGATATTGAGAAATTTATGAAAACAAAAAGAAATAAATTTGTAGCTTGGCATGGAGGGCAAGCGCGTGCGTTAATGCGTTCAAAAAATGTAAATAATAATATTACGAGCCTATTACAGGGACACTGCAAGGCAAAATCCTCTTCTTATCCTGAGAAAGCATGAGAACTAATGTCGCTTGCTCTAGTCGGGTTGGTGATTACAGACTTTTATAAGTCCAGGAAAGTTTAAAGTTTTTTTTTTATTCTCCGGGTAAGCGGGATTCAAACTCAAACTCAAACTCAAAGTATTTATTTCAAATAAACCAATTACAGGCACTTTTGAATTGTCAAGGGGGTCGGTCAGTCAGAAAGATGAAGCTAGTTGCCCATTCCAAAGCAGTTGGTACCTATGGAGAAGAACGGGCAAGAAACTCCATGGATACTCTTTTAAACAAAATATGGTTACAAAATATTGGTTACATAATTCATATTATGATTATACATCATGTGGGAACGATGCAGAACGGTGAAAGCATCCGATATAAAATATGTAAAAAAAAAGTTCAAAAATTAAATTAAAACAAGCCATGGCCGCTAAGAGATGACCAGTCTCTACTGACAGCGCCCGTTCACGAACATGACGCATGGATTAGCACCATTCAGCTCATTCTCCGTAAGGGTTACCGCTACCCCGGAACATAAAGGGCTAAGGAAGGAACATGGATGGGTTTTAGCCAGTAAGATTCTGACACTCCCTTCCCCTCCACCCAGAGCGAACGGAGTCATTTGATGACTTCACTCTCTCAAAAAAAAAAGGTGTGCTATTCTGGAAACATCTCACCGTGACTGAACTTAGGGGAATGAGCTGTCAATAGTGTACATTATTAGCATCCCGAGGAATGAGAGCTCGCTTTACCTGAGATAGTATCAGAACAGTACTCCTCACTTGTATCATAATGTCCAATAAACTTGAGAAAGTAGGTACAGAGGCCAGCACATCAAGTTACCACAATCTGACAAATTTCTTTGATAGTATTTCCACTTTATTGCAAAGACATAAGGTTCATTTTTAATTGAGAAAATTTGTCAGTTAGGGATAGCTTGATGTGCTGGCGTCTGTACATATTAAGAATTGAAAATGTCGTATTATTGACACGTTAAAAAAACCTTTTTTCGATTTAATAATGCGAAAGACGAGCTGCAATCCAATCCCCGATTCCCCGTCACGTAATAAATTATATTCCTGTAATTGAACCTATCATCATCTGCCTAGCCTTTTCCCAACTATGTTGGGGTCAGCTTCCAGTCTAACCGGATGCAGCTGAAAACCAGTATTTTACATGGCACGACTGCCTATCTGACAACCACAACCCAGTACCTGGGTAATACGATACCCGTTGGTAAGACTGGCTGTCAGACTCTCGGGCCTCTGACTACCCGTACCGATTGTCAAAGAATCACGAATGACAGCCGGGACCAACGGCTGCACGTGATTGAACCTATATACCAACTAACCACTATTATATAATGAGAAATTACCTTGTATGGGCAGGCTTAGATACAAAATAATTTAATTTTATAATACGCAAGTTTCCACTGTTCTAGTAGGCTAGAAACAACAAAGTGACACGTAACTAAAAATAATCACGAACAGCAAAAACAAATCAAATTATTGCAATTAATTTTTGGACACACAAAAAAGGGTTTAAGTATAAGGTCAATATGATCATTCGGCAAGTCATCATTACTACTTAGTTAAACTGACATTTTGCCTAGTCAGAATAAACAAAGTCTGTAAGTTTGACTTTGTCCTGTGTCAGCCTCAGGTATTGAGGATCACACTACACAAAGTCAATACAACTGAAAACCAATATTTTACATGGAGCGACTGCCTATCTGACTAAGTCTTTCAGGACTCGTAACGTCTGTCAAAGATCCACGAATGACAGCCGGGACCAACAGCTTAACGAGCTTTCCGAGCACGGAGGAGTCTCGGTATGTAAAGCCGGTCATCCCTCTGCGGACCAACCCCGGCAAGTGTAGGCTAACCTGATGCATCGACCCGTGCGGCTGTTATTACTTAGCCAAGAGCTCCACAAGCTTCAGTAAATATTGGTATTTCTACCTTAGAAAATGACAGGTAAAATGATAGTGCTAGCTTGGTATAAAGTAATCACTTAGTATAAAACAAAATCACGTGGTAGGTTTATATCAAAGGGGCTGAAAAACAATTGATTTAAAATTATTATTTGTAGAAAAAACTGTAAACAGTAATAATTTTAAATCAATCTTCACAAACATGCTTCTACCTTGACGCACATTGAGAAAAATAGTCAATTATCCTATGATTATGAATCAATAATGTGAATTCTATAATATTGTTGTCAATAACGGAGTCATGCGACACGTGGTATTAGCTGGGATAAGAATTTAAGATTTACCTTATGCGTAGCCCGCATTTTAAGTTAAATCTACGTTACGATACACTTGCGCATCTGACTTGCACACGTATACAGTATGGTGTGTCGGATGAACTAGCACAAGTATCCGAGCCGATAAACTACCTCATAGACCACGTTCTCTTGAACAGCTGTCAGTACCAAATATTCCACAACAATGTGCTGATCGCATTCAATTTCGTTCGCGAATTTCGTGCCCTTATTGGTTTGTAGGCATTCATCAACCCACACTGGGCCCGCGTGGTGCATTGTGATCACTCCTTATGACAGAGAGGAGCCTTGGTCCCAGCTGTGGGACAGTTAGTAGAGGCTGATTATCCTTAGTTTTTTTTTTTGAGGCTGGGAAATCATCCAATGACTTCTCCCGCTCTGGGTGGAGCGGAAGGGAGTGTCAGACTCTAACTGACTAAAACCCATCCATGTTCCGCCCTTAGCCCTTTCTGTTCCGGGGTAGCGGTAACCCTTTCGGACAATCCCGCTTAATCTTTAGGTTTCTCTTTTTGTTGACTACTTGCATGCCAATACTTAGCTCATATTGTATTACCAATCCACATTCATTCCTCTCGTTATCACCTGCCTCCAAATGATAATATCCATAACCTTTTATCAACACTTCCTAAACACCTACTTATCTTCAGTTCATTCGTCATGCTATCGGTCAATCACGTTCATTCACTCGGTTGAATCGGTCACGTACTACGCAGCACGCACCATTCGTTTAACAAAAGTATGCATATTGTTTGTGGTTAAACGTCAGCTTCCTATTCCTGATTTTTTTTTCATGGGTCGTATTTCGCAGTTGACTTTTCAATGTCATTTAGTTTAGTTGTGCTTTGCTGTGCTTTCTCTTTGGTCTACTCAAGTGACTGCCTGGTGGTCTACTGGTTGCAATGGCTGCTACATGGATTTTCAAATATCGTTAAATAATGCCAAACTAAAGTGGCACTCGGCACACATTGCTCGCAGAACAGATGGCCGATGGGGCCGAAAGATTCTTGAGTGGCGACCGAGTACCGGAAGACGTAGCGTTGGAAGGTCTCCCATAGGGCCAACCAATAGCCAGATTAAGGGTTCAGGAATCCGCTAGACGGCAGTCGTTGCGAGAGGCCTATGTCCAGCAGTGGAGTCTTTCGGCTGAAACGAAGATGATAAAATATCGGTAAGATACATGAAGTAACAGGCTGGATTTGGTAAAACCCAGTCCCATTCTTCTCCACACGAAACTACCTTTTGGAAGGGGCGACTAGAATCAATTCTATTTCTTGTTCATTTTGACGTTCAAAAGTGCCTTTCTTGTGCCTGTTTGAAATAAATGTTTTGACTTTGACTTTGACTTTGACCAGTAGGTATATAAATACGCCGTAGTAAATAATGTCCCTTTCATTGTAATGTTCCCTCACTCTGCAGTTTTGGTCACTTACAGCAGTCCAACAGTCATGTTTATGCCTTTGAAGACCAGTGGAAGAGTCATCACGACAACAGGCTAGACCACCTTTTTTTTTGAGGGTGGGAAATCAACAAATGATCCCTAGCGCGGAAGGGAGTGTCAGGCTCTTACTGACTAAAACCCATCCTTGTTCCTTCCTTAGCCATATATGCATTGTATCGTGTCTGCACTGTGCTCGTGCCTTCTCAGCCATGATAATGCTACATTGGCCACTTCGCTATTTAAGGGCACACGTTCATGAGTTGTAACCCATATCCGTAAGAAACCGAAATAGTCACTGCAGCCGAAATCGGCTTGAGAATATATAAACAAAATAAATACAACAGTCCGCTATTATATACTACGAAACGGACTTTCTAGCACACCGCTAAGTTTGACTTAAGTTCTATTGTTATACACGCCGATCAAATTATTTCTATCAGTACCCTGTGACGCGGAATTGACAGATTTCCTCATTGCTCTAGTCATTGTTTTTTTGCTGATACAATCTATTTTGTATTTTGGGGAAATGGTTAAAATCTATTTTAACACGTAGCAAATTTACAAGATAGATTAGATGTTGTTTTTACTTCAGCACAGATGAAGTTTGCTTTTTCATTTATTTTCTATTCACTTTGAAAGCTAACTGTCTATTTATGATAAAATACAATTAATGTGCCTATATATGTCTATAGTTCTTAGTTAACGTTTGGTCTAATAGAATAAATAGTACAGGTATTTATATGTAAAGCACAGAGGCCATCACATCAAGTTACCACAATCTGTCAAATTTCTTTGATAGTATTTCAACTTTATTGCAAAGACATAAGGTTCATTTATAATTGAGAAAATTTGACAGTTAGGGATAGCTTGATGTGCTGGCGTCTGTACAACGGTTCCGTCATGTATTTCATAAAATATACTTACCTAAATTAAAAAATACGTGTTGAACGTGGAATATCAACTGGAAGGTTTTTTATTTCTTGCGTCGTTTAGTTTGTACATATAAATATATAGATTAGTAGGGAACTGTTTTTCATAGAGTTGTTTGTTACATAAACTACAAAGATCTTTTGGCGAATGGATGACGTTGGCGTTGACAGGTGACAGCTGTTGGTAAGCATTTGTGCAAATGTTTTGAAAATTGTATTAAAAAACAAGATGGCGACGTTAGTTCTAATTTTGGCCACACTCCAAAAGAAACTTCTAGCGTTGCACTTACTTCCGCACTAAAAAATCAATCTATCTAACCTTTACCCAGCTATGTTGGGCTTGGCTTCCAGCCTAACCGGAGGCAGCTGAGTACTAAGTAATTTTTTACATAGCCTGACTTCCTATCTGACCTCCACAACCCCTTTCAAGTATCCTCGAATGACAGCTGTTAGCAACAGCTAAACGTGCTTTCCGAGACACGGAGGAGTCTCCGAATGTAACGGTCACCGATCCAAGGACCAGCCTCAGCAAACACAGTACTCAAGCTTATTACTATAACAATATACTCTATTATTATAGTTATCATCTGATGAACCTGACACTCATGACTATTTACATCATGATACTTTGTATTAAAACACCTTGTGGAACATAATACATAGGTTTAGATAAATATTCAACATTTGCACAAGATTTGCAGGAAACCCACAGCTTGTATTATCAGTGCATCAATTTCTCTCGTTGACAGTAACATGTTATGGATAACAAACCGATATGTTTATTTTGATTTCTTTTTCTTCAATCATAGTGTTATTTATGGGGCTTTTTCTGTTTTGTTTGTAAACTAACACTACCTGGAAGATAAATTAGATTAAATTAGATATGTAATAAATTACAGTGGTAGGTAAAATTAAATTGTTTTGTTTAGATAGCTATTACTGCTCGTTCAATGTTAAATTCATATCGTGGTATCTTGATTGGTATATAGCGCTTGCAGCAGTGAAAGTACCGACAACAAAACATAATATTTTACGGACTATAAGGATGCTGCAGAACTCCTTCTCTTCTCCGGTTGGATTTTACCACCAGGATTTATTCTCAGTGGCAACCCAGAGTTCCAAGACACCTACTTAAAAATGATTGGTCATGTTATGTAATGTAAAGACCAGATGGGCCTTCACTTAGGAAGCTCTCAGAGGTAGTAGAGCTCGTGTAGAGTGTTGTGTTGCAGGGATTTCTATCTTACAAATAGAAACACACGGGGCAGCAACTATTGAATTATATTACTTTGAAGAATACATCTGTCCTGCAACACGGACAGACCTCTATTCATTCCTTTTATGAAAAACCTATCAAACTATTCCATCATTTTGAAAGGTCGAATGCTGTCAGTTATAATCTAACCAGCCATGTATCTAAGTTCGACGAGGTTTCACTTAGGCTCCACAGTAACAACATAATATATGCGAGTTGCCGGTTTAGGTTTTCTATATATCTTTGTTTAGGATTTTTTTTTCTCTGCTCACCTGTTCCCAAAACAAATGCGTGGTTATTTTTGCAGCGCCTTTTCTCCACTGTTCATTCGACACTTAAAAAGTCGAAGGCATAACGGTTTTTTTCGCTGGCCATACTGCCTCATCCCTTAGAACGTATGTGTCGACATAGCAAATAAACTAAATATAACACAATACCAGTCATTAATTACACTTGGAGATAACTTTACAATGATATTGTCAACGTTATCAAATAATATGAGAAACGAATTAATCTCGGAAACTAACAGCTGACGTCATTAAATTACTCAGAACACGTGATTTCTGAATAATCAGTAGCCTGATAACCGTTTGGTCCCCTGCAGAGAGTAAGTGATCCCTGATTCACCTTTGCCCACATGCGCAAGAGTGTCTGGTCGCCTTATGTAAGCCTCAAAAAGGTTACTGTTTTCAAATGAAATGAAATAAATGGTTTAAGCACTTTTACTCATCAGTATTTTAAAGCTAGATGGCGCCGGTATTTGCGGATCCCTGAAAAGAAAAGTCACAACATATAATAATATAATATAATAATATCCTTGGACATTTCACACAACACCATATAGTCCCAAGCTAAGCAACCTAATGCTTGTGTTATGGTAACGAGATGGCTGATGAACTACTTAAATACATTTTTTTTGTAAATGCATACATAATATTATAGATAGAAAAACACCCAGACCCGGAACAAATACTTGTAGGTCGCACAAATATTTGTTCCGTGCGGGAATCGAACCTGCGACATGCTGCGCAACAGTCAATCGCTCAACCACTGCGCCAACAGCGTCGTCAAACTCAAAGCCCTAACATTATATTATAAAGATTTTTTTGTATATAGAATAGAAAATGACACAATAAACTAGTGACACGCATTTTGCGACTCATAGTGTTAGTAACAAATGAGATACAAGTCAGGTTCGCTTCTGAGTTGACTGCCTCAATTCAGGATCTATTAAATAATATCTAGTTAACATTAGCCCAGTAACAGTTCCACTAAGATTTAATCAAATGCCAGACTAACAAAAAATAGACTTAATTACATACCAGATTGAACTAAGTATCAGTAAATAGTTTAATGCAGTTCCGATATCTACCAAAAAACAGCTTGTTCATTTTGTCAATGTATTTTAAGGTAATTCTTTGTGATGTTATAATTTTACTCAAATCAACTGGTGTTATTTTTGGCGTGTTTATGGTATTTGGTATTAAGGAGGAAATTCACTGTTCACGGTAGTGCGCAATGTGACGCACGTGAAATATTGTGCTTATGGGTGCATGCAACGATGCAGAGAACGTGAATTCGTGACGGTTTAAGTAAGTTAAGATAATCTGTCTAGCCTTTTTCCAACCACGTTCCGTGGTCTGCTTCCAGTCTAACCGGAAGCAGCTGAATACCAGTAATTTACACGGAGCGACTGACCTCCACAGCCCAGTGAGTAACTGCGTAGTACTATACCCCTTGGTAAGACTGGCTGTCTCACTTTCGGGCTTCTGACGACCCGGAACGACTGTCAAAGATCCAAAGGTCGAATGACAGCCGGGACCGGGCTTAACGTGCTTTCCGAGGCACGGAGGAGTCTCGAAATGAAAAGATTAACCCATCCACGGACCAACCCTGATAAGCATAGCTTAACCTGATGAATCCATCCGCATCCGTGCGACTGTTATTACTTAGCCACGAGCTCGGCTTATTGGACGACTCGCACGAATTTAACTCGCACAAAACGTGCGAATCGACTCCTTTCAAAAATATTATTTTTTCTGTAGTCGATTCGCACAAAGTTTATTTAATGGGGAGCGAATAGCCTACTACATTTTTGTGAGGGTGTCGATTTGCACGCCAATAAATAAAATTTGTGCGAATCGACTACAGAACAAAATAATATTTTTAAAGGAGTCGATTCGCACGTTTTGTGCGAGTTAAATTCGTGCGAGTCGTCCAATAAGCCACGAGCTCCTCTGGTAAGTTAAGTTAGGACACTATAATATTTATATTCTGTTTTCAAAAAAAGAAACAAAAGAGGTTAGAACTTTGACCTTCAATATCTATATACCAAAAAGGTCATTAAAGGTGGGTATTTTTACACCAGTTATTAAAAACCTAATCTATCTACGCTTCCATTTTTAAACCTACAATCGTGTCACCAGTGGTTACTTAAGAGTGTCGTGATAATATCTTTTAAATTCTATTTATATAACAACTGAAACGCAATTTAAATAAATATATTTTTTCATTTATAGAGACATAATTTTAGCAACGCATTTAAGATAATAATTAACAAAACAATGGTAACAGCTGATTGTGGGACTCTGATAACCCGAGAGTACGTACGTAAGCATTGCTGAAATAAAGATTTATGTACATTATGTCGTCACAGTTACTAGGCTGACCTGGCACCAGGCGAACTTATCAGCAGGTTGTGAACAGGAGTGTTCATATAATTACGTCACGAAGAAGGCACAATGGGGGCGTGTCTTGGAGATTCTTTCTGCAGGAAATAGCCTTTTTTTTGAGGGTGGGAAATCATCCATTGACTTCTCCCGCTCTGGGTGGAGCGGAAGGGAGTGTCAGACTCTTACTGACTAAAACCCGTCCATGTTCCTTCCGTAGCCCTTTATGTTCTGGGGTAGCGGTAAACCTTTCGCCTTAAAATTCTGTATGATAGAATGTTGGGTGTAGTATGCAACATATCTGGCTGCTTAGTTAGTCTGAGCGTAGGGTCCTTGGTTCTATGACGTTTCGGACAAAGCGTTAGGCATGTGTTTCTCCATTTAGATAACTCGGAGAATTCCAACTCAAAGCATTTCTTTCAAATGAACCAATTAGGTACAGGCACTTTTGAATCGTCAAGGGGTCGGTCGGTCAGAAAGATGACGCTGTTCATAGTCCAACGGGCAAGAAACTCTACGGATAGTCTTTTAGATAATATGGTTACAAAATATGGGTTACATCATTCATGTTGAAATTATACATATGAGAACGATGCAGTACGTATAAAGCGTCCATAATAAATGCTAAGCTAAGAGATGACCAGTCCCTACTGACGGCGCCCGTTCACGAACATGACGCATGGATAAGCACCATTCAGCTGTATTCAGTAAAATGATCCAACACACGCGCCACCATCGGCGAGACATTACAGTAGAGCATGTCATGCTGCCGCCAGGGCACATTCAGAAGATAATGCTAGACGAAATTCTAGCTTCGATTCTCCTAGCTGAGTCGTTAATGGCAATATGGCTCAAACCCATGTAACCTACGAGACGGACGCGCACAGCGAGCGCTCGCTGACAATCGGTCGCGCATCGCGGTATCATCACTATTTTTTCAACTACCCCACTTAATGAATAGTGATTTATTACTGTATAATAGTGAAATAAAATTATTGGACTAATAAAATGTGATCATGAGTGAGACAAATGAACTAACAAGCGATTCTCCAACAATGGGGATGGACTTTACGAATAGTTTTAAGGAAAAAATAGACATTATAAACAGTAACGGAGTGTTGTGCGTAACCCGTAAAGATCTCTTCAATAATGAGGACGGTTCCTTCTCGGTTGATTGCAACAACTGTAACTTTGTTAACAAGATAAAAAACTTCGTTGAGTTTAATAATGGGCAATCGAAAATAAAGACACTTAAGTGCAAAAAATGCAATAAACAAAGTGCCGTGAAAATTTACGTAAATACTACACTGAAGCTATTGGACAATAAATTTGTAACCGAAGTATCGTATAAAATATTTAGCTGTGCAAATACGATGTGCAAAAGCTTATTTCGCAACTGCCAGAGTTGTAATAAACAATTAATAGTGAGAGCCATCCCTCAGGACGAATTTCTCGCGAGTGAAACAATCGTATGCAATTGTAAAAAAGTTAATACGGTGTACGTGCACAGTGATGAACTAAACCTACGATGCAATAATAAACTTCGTGAGCGGTCGATAAAAGGTGTTACGATCTCAACGAGTACAAGCGCACCGAATAAACAATGTAAACAAGCAGAAGTAACAACAGGCGTCGGTGCGCGCGCCCCGACGATTACCACCTCAAACAAGTTTGAACTACTTCGCTGCAAGGCAAATGAGCCCGCATATGCGCGCTCGCTGTCAATAGCATCATCGTTGCGTTCAAACTCAGCTAACTCGCGCAGTTTGTCACGCAAGCGTACACTACCCGAAGGTGGGGATACCAATACCCCGAAAGCAAAAAGAATTGCCGCGCGAAAGAAAAGCCCCCCATTGATGCGCAAGAAAGACACAATAGTAAACAAGAATGGGTACGTTCCCCCGATACTTATCAACGATTCGCGGTACAAATTCAGCAACGCGAAGGATAATAAGAAAACGATGTCAGACAAACTTATCAGTGACCTGTCACGCATCCTTGCAACGCATAAAGCAAGAGTCAGCCGTAACGAGAAAAGTAAGAATATTCTCATCACGGTAACGGACCTTGATAAACGCAGCCTGTGTATCGAAGAAATAAAGAAATTTAAACCAGACCTGGCTTTCATAGCTCCCAAACCTCGCTCAGAGCAAGTACGGACGACCAAAGTGATAATCAGGAATATGACACACGACTACACCCACGACGAACAACTAGACGAAATGGAGAGGTGCATCGGCATTCGCCCGCTGAGTATCAAACGCATCACGTCTGATGTGCAACTATGCATTTTCGATGGCTCTTTCTCATATGTGGAGCTAGCGGAAAAAATGAAGAATGCCACTGAGGCCTTTTTCTGCGCCCACAGAATTAAACCTGAGCGCTACACTACGAGTACTGACAGGATACTGCAGTGCAAGAACTGTCTTCTTTTTAACCACGCAACAAGTGCCTGCCACGCTCAAAAGCGCAACCCGACGGCCGATATCGTGAACAGTCACGGTGAAACGATCAAAATTTGCGCGAACTGTAGAGACGTGAAACCCGAACAACATACGGCGACACAGCGCAAATGCCCGCGATTTCAGCGGGAGATGAACAAGCAAAAAACAAAACGTGAAGAGGCAATCCTCCGCGAGGAGGAGAAACATTATAACAAGCAACAACAGCAGCCTCCCAAGCAGGAGGCACCACGCGAACATCAATCCCGCCCTAACGTCATGCTAACGTCACCGCCAACACCCAACAACAAGAGACAAGATCGAGCCGTAAACTCTCAAAACAAGAATTCCTCCAGATA
Organism: Hyppa rectilinea; assembly: GCA_951799385.1. Classification (NCBI taxonomy): domain Eukaryota; kingdom Metazoa; phylum Arthropoda; class Insecta; order Lepidoptera; family Noctuidae; genus Hyppa; species Hyppa rectilinea. The sequence goes on from OX637326.1 coordinate 12,753,425, forward strand.
TTCGAGCGTTGCTTCAGAGAAATGCGTGATGCCATCCTTAACTGCAACTGGGACTAAGAAACAAGTGCGAATAATGCACATCAATGTGCAAGGCCTCCGTGGCAAATTCATTGAAGTCAAGCATACCGTGAACAAGTACAACGTTGATATTCTTATACTCAACGAGATAAAAATTAACCTGGACAAGCAAAGGTACAACATACCAGGCTACGACAAAATTTACGAAAGAAAAGAGCAACATCTAGGCACCGTAATGTACATCAAACAAGGCCTAAGATGGGCTCAAACCCGTCTAATAGATAGTATCGACGACGCGGACAGACGCATCGAGGGATGCAGTATCAATCTTTACACCAAACACATAAACAACGAAAAGATCACAATCAAGGGCATCTACATACCAATACCAAGACAGGGAGACCTCGTCGACGAGTTCGAGACACTGATACTGGGTGAAAGCGCCATCATCATAGGTGACTCAAACCTACGCACGAGACAACTAAATCATACTAGAGACGTGGGCCTGGGCATTGTACTCCGCGATGCAATTCAACGCGGCTCCGTCAGACTCGTTAACACAGGTCAACCATCTCGGCCTACGAGTCCAGGAAATAGTATACTCGACACAGCAATCGTGAACCACGATCACACACTATTGGAATTTAAGTGCCAGCAGAGGGAGTGTATTTCCTCGAACCACCTCCCGTGGACATTGGATGTAATAATCGATAGCGATTACGAACAACCGATGAGTCGCAATCTCATGCAGATAAAAGGTACTCGAGATGGTAGACAAGCTTTTGAAGAGCTGCTTGCTAACAACATGGATTCAGAACTACAGATCGCCTCAAACGACGACTGCGAAATGTATATCGCGGAAATAGAAAAGGCCGTCGTCAAAACACTCGACGAGTTGGCCCCGCTAAGAATCGTTGACTCTAAAGAGAGACTTCCCACACACATAAGAGATAGAATAGCCGAGCGTAACACCAAGAAGCAGCGTGCCTGGCGACTTAGATACACTGGTCTCAGGAAAGTGGCAAGAAGGCAATACAATGCCTGTAAGCATCAATTGTCTAAAGAAATTATCGAACATCAAGAAGCCGAGTGGACCAAGCTACTCGAAAACACTGAAGATAATAGGAAACGCATGTGGGCCGTGCAAAGAGCAATGAAGAAGCCCCCCATGAAACTGCCTCACTTCAGCGATTGCACCAATGAATTAGAGATCATCGATAGAATGGTCGATACAGCCATAGTCAAGGAAGCCACTATCGATGCAAGTGACGAATGTACAGAAACTACTACACCATTTGCACCACTCGATCAAACTTCAAAACATGAGCTCAAATTAGCTCTCAGACGCTTCAAGAACAGCAAAGCCCCCGGACCTGACGGCATCAAAGCCGATATACTCAAACTAGGCGGCGACACCATGATTGCAATATTCAAACGTACTATGGACTATGTACTCGAGACGGGTTACTTTCCTATGCGATGGAAAACCAGTACCTGTATTTTTCTGCATAAGGCGGGTAAGGATCACAGTGATCCCAAATCGTATAGACCCATCAGCCTACTCAACATCATGGGCAAGTGGGCCGAGAGAATAATACTCAACCGCATCGAGACAGAGTTAAGCGAAATAATACCCAGCCACCAGCATGGGTTCATGAGGAACAGAGGCACCGCCACCCAAACCCTTCGTACAGGCAAATACATCGCCGATGCGCTGGATAAGGGCCATAGCGTGGCCATGATATCAACTGACCTCAGCAAAGCCTTCGATTCCATCAACCATAAAGGGCTCTGTCAAAAACTGATCGACGCTGGAGCACGCAACAATATCGTAAAGATGATCGAGAATTATCTGAGCAACAGGACAACTAGAGGAAGCTTCAGAACCACTTTGGGAACGGAGCAGCGTGTGCCACACAGGGTGCCCCAGGGATCAATACTCGGTCCGGCGATCTTCAACCTCTATGTGGCTGACCTACCAAACGAAAGAATAGCAGGCCAGATGCTGTCACAGTACGCCGATGACCTATGTATACTCAACGCAGCTGAAAGACCGGACCACGCTACGCGCCGAGCAGAGTGGGCTGCCAGCGACATAATTGAGTATTACAAAAAATGTGGTCTCAAATGCAATGTCGATTCTTATCGACATTGCATTTGAGACCACATTTTTTCTTGTCTTGGTCTCTTGTGCGAGAACATTATGCATTCTGTCTTCAGAATGCATAATGTTCTCGCACAAGAGACCAAGACTCAACAATTTGAACACAGGGTACCGCAATTATGTTCATTTACGTGGCGAACGCATCGCATTCAAACCAGAAATAAAATATCTAGGAGTCTGGCTGGACAAAAGGCTCTCGATGAATAAGCATGCCAAGGAAAATATTGAAAAGGCCAAGAGAGTCAGAGGAGCGCTGTATCCAATCATCGGCTACCGCTCCAAGCTAAGCGTCGACATCAAGCTACTTGTCATTCAAGCATGCTTACTGCCAGTGATAGACTACGGAGTAATACAACTGCTACCGAGGTACAGTAAAACAAACCTGCTCAAGCTTGAGAGGCAGTATAAGATGGCATTGAAGAGCGCCGCACATTTACCCAGACGGACTGACACCGATCTACTCTGGGAAATCTTGCAACAAGACCCGTGGCACATTCGTGCGCATGATCTCCACGGCGACATGATAGAACGTCTCAAATCTCTGTCGATCGAGGGGCTACAAGAACAAGGCCCGGCGTACACGCGCTATGGACAACACAATCCCTTTCTTTTCGCAACTAGAGTAGGTGAAATTGAATACATTAATAAAAAAGAGAGGGACAAGCCGCTCTTCAAACGACTGGCCCCCTTCCGACAGCGTAGGCTCTGACTGTAGAGTTACTCAATAAAGTAATAAGCGGTTCGCCGCTGGGGCTAAACCCCACTGCTTTATCATTATCCTCACGTTAAATTATATAAGCACTAGTAATAGAGGAAACGACCAGGATAGGTTTCAAAAGTTCCTACTCTACGGACAAAATGAAACATGCAATTGTAAAATGAGATTTTTAAGTGGAATGTAATATTGAAACTAGAGAAATAAATAAATTCTGATTCTGATTCTGATTCCCATGTAACCTACATGAGACCTATACGATTTGGTCAAAGTCAAAGTCATTTATTAATCATTTATTCATGATAAATCCATTTTCCCGACCCCGGCATTGAAACCAGAACCTCGGGCTGAACAGTCGAGTTTGCAACTGCTATACCAACGAGGCAGTTTCCAATCTTATAATATCATACAAATATAAGATGACAGTGGAAAGTAATTAACAACATAGTTATTGACCCACACCCTCCAAATGACTCCGGAATTTCCCAAAAGCTATGCAGTGACAAGATATGATACTATTTAAGTGACATGTCATGACATATTTCCTTATATCTTAACTATATATCATCAAAACATCTATTTTTGAGTTTAATTATGTACTTAATTTAAGACAAAGATGTGAACACAAATATTTTCCAAGTTTTATGATGTAGGTAGGTAATTAATATTTAATAAATAACTAAAAATATACTTGACTATCATGTTGGCCTAGTGATTATATATAACCTCCAAATTACCAGAATCTATCTGTGTTTGATTCTGTAATGGAAGATGTGTTAAAGAAACTAAGTACTAGTAGCAAGTCAATAATCATATGTGGAGATTTTAATATTAATTTACTAGAAAATAACTCGAATACTGTCAGATTATTAAGTCTTTTTGGGTCATTTGATTTGTCCAACGTTTTTATGGAACCAACCCGAGTAACTGCCTCCTCTGCCACTTGTATAGATAATATTTTTTGTAATTGTGAATACTTACATAAAGATATCTTAAATAAGTTGCCATCTGACCACAGTGGACAAACTATAACATTTTGTTCCTATATGCCTCTACAAAAAATTCAAATAAGATTTAGGCCAATTACATGTACAAATTTAAACAAATTCAATAAGTCTTTGGCCAGTAATTTATGTGTTCAGAATTTTAATAATATATCTGACCCAAGTGAGTTCTACGCCGAGTTCTTTTTACTATTGAATAAGCAATTTAATGACTCTTTTCCACTACAAACTAAAAGCATTTTCACAAAGTTTTTATTTAGCGATTGGGCGACTCCTGGTATTCGCAAAAGCAGGGCAAAACTTTTTGAACTTTATGGCCTCAAGCAACATACGAATAATACAAACTTTCATCAGTATGTTGCAAAATACTCTAAAACTTTTAAAAGTGTGTGCAAAATAGCTAAAGCTCTTTATATTAGCAATAAAATAAAATCAGCTGATGATAAAATAAAAACTACCTGGCAAATAATAAATAATGAAACAGGTAGGAAAAAGCAGCGTAATACTGAGTTTAATTTAGAGACTGCACATGGCCGCATCAACTCAGATATAGAAATAGCTCAGGAATTTGAAAACTTTTTTGCTAATATTCCTCTCAAAACTACTTCATCATTAAATTCCTCAGCCGCACTTTCTGCTGCCTTACTTAGAAAAAATGTAAAGGCATGCCCTTTAGAATTTACATTTCAGCATACAAACCCCCAGGCTGTTATAAAAGCTTTTAAAGATCTTAAAATCAAATCAACAGAAGATCTCTGGGGAATGTCTGTAAAAGTCTGTAGTTCTATTATCGATACCATTGCGCCCTATTTAGCTTTCATATTTAATTCTAGTGTGGACCAAGGAGTCTTTCCGGATCTAATGAAACACAGTAAAGTAGTGCCATTGTTCAAATCCGGTGATAGTAAAGAACCCAACAATTATAGGCCCGTGTCAATTCTGCCAGTTCTCAGTAAAGTGTTTGAAAAGTTGATGCTCAATCAAATGTTACGTCACTTTAATAAAAATTCCATCTTGCATGACCAACAGTTCGGTTTCACCAAAGGGCGTTGTACTACTGACGCTGGTGTCACCCTAATAAAGAACATTTTTAGCGCCTGGGAAGAAGCACAAGATGCCATTGGAATCTTTTGCGATCTCTCTAAGGCGTTCGATTGCGTAGAACATGAGACGCTTCTGCTGAAACTAGAGCACTATGGAATTAGAAATACAGCCCTTGATTTACTTAGATCATACCTGAAAGATAGAAAGGTTAAAGTTCAAGTAAATGGTGTGAACTCGCTGGGGTCGGAAATGACAATGGGCGTTCCTCAAGGTTCGATATTGGGTCCATTTCTCTTTTTAGTTTATATTAACGATTTACCCCAATTACTTCAAAATCAACCGAAGATGGTGTTATTTGCAGATGACACTTCATTAATCTTTAAAATTAATAGACGCTCACAAAATCTTGACGACGTGAATAACTCTATTCTTCAGGTCCAAGATTGGTTTACGGTAAATAATTTGGTACTAAATGAAAAAAAAACCAAATGCATTAGATTTACATTACCTAATGTTAAAAGTAGCGATTGTGACATCATATTGAACGGAGAAAAGCTGGAATTTATTAAGCAGACGGTTTTCCTGGGAATCACGCTAGACGACAAGTTGCAATGGGGTCCCCACATAACAACTCTTGCGGGACGGCTAAGCTCGGCCGCTTATGCTGTTAGAAAGATAAGGCAGTTAACAGACGTAGAAACCGCGCGTTTGGTCTATTTTAGTTACTTCCATAGTATTATGTCGTATGGCATTTTACTGTGGGGTCGGGCTGCTGACATTGAATCCATTTTTATTTTGCAAAAGCGAGCGATCAGGGCTATTTACAATCTTCGTCGTCGCGAATCGCTTAGGGAACTATTTAAAAGGATTAATATTATGACAGTACCTTGCCAATTCATTTATGAAAATATTATGTATGTAAGAAAAAATAGACATCTTTTTAACAAAATAAGTGATAGGCATAATTTTAATACTAGAAATAAAGATAAAATAATTCAACCATTTTTTCGATTGTCAAAAGTACATACATCTTTTATGGGGTTCTGTGTTAAATGTTACAACAAAATACCTTGTGACATACTGCAATTAAATGAAAGAAAATTTAAAACTCATATTAAAAGTACACTTTGTAAACAAGCTTATTACAAATTAGAAGATTATATCAAAGATAAGGATGCTTGGAAACATGCTGGTCCTGCTCCACAGGACAATCTAGTGTCTAGACAAAATCAAACTGGTTGCTAAGTAAATTAGGTAATTTGTACCATATTATTTTATAATATTGGAATAACATCTCACACATTGATTAATTTATTATTATTAACTTTTAGAATGTTTGTAAATATGTGAGCACCATGCACTTATGACATAATTAAGTTTACTTGCCACTGCTACATGTGTTTTTCTTTTCACCTTTTGTGATGTATTGTTTTTATTCTGGGTGCATCGTCTTCACATATAATGTTATAATACATGTATACAAAACATTGTGAAACATTTTAAAAGAGTAACGGTGGAGTTTCTTGCCCATTCTTCTCCACACGAAACTACTTTTTGGAAGGGGCGACTAGAATCAGTTCTATTTCTTGTTCATTTTGACGTTCAAAAGTGCCATTCTTGTGCCTATTTGAAATAAATGTTTTGACTTTGACTTTGACTTTGACTTTGACTTTGACTTTGACTATTGGTAAGTGCGATTGCACAGTGTGGGTGCTGTTTTCGATAACCTGGGCATCGAAACGTGTGCATTGTTTTTCCTTTCGGCGATTATCAATAACAGCTCTGAGTCTTGATTTGAGCCCAGATATGTTCTTAGGCTCACCTGGAGTTAATCAATCTGCTTTGCCTCTATGATGGGGTCGGCTTCCAGTCTAACCGCATGGAGCTGAATTCTAGTATTTTACATGCAAGCGACTGCCTATATGACCTCCACAGCCCAGTAACTGGGTAATACGATATCCCTTGGTAAGACTGGCTGTCAGATTTTCGGGACCAATAACGACTGTCAAAGATGCACAAATAACAGCCATGACCAACAGCTTAACGTGCTTTCCGAGCCACGGAGGAATCTCGGTTTGAAAGGTGGTCACCCATCCACAGACCAACCCTGGCAAGCGTAGGATATCATGAAGTTGATTAAATCGACCCGTGCGGCTGTTATTACTAATCCACGAGCTCCTCAATTAACTGATGTTATTAACAAATTGTACTTATGTAAGCAAATAAATTCCTGGTTCAGTTCAAAGTTGATTAGCAGCATTATTAGCAAATGTTTAAATAATTAATAGGTATGTATGTAATTAGCAGATGTTTTCGTTGACATAATTAGGACCACCTCATTTGTGAAGCGGTCTAGCTGACAACAACCGGTTAAAATAGCAATGCATTATTGTCTGCCTGTACGTAATTATCATATAGGCTCTGCCTGCTCTAGGTGGAGCGGAAGGAAGTGTTAGACTCTTACAGACTAAAATCCATCCATGTTCCTTGCTTAGCCCATTATGTTCTGGGGTAGCGGTAACCCTTTCGGAAATCCCGATGACCCAGCAGGTTATGGGCCTAACGGGCAGCATCCCTTCCTATGGGCTCCTTTCCTAATGCTGACATCTCTTTGAGGCGCGTGTAGAACACGTAGCCACTGTCCGGCGAGGGCCTGGTCCTGATCGGACAGTGAGCTACCCATTACTCACAGTCCGCAGCGTCTACCGTCTCCCGCGGCTGCTGGAAAGTGAGGCTCTGTCCCTGTCCCTTCGGCCTTGACAGATAAATAGCAGAGTGTTATTTGCAGAAATTAAGACCCATTCTCGATAGTAAAAGTGACGTTGACGACGTAGGTACGAGTGACAAATAAGTAGAACATGGTTACCAAAACTCTCACGGCCCTAAATAAGACTGGTTGAGCCCGCAAATAAACTTAACTATACCAGTTTTCTTTAAATAGGTATTAAGTTTGTTTTAAATGCAATTGGCGCGTAAATTAAGCACAGGGTTATATCGGACAGGGCTCGGACTTTGAACTCGATATTGATATTTTCTATCGATTATAGTATCGACATCGATAATAACAGACAAGTTATGGTTTGAAATAGGCCGTTTAGAACAAATTGTCAGACAGAACAAAATTTAAAACTTGTTTTTGTTTTTGTTAGCTGTTATTTTGCCATTACAAAGAGACAGTTAAATTTTAATTGTTTGTGTAAATCATAATTTAAAGTCGCTTTTCATGTCTGTATGCTGGTCTTTTAAACAACGCAATGGACCTTGATGCGGTTTTCACCAATATCAACGATATCTCGATGTGTTGTCAGGTCTTGCGACCCGTGCGAAGCCGGGTCGGGTCACTAGTTATATGTAAAAAAAACGCTTGATGTGTTTATAACACCCCTCTTTGCCATGGGGGTTAAAGATACAGTTTACTCAAAACCATTTTTGCATTCTTCAATCGCTCACAATTTTGTATTGATTGTGGAAAAGTATGTTTCTAATGTACTTTTTATTGTTAAACTATAAAGCTTTTATTAGCAATGACCTTGATTAATTCAGTATGTACCAAGACACGGAGAAGTTTTCTCGTGTCAACAGCGTTCATTCAACCACGACCCGACGTGACTGAATTACTTAACTTCCCGTAATAATCGATGTATACGGTAGTCGATGTAAATGTTAGGTTCTTGCATGTTATCGAAATAATCGTAGCCTTTTCTGTACTAGACCGGTTCAAGTCTTTCTGTGGTAAAGTGGGGCTACCTCGACGGGACGGCATTAGGGTGTGGATGTGGAGCTATATCGCAAACTATGTTTCACCTCCTATCCTGACCTCTGTGAAGCTCGTGGCTAAGTAATAACAGCCGCACAAATCAATCCATCAGGTTAAGCTACGCTTGCCGGGGTTGGCCGTGGATGGGTGACCATCTTTTCATACCGAGACTCCTCCGTGCCTCGAATAGCACGTCAAGCTTTGCTTAGTTGATACCGGCTGTCATTTGTGAATCTTTGACAGTCTTTACGGGTCGTCAGAAGCCCGAAAATCTGACGGCCAGTCTAACCAAGGGGTATCGTATTACCCAGTTACTGGGTTGTGGAGGTCAGATCGGCAGTCGTTCCATGTAAAATACTGGTATTCAGCTGTATCCAGTTAGACTGGAAGCTGACCTCAACATAATTAGGAAAAGGCTAGGCAGAGTTAGATCCTGACCTCTGTGTCCCAAAACATGCAGCCTATGTGATCTCTGTGCTGCCACCGACGACGCCGTAGAAGTGGCGAAGTTGTGGATCAAGAAGATCTGAAATACAGTCCTGCCAGCGACACGAACTATGAACGATACACATGAACTATGCTTTAAATGTATGAATAGCTCATGAATGCCGTAGTAAAATGTGTGACCAATCAACCAGATGGTGGGCGGGCAGGGTGTGGACAGCGGAGGTGGAAGTATCGCCAGTCGAGGAGTCTTACAAACAACATAAACATAACCCTACACCTTGTTTCCCCGAAGGGTTGGACAGAAGTGTGCCTATAGAACTTTCTTTTTTTTTAGGTTAGAAATCATCAAATGACCCCCCCGCTCTGGGTGGAGCGGAGGGAATGTCAGACTCTTACCTACTAACTAAAACCCATCCATGTTCCTTCCTTAGTCCTTTATGTTCCGGTATAGCGGTAACTCTTTCGGACAATCCCGCAGACCAACTTGCTTACCTTGGACTCGTTTTTATTCAAAAGTCAAACGTCCTGCCACCCGCCCTTTTTACGCGAATTATCTTTAAGTCTCATATAATAGGGGGCTAGCCTATTGTCGTCCACCAGGCATAAATCTATAATGATGATAAAATCCAGATACAAAAAAAATATAACTAAGTAAATAATTTTCTAGACTAACCAAGTGCAGTTGACAACATAATTTACGCAACAACGATAACCAACGTGTGGAGTTACCGGTATTCTAAGTTAACATTTAAAGAGACTCGAGACTGTACTTAGTCTTAAGTGCCTTTGGCGCACCCTAGATGTGCAGTCTCGCAATCAATCTAAGTATAGGTACCAGCCGGAAATTGTCCAACGACCTACACGCTAGCTAGTTTCAAGCTGGTATCATAATTATTTAATATCCTCTCCTAAAACATTGTATATTTATCTATCTGTTAACATGTAAAACACTAATTAGCAGGCATGCATTAATATTTCATGACACAGTATTGACATGCACCCTGTAAGGGCACTGCAAATAATTATCAAATTAATAATATAGTATTGATTTAAGATACGAGAAATAAGTAGCTGGTACTAATAACAATAATTATGCTCAGAACTAGTTCGCGTTTTCTGTCAGAAATCCAGGCCCCTCACGATGTTCTAATAATGTCTCAGATTATTTCTGACTGCCAAATAAATACATATCATTGTTATTTGCCAGATTTGGAAGTTTAATCCGCGACCGACCTCATGCTCAAGACACGAATCTATTTTCTTTCGACTTGCATCTCGGTAAGAGTTTTTACCAATCACCCCGGGACGACTAGCTCCCATAGTTAAAATATCGACATAACTCGTGTCATCGAGTCCCATCTCTATTCCTAGCCCGTTTGCGCGTGCACCGCTAGGGCTGGGGCTATTAGGTACGCTGTACGCTAGTTCCTAGCGCCCATCCGTCAGTTGTACTCGGAACTGTATGAGCTCAAGTCGTCGCGCAGTTGTTCGCTAGTTAGATACGCAGACGCAGTTGATTACAAGTATTCGTGTATGAGTATAGTGAAATTATTCAAATAAAAATAACTATTTGTATGCTGGTTGAGTGAAAAGTGCTGATATCTGGTAGGTTTTAATTTAATTAACAGATTTTTTTTTAAATTAATTTTGGGGGTGTGTCCGTGCTTTTATTTGTGACGTTTTTAAATATTTTTCAGTCCAATTAAATTAATAATAACACCGTTTATTATTAAAATATTTCTGTTAATTTCACTCATGTTTTAGCATTAATTATAGTGGAAGTTAAATACTGTGTTTATTGCACGCGCAGACAGCATCATTATTTACTCTCTCCAAGTCTCCACTTACTGCATTCAGATCTACTATCAACTGTACATTTAACTCTCTTTCAATTAATAAACAAAACATTTTAAAGTATTTGATTCAAGCCGAGTAGGTTATTATTTGCTTAGATTTTTTTTATTTCAACATATTCAAGCAGCCATTTTAAAGACCCAGTTATATTTTATAATTAACCCCGAAATAGTAATGCTAGCTAGCTCTGTTAACCATTCAAATTATATCTGTTCAATGTCTATACAGCTTATGTTTCCTATATCGGTCTAGGGAACATGTGATAGGTTACACTCTCAAATCTCACAATCTTTAAAACCTAGGCCAAATATCTCTAAGCTTCACAATTATCACAATATAGATTGCCATCGACACGCTAAGAAGAAGAAGACAAATGCACCAAAATCCGTAAGGGAATCGAACCCGCTACCCAATGGATAGGTAGTAGGTTATACAATAGTCTAACTTGAATTTTATTTTCTTCTTGACAACAAATCAAATACTAATTCGTAGCCATAATATACGTATTATACAACTTTTATTACTAACCATAAATTATAATCACGATTCACAAAATGCCAAAATCATTCTAAAAGAACATCTCTCATTGGTGCTAGTGTTGTTGCTAACTGCGGAGAAATTATACATCAGAAATATAAAATGTGCAAATTATATTATACATTATATAATTTACGAGTGGTTTTCGTCGAGTTGAGTGCCCGAAGGATATCGGTATCGCCCAGTGATTGGTGGGCCGAGGTCAGATGGCAGTTGCTTCGTGTATATATACAGTGTATAACTGTCACTAGTTTGAATACAAAGTAAAACAAAGCAAGTCTGGATGCAGGTCATGGAGTTTAAATGACACGCTGTGTAAGATATTATACCAGAAACATAGAATCTGGTTGTGCTGAAGCTGTACATAGTTGGGTAAAGGCTTTTCATAGACCTTAGTGTCTCTCGTTTAGACAAAGGTCTTCTTGTTGTTATCCGTTTTTTTAATCTCGTAAGGTCTTCAGAGGCGAATAGGCTAATAAGATCTGATTATTCTAGTATGTTCTGAGGCTGATCATCATTCCTTTGATCCTAAGCTTTAGAGAGAGACCTGTAGACCTAATTAAAAGCAAAAAGTCATCAACATAATTATACACTTATTTATTTAGGTATTGTAACCCATTTAACATTTTGTTCGTTAGGTAATAAATTATCAAAGTAAACAATTTACAGATGTGAGAAAAAAAAATCGGAAAATCTATTTAATTTTCCTTCTGATTCATAATTGATATCGTTTGTGTAACAGTCTAATGTCAATGAACTTGCTAGAGAACATGTCAAATACCTACATAAAATTTTCACTAAATACATTCCTCGGGAAAAGTGTGTATTTACACAGAAAATTGAAGTTTTATAAAATGAGTGCGTAAGTATAAATATCTCTGTCATTAGCTGCGACCAAAATTTATTGTACCTAGTAATTATGTACTAGTATATACTTAAATATTTCATTGCGTATTTAGTATGACCTAATTACAATTAAATGGACGATAAAGTTGATTGTAACAAAAACCACAAGCGTAGTTTGTCTGCCATATTCGTTTTAATTGAGATAAGATCTAACCGACTAACAAGTGAAATTATAGAAAAATCTTACATCATCGCTTGTTTACCGTTACATCAGATTTTGTTTGCTCTTTGGATGCGTGAGGTCCTGTGTTGCAATACCTACTAGGTCGAACAATGTTATTAGGTGTTGCCAATAAGAAGAATTGTATAATCCAGCTAATGGCTAATTGTATAATAAAACTCTGAAATACGAGTATGTGTGTTCATATACAAACATCTGCTCACCCTAAGATTAATTTGTAGAATTCGACTCGATATGAACCCGATTTCTCAAAGCTTAAATAGATTTTTACGGGCATTTACTGAGATTTGACAAAAGATTTAACTATAAAGATTTCGACTCTCCAGAAACCGGAATTAGGTTACTAACAAAATTAAACTAATTGAACTGTACAATTGTCAAGTAATGCTGTGTTGTCATTTATTTCGTTTTAACAGTTAGTTTACCAAAACGTCTGCATCACACTTACACAACAGTATTACCAGCCAGTTACTGCCGACTTTGAAACGGTGATTGTGTTGTCATAATCACCACATTTTACAATAAATTGGCGAGAGTAACAAGTTCTTAGAACCTATCTATTGTGAACATGTTCAACATTCGGTACAATTATTTCGCAATAAAGAATTTGAAACTCGACTGACAGATCTAACTATGTCAGACTGACAGATTACTATACTATCCTACTAATAAACCTGAACCTGTCTGTCCGTTTGAACGTGCCAACCTCTGGAACTATCAGTCGGATTTAGAAGAAAATGAATTTGATTTCTTAATTCTTTAGGAGCTTCTTCTTACATTAAGCGAAAACTAAGTAATGGCGCGGGCGGACGATGAGCTGCTGTAGGGTGTATTTTAAGTGAAAACAAGAAATTCACGCGAACGAAGTCGTGGGTAAATATTACAAATAGTACTTCTCTTTACCTAACGTTTGCAAGTTTGTGTGTGGGGGGCAAACTTCGGAATTACCGAAGCGATATCAAACATTCTTTCACTAATATGAAGCTACAGTATTGTCGAGTTTCTTAGGATATATTTTACTAGCTTTTGTCTGCGGCTTCGCACGCGTTAAATTCGTAGTAAAACAATTCCCCTTTTCCTATATTGAGAATATTTCCTGCGATAGAGTTCAGCCAGCGTTTTTTGCAATGTAAGCGCTTAAAAAAAGTGTTTATTTACGACTTCGCATTAGAAATCTTGAAATTATCAGTGGTTCTCTAATATATTAAGCATGTTATTATAAATATAAAACTTCCTCTTGAATCACTCTATCTATTAAAAAAAAACTGTATCAAAATCCGTTTTTAAGATCTAAGCATAAGTACATACATACAGACATTAGGACAGACGCGGGAAGCGACTTTGCTTTATACTATGTTAAAAGTGATTTTAAACCATGAAAATTAATGCGAATCAAGTCGCGGGCAGAAGCTGTAGCTACTAATATCAATTCAAATCATGTTTTGTGTTGTGACTGATGAGTCATGGCTCTAAAGTCTAGTTCGTTCTTGACAGCTAGTATACCTACCAGAGCATTGCTTGAAATCTATAGATTATGCGCACGCGTCGTTTTTATCTTTTCTTTCTTGAACAACATAATATATTTATCTCCTATCAATCCTCAATAGGATAGATAGAAGATGCCGCCTTTTTTCCGTATTTTGTATACGTTCTGTAATTCCGTAGGTACGCGTGACAACAAATGATTAATTTGACGTAATTTTATGCAAAAATGTTGCGTGTACAACAAGAGTGCGCCTCTTGTTGTACAGTTATGACAAGACGCCGTTAAAATATTCTTTTAAACAACCAAATAATTAAACATCAAGGAAATTCTTGTATAATTGTTATTAGGTACAACTTAATATGGAGTTATTTTTATATTGTGGGCTATTTTTTCTAGTCGAAAGACCTGCACCTATGGAAAAAACGCGAAAATCTTTTCAGTAATTTTTATTTTTGTCTTTTTTGTGTTCAACAATGATTTAGATTCAGCGGATAGGCAGACATTAGAGTTGCAATAAAAAAGAAAAGCTCAATCAAAAATTTTCAATAATTTCCCAGGGCAGCTCGCAATACAGAATGATAGATAGCCCCATTTGATAGATAGCCCCATTTGATAGATAGCCCCATTTTTTTCCGAGGCTCAGAAATCATAAAATGACGCTCTGGTTGGAGCGGAATGGAGGTTTGACACTTCCTTACTGACTAAAACCCATCTACGTTCCTTCCTTAGCCCTTTATGTTCCGGGGTAGCGGTAACCCAATTATTTGAGTGTCATTATTCTTACGCAAACATGTAGTATTGTTACAAAAGTCACGATCACCAGTCGTTTACAGTTCGTCATCTATTTTTATTTGACCCCGACATTGAACAAAGCTGAAAGCTCACACGAGGTGGGTAGGGCTTTGCGTTTTATTATTTGTCTGCATTTCGAAATGGCGGATCTTCATTATTACCCTAGCGAAGTCTTCAGATCTTCCAGCAAAAACTAATTAATCATCAAAAGTTAATATTTTTACTAAAACACCTTCTATTTATGTTTATTGGAACACCGCATTTATTTTGAGGGACTATCATATGGCGGATCTTGCGTGATGAGACTAAGTCGAGAGGAGTGTTGAGTACAATTTCAGATGGCTATAAGACTAGAAGAAGACCAAAGAAATGATGGATGGACTGTGTGATAGATGATAAAAGATTTTCCATGGAGTTCCTTCCCTGTTCTTCCATGGGTATCTACTACGTTTTGAAATTGGCAATTAGCTTCATCTTTCTAACTGACCGAACCCTTAACAATGCAAAACTGTATAAATATTTTGAGTATGAGTTTGATATGGCTAGAAAGGCAGTGACTACCGAGATGACGACTAATAGAGTAGTATGGAATAAAAGACATGTTGCGCCGACCCCAAGTAGGTAATTTGCTATAAGGACAGGAAAATGATGATGAGTGAGATACAGCATTATTCAGTCTCTTAAATAACAAAATATTGGTGAATCATCTGATTGCGATAACAGTTTTTATTTGCCAAATTGGACGGTAAGTTTTAGACGGAAGGCGGAAATTGGCAACGGTGGTCGGTGACAATGGAACTCGCCAGAAATAAGTGTTTATTACAACAATAACTAAATTAATTATTATGATGGCATACTTTGGTTTCACACGGAAACAAACAACAAAAGTTTATGTACTATACAGGGTGTCCAGATTTTCTGCTTAATGCATCAGTGAATACCGGCTTTCTGAATTCAATAGAGTACTTTTAAATGAATTATTGAACTTACTTATTTAATAGAATGGTGTATAAACAATGACTTTTCACGGCAATATAAACATATATTACCCTGTAATGGCATTAGTTTTGTTATAACATAAAGGTAGGAAAAGAAATAACTCGAATTATTGTACGCATTTATTTATTAACAAAATTATAATATCGCCTGTACGCCGTCTAGCGTTCAAATGTATTACAATTGCAATCATGGCGCTTTGGTCAAAACACACATACTTTAACCAAGTGTCAAATATTGCTTGGCTACGTTTGTCTTTCTCAGTAAATAATGTATTTTATTTCCTAAAAAGGTCAAATACCGCCTATTTGTCGAAAAGTGATAAAATGGTTAGTTTTAAACAAAGAGTGTCTTTGTTTAGAGTATTATTTATAATCGTATCAAATAATATATGGACGCACTGTCAGAACTTCCTCCTTAATTTAAGTTTATGTGTTCTAATCCACCACGAACCAAAGTTTTTCTATCAAAAAGTATGTTTGAATGATTGAAAGAACAGGAATTTGTTATAAAACAGCTGATTCCACGCTAGTAGGTATGAAAGTACCTATCAAATCGCGTAAACTTGGCAGATCTCCAGCTCCTCAAGGTCACACGTGTGATTTAATTCATTGAAACAAATTATACATACAAATATTTTGACGAACATGTGAAAATGATGCTGATCACTGTTGACTCGTTGTCAATGCACTTTATAATAAACATAAATAATTATGTCCGCAAATTATTCTGTAAATAATGCCTCAGAATCTCTACTTTTGGTTTATTTGATATCTTTCGCTTGAAGTAAAAGTGAAAAATGGACTCCTACATAAAATAATCGATTTAATAATTTTGGATTTCGGCACTTTAACTCGCCTACCGAATCGAATAATGACATTAATGAAGAACCTTCATTCCTATAATTTGATGTCATGTGAACATGGAAAACGAAAATGAACCTTATTTGAAGGAATTTTTTAGATTATGTAAACTTAGTTTTTTTTACCTTATAAAGACTTGGACTGTAGATAGTTATATGATTTTTGCACCAATTCATTTGAATATGATCAATAGGAACAAGTTCTCCGAGTGATTTCAACCGTTTCTGTTGCTAGCCGGCTCACGTGATCACATGATCGGCTAAAAATAAAATAAATTATTGAATTTAAATTAAAAGACGTAACGATATGTCGGAAACACACACGTTATAGCCTAGATATAAATATGTAGCTGCTACTTTGATGACAGTTAAGCATTTGGTTGACTGCAGGAAATGCCCAGGTACCTATAGCAGAACAACACAGGCGTTGATGAGCACCTGACACAAGACCTCCAGCAGCTCTGTTCTGCCAAATCTCATTGGGAAACATAGGTGAAGTGAGTGGTCATTCCAGCTGTTTCTAGGGATGCTCATTTTTGACAACTCACTTCACGGTCACTTCAACTAAATTTTCACCTGTGAGATATTATCAGGTACTCCTCTGCCTAGCCCGTGAGTACAGGCGCTTCATAAAATTATGCCTGTGATACAAAAACCACACAAACCCACACCACCGCCACATAAACTAAGATATTTTGTGAAATGTGTTGCTTTACAACCCAATAACATTAAACAAATTTCGATATCAACTACTCATCTGCGCAGAGAGAATCTCTCGCGTAGTTAATTACCAAAACCACTCCACAACTTGTCAAATCTTGATTAATTACAAAAGCTGTACAAGTCAAGTGCAAAGGCTACTAAATAAGGTTTGACAGGCTGTCGTAACTCATGATGTTGACGTACAAAAATTGGTTTGTTACTTCACTCACGTCAGACCACCTTTGCCATGATATTCTTATTGAAATAGTGTGGGAACTATCATAAATCCATAATTAACTGTAAGCCCTTCTATTTATAGTACAGTCGTGATAGTAGACGTTAGTTGTCTTCGTAATTAAGTTTTTTTTTACAAATTACGTAAGACTATAAGGGTTGCTATATATTCTTCTTCTTAGCGTGTCGATGACAATATAAATAGAGTCTGTTCAGATTTTGGCACTTTCAGTAGCGTCGCTTTAGTTCTTCTAGTGTGCAGGACAAATGATCGCTTCCTGCCGGGTAAGCGGCATTATCCGGAAGGGTTACCGCTACCCCGGAACATAAAGGGTTAAGGAAGGAACATGGATGGGTTTTAGTCAGTAAAAGTCTGACACTCCCTTCCGCTCCACCCGGAGCGGGACAAGTCATTGGATGATTTCCCTCTCTCAAAAAAAAAAAGGCAGGTAACACGATCGCTGAACGCAATATAAAGTGCGGCATTGGTTATGGTACAGCACTAACTAAAACTTAGAAGATATAGGAAAGGTCTAATTTAGGAGCTTACACAATAAAGCACACAGTTTTCCTTTAAAGTTAATGGTTCATTAGTATACGATATGGTAATCAATCAAGGCGGCAGACAATTTGCCGTATTGTCACTCCTCCCTTGATACATCCATAGTTGTCGCTCGAAAGATCGCTCTTAGCGATAAGTCCGCCTATTGTCCAATTATCTACCTTTATATTTGTAATTTTTACTTAATAAAAAGTAATCTATCTAAGGCTGCCGTAACTTTAATTTAGCCGTGTAGTCTTTAGACGAGAGGCCCTTTTAAAATGGCAACGGATTTTGATTGATATGATTTCCACCATCTACCTATTATTATTCCGGAAGGATTATGTGTGTAATACGTTTATTTTAAACGAACATTTATTTAAGAGAACTCGATATTTTGTCAAATCGTAAAAGCCGCTAATAATATTTTATTACATAAATGATAATAATGCTAATGGGTAATTAACTACTGTTGCCAAAGAGAGTTAGTGCACCACTTTCACATAACAAGCGGCTAACAACACACGTAACGTTTAAAAAAATAATCAATATCCATAAATTAACGAAATTACAGTTCCTGTCGTAAGAGAAACTAAAATAGTTTTATGATGAGTAGCGTAAGCTTGTTCTTGGAACTGGTATTCCTAGTAACAGCGCTAGCGGTTGCACCAGACACAACCAGTCGTTCTGTACTATTAAATAGGTACTAATTTTATTTAACTACGCCTGGTTAGACTGGATTCCGAGTTCCGACCCTCATTTAGCCAGAAAACATGCGTGAATTCACAACTGTTTTCCAATGAAGTTAAGCAGAGTCAGAACAGAACGCCATGAGCCACAATCTTACTATACTCATAGGTAAGCAATTCTGGGCCGCCATAGCTTGCAATAGGTAAGCAAGCAAGCTGGTTAAGAGTCGTAGTGATCCTCTTAGAGGACTTGAACATGTCATGTTAGAACTTTTAACCCATTATTATTAACTGGCATGCAATGTATCATGTACAACATATTTAAACATACTTACTTAAAGATCCAGGACCCAGGATCCAGGATTCAGGACCCAGGTCCTATGTGAATGGTATGGAACCCTTATCTGCGAGATGGATTTCCAATCAGCATTACTTATCATCTTGACGCCTGTATACCAAGAAGGGTTAAGCAGATGGGTATGGGGATGGATATTTCACGACCCGTCGTTCAATTCCAGGGACTCATGCGCAGCAATTGAGCTTGCGGTCAATTGGCCAACGAGACTTGATCAATAAGCATTCAAAGCTGAAATTGACATAATTAGAACGCATTGCAGAATGTTGGTGAGAACAGACCATTGTGATCAGCTTTTAAGCTATTTCCGAAATCGCTTCGATATAGGTTTTTTTTTACTACAAACAATCAATCTGCGTAGCCTTTTCCCAGCTATGTTGGGGTCGGCTTCCAGTCTAACCGGAAGCAGATGAATACCAGTATTTTATGGAGGGACTGCCTATCTGACCTGTACAACCCAGTCAGTAACTGGTGCGATACGATACCCCTTGGTACGACTGGCTGTCAGACTTTCGGGCTTCTGATTACCCGTAACTACTGTCAAAGATCTTCGAATGACAGCCGGGACCAACGACACGGGAGACACGGGCTCCCCCGTGTCTCGATATGTAAAGATGGTCACCCATCCACGGCCAACCCCGGCAAGCGTAGCTTAACCTGATGGATCGATTCGTGGGACTACAGATGATTATGATCAGCAATTAAGCTATTTCCGAAATCGATTAAATATAGGTTTTAACTACAAACATCGCATTGAAAACTACACAAACGGGTAACGAAGAGCTGCTCCACATTCTCTTCCGCAAAACAAGATAACGATTAATTGTTTTTAGGAATTACCAGAAAACGCCCACTTCTGATTCACTGTTCGGCTGCGAAGTTGACATAATTTAATTTCCTTTCACACAGATCAATAGCTGATCGCATTGTGTTATTAACGTATACAGGGTGAATTTGAATTCATGGGCAATATTTGAAGGGGTCATTCGTACACTCGTCATTATGAACAACTTTTACTATGGGAACAAATCTAAAACCGCGAAAAAAAGGTCAGCTGTGCCCTAAATGTTGACGAGTTGTATGTATAAGAGCATAATGTATGGAACAGCTGGTGTTGTTTTTCGCAATTCCAGATTACAGATAGATAATGATGAGTTCAACGACCCTTTAAAACATTACCTATGAATTCAATTTCACCCTGTAGAAGAACATGGTAAAATCTTCACTGACAAACGACGCAGTGAAGTTTTTACGTAGTGGTCGCACGCGCTACAATTGAACATGAGGTACTGGGTTCAATTCCCAGCAGTGTACTTACATGTGCCTGATGGCTATAGACTTGTCCCCTACTACTATAGGTACTCCTTCTTAACCCTAACTCCTAACAGTCCTAACCTACATCGTTTTCCAAATGGCAGCCATTTCTAAATTCCCAACCAACATTACACCAACAAAAAGTTAGTTACTGAAACTATTTTAAGCCATCGATCGAACTGCTTAAAACTTAATATAGCTCAGAACTACACTAGCAAACCGGTACCAAGGCGACATGGTACCGAATATATTAACATACATACTACGTTCATTGGAAGCACAATGATTGTTGCTCGCACAGAGAGCATTAGTACTCACATAAATCTATTAAAATAGGTAAATATATGCTGGCTTTGTTTAACATTCCGATCTCTCAAATACTTTATCTTAAACTAAAGATCTGTAACTGCGTTTCGAAATTTTTTTAATGCGCAGTATGCTTCTAATATACATATAACCGGGATACTGCATGTACCAAATTCTTGTAAATGTCTTCATTTCGTGATAACAAACATTTAAATATTTTTATTTTTTCTTCTTTATCTTCAACACACAGACAAAAATACTCTCAGGTAATTTAACACATTGCATGTTTTACTGAATATTAAGAATACTTGACTTTTTGTGGGTGAACTTCGAAAATTAGGACAGCTAAATATTACTTAGTAGTAAGTAAGTCTGCGTTCCACGAAGTATAATCTGACTGTCAGTCGTACCCAGTAATCGGTTTGCGGAGGTCAGATGTCGTGAGTGAGTTGACCCGTGTAACATCTTATATTAATTAGTCGGATTTGGTGGGTATGGAAGTATAATACCTTTAAGCTCAAAAATTATAAATGTGTTAATTTCCGATTACTTTAATGACTTCACTTATAACAGACCAACACTGATATCAAAATCACCCGCTAATTTGAAAGCGCTGGAAGTCACGCTCCTGTCACTTTCAAGTGACAGCTCGTAGTGATGTGCGCCGTGTACTGTAGAGTTGGGATTCGATATGCGATCCCCAGAATTCCGGTTATCAAAGAAGAAAAAAGCTACGCCAATGATTACAGATGGGAACGGGAGGCTTTGTTTGTGACATCATTTGTCTTAATGTCCAGATAATTAAGCTGTTTTAAAATATTTGCTGCTCCAATTGACCCGTCAATTATTTGGAGTTTAGAACAAATTAATGACATTTTTATTGATTGCATGACCATGACATGAACATGAGTTGTATTGTTAATTGTAATTAACAATGATCAAGTTCTTATTGTGTACGTCGAAAGATATGGTCCCAAATTATTACTTTTTGCTTATATGGAAAAAATTTATAGCGACGTAGAAAAATAAATAGAATACTGTCTGAGTGAAACAATTATTCATTTCTGAAAGTCTACGGGTCAAAATGTATGTAACTGGGTCAAATCATTTTAATGAGCAGATGCATGATACAGTGATCTATTTTCCTTATAACAACCACCTTTCAGGGGCAGACAGATATGACCCGCACTCAGATACGTCAATTAACGTTAATGCGCGCTCATCAACAGACATTTGCCTACGGGTTGGCTACCCGTACGTTTTTGATGTATTGATCATAAGTCTGCCTGTTTGATCTCGTGGTTGCAAGCACTACTGCTGAGCATGACGTCGTGGGTTCTATTCCCAAAGTGTTATTGGGTTTTTCTATTGGGAATAACTGTAACTCACACATTAAATTCGCATACTTTTATTTTTCTACAAAATGGTATTTACAATATATAATCTAACGCTAAAATAATCATATTTACATTTAAAGCTAAATATTATTAAACTATGAACAGAAATAATATGTATACAATCAAAAAGCATCATAAAAATCGTAAAAAGCATTGCCGCGTTGTATGGCAATGCTGATTCTTTGACCAAAAAATAGGCCAGCCCTCTGGTCACGTGAAGTGTCGTTCAACCGCTTGGTGATGTCTCGAAAAACATAGTGGGCGCTCGGATCCCATGGGTTTAGTGTTTCAACCCCAAACGGCTCGAACATGTAAGTCCCAATAAGGTTAGAGTATTGGCGCCGTTTTCTGCACCTGCAGCGGCTGCTCCAGCACAGCCCACCGTACTAAGAAGGTGGAATGGCGCAAGGGTGTCGACACAAGCTACATCCCACACCAAACGCCTACCTACTTTCCAAGGCATTAGTGTTATCCGTCTGGTCTCTTTTAGTGTTATTCCGTCTGGTCTCTTTCCATCGTCGCGTGCCAAGCCCTTGGGTTCTAAAACAGCTGGCACCTCGGCGGTTACAAGAGCACGACGGATGATGATTGGGAATTACTTAGTAGTAACCTGTAGTCCTTTGAGCCCGGTTGAAGGCCCTCCGTTTCATTGGAGATGATTTCGATCCTGATTTTTTTTTCGCGAATTCAGATTTGTCCCCGTAGTGAAAGTTGTTAATAATGATGAGTACATTGACCCCTTAAAATAATGCCCATGAATTCAATTTCATCCTGTAGAGGTACACCTCTCCATATATCCCTTCAGTTATTACAGGCGTGATGTTATGTTATCTTATAATACTTTTAGGTTACAAAGAACATCCGAGGTCTTCTTCTTTTAAGTATAAAATACATAGTTAGACACAAACCCACATAAAAGTTACTTAAATACAGTTTTCTGGCCTGCTGTTAAATATCAAAGCAGTAAATGTTATAAAATCTCATTTAAACTATAATATTATTCAAAAAAACTCGTAGTAGGATCATTAATTCTGTTCATCTCTCGCCTCATTTCCGATTCGTTTCCCACGGATTTAAAAAAGTTACTTTCTGTTATTTACTATTCAGCTTATGTCCGTTATAAAGGATATAATGTCGGCCTACTACAATTAACGATCACATAGAGTTATAAATTATATGTATACACGGTGAATTTGAATTAATGGGCCATATTTTAAGGGGTTCCATAGTAAAATTTGTACTTAATGATGAGTAGGTACAATGACCCCTTAAATTTCATCCTGTATAGTGGCAGATTCTGCGTTATCCGCCCTCCGCTGACGCCCGATGCGCCTGCTGTAGGCCTGGAAAAGGGAGGTGATCTCCCTCCCCTTTCCGCAGCCTCCTTCTGCGAAATAACATCGTCGCAGAAGGATACCAGGACAACCATAGAGGCCCAATACAAACCAAACCTAACCATAAATCTTTACATAATAACAAGAGCTTTTCTCATATAGCTCGTGCCAACACAAGATAACAAAAACAATGACGAAAACATCTCACCTGATTAGTCCTCAGATATCAGTCACGGGCTCTGAGCACACGATAGTAATGTCACATGACCCTTGTTGATTGACCTGCTGCTGTTATCAGAACCACACAGTGCTTACTCCATCGTTAATGCCACAGAACAGATAAAGAAGTTAGAATGGAAGTAGTTCCTGATTTGTATTAGAACGCGTGTCGCCGCATGTCTCCCACTCTTGTCTCTCAACTACAAGCAAGAGATAATACGTACGCGCATTACACACACAAATAAACCACACGCACTTAGATCGCGTGTTTACTATTGGTTGTCACGCTAACGCAAATACTGCTCTGGACTTACACTCACACACGTGTAAAAGCAATTTATTTCTCATATATGTTACGGCTACCAAAAGGTCGATAAATCATATCGATAAAATTACTGTAGTTTAGTTAATTAAAGTTTTGCATTTTTTCAAGTTGCAGATACGGTACGAATAACTTCCTAATTACATATAAATAAACTTAAATCAAAGTCAAATAAGGGGGAACATCCGATACTACCGCGAAATTTTAATTTTCTTTAGTTTTATGATAGTTGCAGCTCTGTTTTACGTCATAATAATGAAAGAAAGAAAAAGAGAATTTTGAATAACATAAAACGTAAAACAACGCTACAATATGCAAACAAACTATAAAGAAATTTTAAATTTCACGTCCATATCGAATGCTAGGTCGAATTAACATAATATAATCTAATTAATTTATTGTGAACTACTCCGTGAAAAAGTATTTATTAATTGTGGCATGTTAATTTATTAATAATAGCTGTGCCCGGCGGTTTCACCCGCGTTACTTAATCATTTTCTGCAAAATGTTGCAAACATAAATTGTGCTACATTTAGTACGTATCCATTAAATTCTACCAGTTGCTTCAAACCACAGTTTTCTTGTAGCTGGATCTTTTGTAAAATTAAAAAAAAAGTGTTTGCATCGTAAATTTGATTTTAGACGAAAAACCAACTAAGAAACTAAATTTATAATCCACATTATACAATAATTGGTGTTAATATAAACAAATTTATTTTCATTGTTATATTACTGACAATAATCATTCGTATACACATCTTAATATCGACATTGTTTACAATTTGGAACAGCACTATCGACGCGCATAGATTTCCCAGAATTGAAGCTTTGGATCGACGCACGCGACGTTCGCAGTGAACGCAATACATTGCGCGACCGCTCACGTCGTGCAAGATCGTACCAATGTAATGCAAGCAATGTATAATTTTGCATCTGAATGCGATTTTATCGTTTTTGTCTACAAACTACATAATACTTTTGTAATAATTACAAATATCACTCGTATTTTAAGGTTTTTGGAGTTACCGGTGAAATAAAATCCCTCCTCGGGCCACATTACACTCCTGACTTCTTTTCCGACACGTTTTAATTGGGCAAGACGGCATAATTCTTTTTTTCCGCGGAGAATTGAACGCTTTCACAATAAGAGCGTGACTGTTGACCGGTGATTCTAATTTCGGTTGGGTTTGGAGCGCCCGCGCAAATGTGTGGCGCGCCTGTCCCGCCCACAAGGCCCTTCTAACCTCTTTAACTGTTCTGTGGTTAATGCTATGACATCAGGAATAATATCACGATTCATCGACGGGGTGTGTCTCTTTACGATTCGGTCGAGGTTAAAGTTGAAACTAGATTTGAAATAGAAATGTTTCAACTTAAATCATATTGATCATTTATCTGGGGGCCCGGCAGTGGCCCGCCTAGTCGAGCTAAGATCGACACGGCCGTACCATCGTTTTCTCGAAGCAGTTCAGGCCATTTTCGGCCCCCTATAACTTCGTTGTGGATAAAAGTAGGAGCCTGAATTTTGCATTGACATTTCATTCATTCCGATCTAATCTGTGCATTATAGTGAAATTTTATTTTAGTTTATGTAATACTAGCTTTTGCCAACGGCTTCACCTGCCTGTATGTCGGCAAATAATCCCACAGGAACCGTAAATTTTCCGAGATAGCCGGGCATAGCCGGGATAGCGGGATAATATGCTATTCTAGATTATAATCTATGTCTGTACACATTTCATCCAGATCCATTCAGTAGTTTTTGCGTGAGAGACTACTAATATCATTCCCATTAGTAGAATGTGTTTTGCCTGATTTAAATTAATTGTATTAAATTTATTTTATTTATTTAAAGTTAGCTGAAAATCAGGACTTTTTAAAGGTCAAAATTACTTAAAACAGTCCCTCAAAACGGACATTTTGGGGGATTGTCTTATGTAATTTTGCCCTTCCTGGCACATTAGCAGGGAAGAAAAAGTAACGCAACAAAGTCCCCAGCAGCACACTGCCTGTTCAGTTAGAAGAAGATAATTCCATAAAATTAGTATGCAAAGTAATTAAGATTACGAAACACAAAACATAAAATTAAAGGATTCGCAATAAGTAATAAAATTTCGCCGTTTGGAAGATGTTGCATCATCAGAATTGAAAGTAGAGGCTTTTGGCTAAGTTCGTGGTCATTCGTTCGTGGATTAGTTTCTCAACAAGTTAAACCGTCGGTAACGTTAACTTGATAATGTGTATTACCTACAGTCGAAGAAACATGGAAATCTAGAAACCAATACCTTGGACTGATATTGGTTTTGTCAGTCAGGACAGTGAAATTTTGTTACAAGCGAGTATACCATTATAAGAAATATGCTTCACTGATGATTATGTCCTCAGAATTCATATCAATCGTAATTAAATATTCCAGAAACTGGGTTATTTCCCATATCCAGAAAACGGATCGCTATACGTATTAATCGTAACCATTGTGAAGACTAATTTTGTAATTTAAAAAATCTTTGCTTTTATTCTGCTGCAAACAAACAGTAACTACATTGTAAACACATAAATAATAAACAAATGAGCTCGTACTGGCATGCGTTTAACATTTATTGCATAAAACACGCCATCCATTGTTTTCTGCAGTAATTATCACTTAAGAGTTATTATCTCATGCCCTTTTATTTACAAGTTTAAACTTTTCCGATGTTTCTTCCGTGATGGTGGAATCGATATGTTTAATATAAGGTCATAGGAAAGTATCTGCAAGTATTTAATTTCTGCGACAGTAATAGGAAATTACCTACCAGTGCAGTGACTGATTCATTCTTGAGTTTCCCCCCCCTTTAACATGAAATGATGAACTGACCTTTACAAAACATGTTTACGAATAAAATATGAAAACCACGAATAAATATAAAAACCAATTTCACACTCCATTTACTTCAAAATAAATCAATTACTGTAGTAAGTATATTTATAAGCTGATAAGAACAACAAACAAGTATTGCCTCATAACCGTGATACCACAAGACGTAAAGTGTCTCTGATAAGAAATCCTTAAACAAAGATTTATATTGACGATGACAGATAAATACACCATGATACTGCATTTACCTACATAAGAAACTTTAATTATTGATGAGTTTAATTAATCATAGAATCTCTTTAATTACAGAACGAGCATGGCGGTAGGGGCAAATGAACAAAGCGATATACCAGTAAGCACATTCGAAAACAACGAAACATTTGCTGATGAACAAGATTTACTGAGCAACGCAGCTAACAATGAAACACAAGACGAAAATAACGCTGAGAAAATTCAAATAATTAACAAGAGCATTGCTGAAAATAACACTCAGCAAAATGATTACAATGACAAAGCAATAAAACTCGCAACTGAACAGAATCATAATTTAGATAAACAATCTGATAGTTTTGTCAAAAATAATCTTAACAGCAATCTTACTTGTGAAGTCACACCAAATAAAGATACCAACGATGAAAATAAACAATCCAAACTAGAATTAATTAATGAACATCTCAAAAATATCAATAAAGAAGCTGACCTAGAACCGAAAGATGCTGAAGAGAAGAAAGAAGAGAAGAGAACTTCAAGAAGATCGTCTCATTATCTGCAGAACATTCAGATGACTAATTCTTCATTGGGACTAACCTTTGGCTCAGAGAAGAAAGATACAACTTTATTGACCGAGACCAAAACTGTTACTCGCTTTTCACCGTTATGGAAGCAGGTAATGATTATGTGATTTGTTTGTATTTTACTGCTCCGAGTATTCTTAGCGGCGATTATTTTTCACCAAGCGTGATGCATGATTGTGGTTCTATACCTATGCTTAAATGTTGTTGTCGACTTCCAAAGGTCCGGGACCTCAGAGTCCCGAGATTTGTTTAACATAAATTAAAATAATAATGGTTTCATTTATTTGCTTAAAATGTAGGGGTAAAACATGTTATAATACTCCTGCTAATGCAACATAAGAGTTATGACTGTGAAGACTTAGTTTTATACCAACAGCACCTTGACCAATGTTGCTATTGCAAAAAGAATTCTCCTAAACTCAATCCTGGCGGAAGTTTGAATTTTACTTCAACCTTCGCCAAGCTAACAACATAAAAAAAAATATTTTGTGTATTTTTGATATTAATAATGTCAATGCTAAATCCTCATAAATCTCCATGTGCATTTCAGACGTTGGCATCATCAGCTCCGATCCTCCTGACCTTCGTGTCTGGCCTGACGTCAGGGTACTCCGCCATCCTACTGCCTCAGCTGAAGATGAACCCTGGACCCATACCTTCGGATGAAGACACTACGTCATGGATAGGTAATAGACATTGTTGTCATTAATCTGAGTCACTAAATACATAGAAATGCATCTTTAGCATCAGGTGCGTCATTTAACTAACTGGTATTATTAGGACACGCAAGACAAGCCGCTATACCTAACTGTAACTAAGTTCTGAGGTTCTATTTTATTGCCACCACACGTTTCACCAAACAATGTATCAAGAACGAATTCCAGTTGTATGGTAGTGGTTGGAAAAGAAAAATCATGATTATTAGTTTTATTAACCTTCATGTCTTTTTCTCATTACAGCGGCAATGGCAGCATTACCAATGGCTCCAGGGTGCCTCGTCTCCGGTTGGATGATGGAAAAGTTTGGCAGAAAGACGTCCCAATACATCACCTGCGTCCCTCTCCTCCTGGGCTGGATCCTCATCGCCTCGTCCTCCAATCTCGGTCTGATGCTCATCGGAAGATTCTTCACAGGCCTCTGCGCTGGTCTCTCCGGCCCTCTCATCCCTGTCTACATCGGAGAAACAACAGAACCAAAGTACAGAGGGTTCTTCCTCGCAGCAGTATCTTTGGCCATAGCCCTAGGAATCCTTGTTGCTCATGTCATAGGAACGTTTTTAAGTTGGCAATGGACTGCAATCATCTGTTCTGCCTTCCCAGTATTAACCGTCGGATTATTAACTTTTATACCGGAAAGTCCCATCTGGCTGATATCACAAGGAAGGATAGAAGATGGAGTCAAAGCTTTCTATTGGTTGAGAGGATACAGTGAAGAAGCAAAGTCAGAATTAAAAGGAATAGTTGACAGTAAGAAGATAACTGATAGTGCACCGAAAATGTCATGGAGGGAAAAGCTGATAAGCTTGAAGAGTCCCGAGTTGATAAAGCCTCTAGTGATCATGATTATGTTCTTCTGCACGTGTCAATTCTCTGGTGTGAACGCAGTCGCATTTTATTCGATCGAAATCGTTGAGAAGGCCGTCGGGAAGGGTATCGATCATTACCTTGCGATGCTAGTTATAGATTCATTAAGAGTCGTCATGAGTGCTGTCGCTTGTGTAATATGCAAACAATATGGAAGGCGACCTCTATGTTTCATAAGTGGTATTTGGACTTCTATCTCCATGGTCGGGCTCTCAATGTTCCTTTATTGGAAGCCAGAGAACATGTCATGGCTGCCTTTAATGTTCTTAATGTTCTACATATGTGCTATATCTATAGGGTTGGTTCCTTTACCATGGATCATGTGTGGAGAAGTGTTCCCAACAAAAGTGCGAGGCCTGGGGTCTGGTATCAGTTCAGCAACAACATTTGTTGCTTTCTTCATTGTGGTCAAAACAGCTCCAGGAATGATGAGCAATTTTGGAGAAGTCATAACTTTCCTCAGTTATGGAGTTATAGCACTTATTGGTACGGTTGTGATGTTCTTCATACTGCCGGAAACTAAAGGAAAGAGCTTACAGGAAATAGAGGAGAGGTTTAGAAACGGGAAGAAGAGAGCTGGACCAAAAGTTTAATAATTGTATCTGTATTTATTTTTGTTAATGACCAAGCCATATTGTCAGAAGGAAGAATGTACAAAATATAAAATGTGCTGCTCGCTATAAGCGACGTAATAATAAAAACTGTGATATTTAGGTAGTCAATTTAATTAAGATCGGTGCTATTTTATCTACAGAATTATGAATGTAAGTGTAAGATAATTTAATGAAATATAACTTGATATTTTCAAAAGACATAGAGTGATTTCAAATAACTGTATAATATTTAAAAGAATATTCCAAATTATATTCTTTTTATGTACTTGCTTATGCTTATGGATGATTAAGATATTCTAAGAGATTTAATAACATTCCATGTTAAAGACAAAATGTTAGGAAATACTTTTATACATCAAATTTTTCTGGATATTATATTCGACGGCTTCAGTGTCGCGTTGGCAAGAACTTTTCGGATAGGACTTATTGTCAGATCATAAAACAATAGAAGCTGGAAAAGCCAGTGTTGCCTTTTAAAATACCACTATAATTTATTGTAATTTTTGAAAATATATTTATTAGTTATCGGATGTAAAAGTCACTAATGAGTCAAACGCCAAAGAGTTTGGGAATGTTTCAAATAAACAACAAACTGTAGAAAATAACATTTATTATTACAAATTGGTAACAAACAGATTATAAAAATAGTGTCTATGAAATGGCACATTATTTAGTTAAGTTAAATATAATATTAAATGCATTTCGGTACTCATTCTGTCATACAAGTAAGTACTTAAGTACATGGATTCTATTAAATCATATGTTTTTTTGTAGTTTAAAACTTTTGTTTATGTACATTATTAGTTGATATTAATACAATCATCCTACAATATGATTTGTTTTATTATTGTTATATTTTCGTTTCGATTTCCTTGTCCAAAGTGATCTTCCATTAGGTCCTGTCATTGCATGTTCTGTTATATCAGACACATTTTAATTACTGCAAATAATGCGAGCGGTTGGTTCGCCAAAGACCGCGAAATCTCAAGTTCTGCAAGTGAACTCTAACAAAAGCGCAATCATATCTTGCAGTCATTTGAAAGATTTCATGCAATGACAGGGAAGATTCTGGTCTTCTACTTGGATCTTGGCTTGACCAGGCGCGAGGCTGGTGGCGCGAACTTGGTGAAGCCTTGTTGGTCGAACACTGGCAGAAGGTCACGGACCCTGGCTGAGACAGTGCCGCCTGTGACCCTGGGAACAACCAAACTTTAACATTCTGTTAAAAAAGTGCTTGTGCTCTAAACCTCAATGCATATTGTGAAGAATATAGATTAAAATTATAATGATAGTTGTTGCTGTTAGGTTGATCTGCAATCTCGTTAACTTTTACGAGAATAAATGTACTATGCCAGGCTATTTATTTACTTACGTTTGCTTTATAAACTTTGCATCTTCCCAAATAAAATTGTATAAGGATAGGAGAAAGTTCCTATGAAAAATGAAGTGTAAAGAACAAGAGATCTTTAACATCACGCCTTGAAACTCTATACTAAACCGGAAACCAAATACAAGTTATATTGTCCCTGTGCCTTATACTGTATTTTGTACAGGGTATCACTTTCAAATATAGCAGCCTTGGCGCAGCAGGCACCAACTATCTAACACAAAACATCACAAAAATCTCATGCATAGATCAACACATTATTGGCGTCTGTATTGCCACCCTCAAATTTATTATACATGGCGTCAAAAACCAAACAATAAAGGAATAAAACAAAATACCTGCTAGGTTTGATGAGCTTGGCAGCCTGAGCCGGCGTCGCGAGCTCAGTAGGAAAGAACGTGGCTCCGTAGAAGTCCAGGCCATTCTGCAGCAGGATGTTAGCTTCCTCAATGTTGGCCAACGTGACACGGATTACGCTGTTGGCTTCCTTCGGAATCATGCTGCTCGCCAACTCGCCATCAATAGTCGTGAGGGCACGGGATGATGATTTCTCCATTGGCTTGGGAGTGGAGGTTCCTAAAAGAAAAAGGATGTTATAGTTGATGGATATGGTGTGGGGTTATTAAGCAAAGAAAATTAAGTCACAGAGACTAGCGGATGTTAGTAAATTTTGAAAGGTGCTTCCTAATGGTTAATATTTCAAATACTTTTATAATATGTTGCCATCATCATCGGGGAAGTATTTGTATTTTCCTAATGATACCCCATGGTTATAACATTTAATTAATAAAAAGTTTACAGTGGCAATACATAAAACAGCTAGAAAATATTTAAAACGATGGACACTGAATCAGAGAATGGTTCAAAAATATATCAGTCACAACCACCACTCTCAAAGCGCCTGGTAATCGTCGAAGCGCGTATTGCTATCAAAGCTGATAAAGAAAGGTGCGATACTGATACCTATGCTATACCAACCAGTGTTTCCGTCCCTGGGGGACCCGGAGAAGTGCAGGCGCACCACCTCAACGACGGAGGTGAACTTGTAGAGGGCATGGCGGACGTCCTCCTCGGGGACCTCATCGGGTATGTCGTACACATAGATGGTGAACGTCTTCTGAGGTCTGCAGGGAATGGCGATCTGAAAAAGCAAGAAGTTGAATTAATTATTGGTAAGTTATACAGAGTTTAGCGGTTCTGATAAAGGAACGATCAATATGGCCCATAACATTAGTTAGCTTAATTGTTACTAAGACGTTTTCCAAGTAAAATTTGTCGGAATAAAGAACCTAAATAGAAGTAAGAAAATAATGTAAGCTTCTAATATGTAAACAAGTATTAGAATCCATATGAAGAAATAAAAGAAGGGCGAAGAGGAGATTCAAATAAAAATCACAGTAAAATGAGAGAATCAAAGGATACAGGAAAGGAAGCATTGAAAGCATAACAAAAAAAAAGCATTGTCAAAAGCAAACATTTTAGAAACAAAAACCAATTACCTTCCTATAAAATCTGGATCCAGTTACTTTATGGAAACCTTTTTTGAAGACCATCTGGTAGTCATCAACGCTGGAGAATTTGAAAAGGATGCCAGTGGCTGTCTTGGTGAGTGAGAAGCAGCCTTTGAACTCCATCTTCTCGCAGATGGCCGAAGCTTTCTCCATGCTGAGGCCGTGAGAGGGAGTGAGGAGGAAAGCGCCTTTGGTCAGGAAGTGCTCGGAGTCCGAGATATCGGACTCACTCTCTCCGCCCTTCATCAGAGTATGGATCTGTTCCTTCCACATGTAAGAGTCTGACATCTGGCAAGGAGTTCATTTTAATTACCAAATGTTTTACAAAACAAATAAAATTTTCCAAGATATTCAAATGACTAACGGGGGTTCCTTAAGGTTCTATATTGGGTCCTCTGCTTTTTAGAGAATAATCTTAACTTTTGATGATGTTCTCTATAAAGTATTATCAGTAAATAAACAGATAAGGACATAGCCAAAATAATAACGATTACTAACAACAAACTGTAACAGACTCTAACTGACTAAGCATTAAAATCCGCCCATCAATTTTAAAATCGTTAACTCAATCGATTTATGGATGATCAAGAAAAATAATCCTAATAAGAATACAATAGATCCTATGAATAGTGTTGCGACAGTAATGATCTATAATTGCGATCTGCTTGACTGGGCATAGGGTGCGCACACGCAAGAAATGCTGCGAGCTTAATTGTATGTAGCATTGTTCTTTTAGTTTCCGGCTGTCAAAAGTTTCTGGAGGATTTATGAGTCGGATATTTGGGGTACTGTGTTACTAGAGCAAAGTAAACTTGATTGATATATTTATGACCGTTAAACACAAACGTCTTACTTGGATTTTAAGTTTGTATATTAAAATCTTGGATTAGCTTTTTTCGACAGATTACATGTTACGCTTGTCATCGTTTCATCAGACAGTAGAACTTTAATGACAGTTACTGCTAGGGATTTTATTATTATCATGAGAACGATCAATTACATTCACTTTCATATACCTAATACAACTAGTGACAAGACAGGACTCCTGGGTGTGACTGTGAGCCTTATTTGGAAAAAAAATACGCTTTTTAATTCCTTCATTAAAAATCAAATCAGAATGTATACGCCGTTATAGCTAGTATTGAAATGGACGATACAAATATAACTTCCTAATTAAAAACAACAAAGTTGCCATCATAAATTGAAATTAGTGCTATCTTTAAGACGCAATACATTGCGTAGGAGTAAACCCAATTACTAGAGACGTTACTAACAAAACAGGCATTGTATAATTACGCCATTAAAAGTGGGCGAGTAGGTTGGAAACGGACAAAATTGCCGTCAATTGCCTTATGCTGTCCCACGGATCTATACCACCTTATATGGTACAAATTGGTGATACTCATTAATTGGTTAATTCTCACAGAGTGGCTTGGGGTCAAATTGGACCAATTGTAAGACGATTTTAGTGAAAAATTATTGGTTGAGTCCAACGGAAGACGTAGTTGGTGTTAATTAAAAATATATGAGAGTCAAGGATGTCTAAAAAAAAACTATGTCATTATAATAACTTGAACAACTATAATTACATAGTATCAAATTTATGAAATCGGTTTTCCTAACTAAAGTTGCTTGTAAAGTTAAAAGAAACTTCCATAAAAGGATCGAATTTAATGAATTCTATAACTTATGTCAAATTCATAATTATTAAATAAATTACACACATCAAAAGTGTCTAGGGATCAAGCATTTTTATGCGGATTTCTTGAGATTGAGATGTGGCTTTGTAATAAATTTATGATTTTATAAATTTATATGGATCCTTTTTGGTGCATTTCATAATTTGAAACAGGAACTGTCAATCAAATTCGAGTAAAAGATGAAAATCAGCTGTCAATATTTTCCCTATAAAAACATACAACGCATTGAAGACATTATTAGTGCTACTGTTTCCCTACTACTGATTAAAACCAACGTTATTATGGAGCGGCGACGTCATTTAAGCAGGGAAGAAATGCTCAGAGCCGTGGGAATGATAGAAGCTGGTTCCCGGCAACGTACTGTGGCTTTAGCTCTGAATACAAGTCAGAGTGTTATCAGTCGACTTTGGACACGTTACCGAAGCACTGGTACCGTGGCTGAGCGCCATGAAGGACGGTATCGCTGCACCACACGGAGACAAGACCGATACATTCAAATCTTAACTCGAAGAGCTCCAACAATAACCGCCATGATGTTAGCCGTGAGGCTTCATCACTCTTCAGGGAACTTAATTAGCGACCAAACAGTCAGAAACCGCTTGCATGAAGTGAACCTTCATTCCCGAAGACCGCTACGGGTACCACCTATAGCAATGCACAATCGTAGGATTCGATATCAATGGGCTCTTGAACACAGAAATTGGGCAGAAGAACAATGGCGTTTCGTGTGCTTTTCTGATGAGTCTCGTTTTGGTATGAGACCGGATATAAGACGTATACGACACTGGAGAACCCCTGGACGCCAACAGCGATTAAAATCCTGCCAGGAAGTCCATCCTTATAGTGGTGGAACCATCATGGTATGGGCGGGTATTTGGATCGGCGGAAGAACTGAGTTGATTTGGATCAGAGGCAACCTCAACGCTCAAATTTATGCTGAGACGATTGTATCTGACGTCATCGTTCCTCTACAAGTGCAAATCGGTCCCTTATTTCAGTTAATGCATGATAATGCACGACCGCACACCGCAAGAGTTGTAAGACAGACTCTCGCCGCAGCTAACATCAATGTCCTGCCCTGGCCTGCTCAGTCGCCAGACTTGAACCCGATTGAGCATGCATGGGATATGCTACAGAGAAGAGCTCTGCCGAATATGGAGGGTATCCAGTTGCAAGAAGACCTTTTTTTGTTGTTACAACGAACATGGGCGGCCATTCCACAGCGTGATTTGGATGAACTCATTTTGAGTATGCCAAACCGATGTTCTTGTGTTGTTAGTGTTCGCGGTAGAAACACGGATTATTAATTGTTTAAGTTACCCAATAAAATTTTAAAGAAAACTGTTATTTCAGTCTTTTAGTTAGTGGTTCAAATGTCAAAAATCCCTTTATTAGGAAAATGGCAAATTTCTTTATTAATGCAAAGGTGACTTGGTTTATCGTTACTGTGACAAACGAAAACACTTTATTTGATGAATCCTTAAAGAAAATTTAAATTAATATCAATCAAGAGAAAAGTTATTGCAAAAATATATGTTGATCCCTAGACACTTTTGATGTGTGTATATTGTGTATATATTTTGATTTTGGAAGGTACTTAAAGCAAACAATTGGGTATTTGAAAGGGAAATAATAACGTAACTTTTTATAAACTGTCAAAACGCGGAATTTGTATGTGATTTGTACGAATATAGCAATATGACGTCACAGATTTTTAGAATCAAATGGAATAGGTAAAATTGCAATTATATCTTCGCATAATATTTAATTTCTGTACGATGATGGAATTTTTTAAGACAAGCGGTGTTTTTTCTATGTGATTTCATATGTATTTTATTTTTGACTGTTTCAAATAGTCAATTGGAATTTACACAATAATATCACTTTTTACTTTCAGTTGCAAGAGCACTGAAAGTTTTCTTGTATTTAACTGCATAGGTGAGGCAACACATACAATAGGTGAAAGATGTGTACTTTTCACATTTTGGATCGCTTATTCTCACAATAAATAAAATACCTACAGTCTTGGATAAACAAAAAGGCTAGAAACTTACTGTTTGTAGGTGTTGAGAGTAATACAGAAATTAAAACTTACATTTACTAACGGATAGATTTCTGCCGTACCTGAGTATTACACGCGCAAATAGATAATAATCTAAAGGCTGTTTTAATATAGTATTATAAAATAAAAAAATATTCATAAAATTGATAGGTATTCAAAATTTACTGTGATCACAAATAATACAGTCGAAGTTAGTTGCTTCCCCTTTCAGAATTTCGTGAGATTAGAGAGCTTTTTTAAACAGATTACCTTTTAAGTGAATTCAGTGATAGAAGAATATATGAAAAAACAAAATAAAAACACGATATGTGAATGAATGAAAAAATGAATTATATATTTTTTTTTAATTCTCACTGAAAGTAGTTAAAAACGAGAATGGAGAATATTTAATCCCCTTATAAGAGACTCGCTACAAAACTAATACGTACAAAACTACGAAAGCTTTATACACGAAACTTTTAGTACATAATTTCTCACGCACTGTACGATTGGTAGCAAAAAATGCAATATTTTAAAGACGACGAAGGGAGACTTTTACTGAGATCCTACCTTTTTAAAATCTTAGCAAAGTATTATTTTTTCCGTAAAACTTAGTATTTCAACTATTTTTTACAACAAACCATTTGTAGGCAAAACTGCATTGCAATTTTTAAAAGGAACTATTTTTCAGAGACTACCAACCTTTAAAGAGGATTATAAAAAAAATAAACTATCTGATGAACTTAAGTAATTTGAACTATTTCTCGCAAGAAACACTTTGAAGAAAAAGCTTAGCAAATAGGTATTCTACCACTAGAACTGACCTGTCTTCCTTTATCGTTGTTCTTCTTCTTGGTCCCAGTGGGGGTGTGCTGTGAGCTCTTGGGTTCTTCCTCCTGCTTGTTGTGCTCGGTGTCTGAAGCTCCTTCTGCTAAGGACATATTGTGTCTGACGGGGACGCTCGGCCGCCGGCTGTTTTCGTTGCAGAATGAGCGCTACTGATGCGTGGAAGACCGCTCCTAGCTTTGGAGGAATACGGACGCAGTGGAGTCGTGTTTAGGCTATATTTTTTTTGTGTAGGTAGGATTGGCTTTGGTATTTACCTGTTAAAACAAATGTGTGTGTTAAATAAATATGTAGGAGATTTCATGTGCTTACTTGAAGATGGATTATATCTCTGTTTTTATTATACCAGTGGACAACTAAAAGATAGGTGGGAAAGGTTGGGCACAATTCTGTTTGTCCTGACATTAAAATACTGATTTGCTTAGGGTATTATCTACTCTAGTGAAATTGATCTAAAACTGGTGGAAATCTTTCTTACATAGATTTAATGCCTACGAATGTTTTGTCAGCATATAATTGCTCTGTTTTAGTCCACAGGCGTCGCGCGCGCCGGTACATAGTTAGTTATCCTGTCGATAGGTGGCATTCACAGGAAAGTAATATGTAACTCTTATTGATAATGTATTAGTGATTTGCCTAATATTTCCATTACCAATCCATTCAGTTAAAGGGTAAAGGGGGTTTTCGGGATAAAGGTTTATTTATCCAGAAAACTATCTACATAGTCTAGGTAAAAGAGTGTCTTGCCCGCTCTTCTCCATAGGTAATTACTGTTTTGGAATGAGCAACTAGCTCCCTCTTTCTGACTGACTGACTTCTTGACTATTCAAAAGTTACAGGCACTTTTGAATCGTCACGAGGAACTGTTTTTTTTAAATAAATTCTTTGAGTTTGAGTTGACTCTTCACCCAGCAGTTTTATTGTCATGTATCTATCCCACTCTTTTGGAACCTTAACCCAATTATCTTACTAGATATACTTTCTCTAAAAACTAGTAGCATTGCTTATCCTAAACCATTATGCTGTTAACAAGATTACAGAAAAAACACATGTGAAATAGACTTATTGGTTAAAAATTTTAACGTGAACAATAAAATGTAAGACAGAGTCAGCTCCACAGTTTTGGTTTAATTTTTATTACAGGAACTACTGTAAGTATCCGAATATACCTATATCGTAATGTCGTAACCGAGATAGCTTTGATATAAAGGACCTTACACACCGAACGTCTTAGTTTTCTTTCAATGTTTACCCTAGAATGCTTTGGAACTAAACACTGCGTTATACCCGCTTCTGCCTATCAACCAGCCTATAATGTTTCCACTCCTGGGATACAAGCCTCCTCACTTCGAGAGGGATTGAGCCGTAATCCACGTCGCGAAGTGCGGGTTGGTGGACATGCCTGGAATTGATGAAAAATTGTTTTAATCTGAGTTTAGTCCATAAAAGCTCTTAAGCTGTCATACGGATAGAACCATAGGGTAGGACGCCTTCATATATAAAATCATGGGCAAGATCTTTGCACAGATGGAAGAAGGGACGTACAGTCGACTGCACGTCAGTTGTAATAAACAAACTAGTATAGGCTGGGCTCTTATTCTATCCAAACTCCGTGCTACGCTAGGATAACTTAAAGCCAACATGTTTCCAACGATGTGCGGCCGACTATACCTACATACAAATGTTTCCATACCTATCAAGATACAAAATGGACTAAGTAGTACAATAGATTCTTATTATTTAATTAAATGTCCGAGTTTTACCCACAATTATATTAATATCCTTAAGAGTATCAAACTGTAATACAATTGAATAAACCGCGCCGCCCACTGGCACCAAAATGAGAAAACCACATAGAATTAAATACGAAGCGAGTTGTAGAACAATATAACTACTGTTTTGTAATTGTAGGTAAAATCCACTGAGTCAGCAGTTGTTTTGATCATAGCTTCTATGTAATATGTTAACTAGTGTCTGCCAGCGGCTTCGTCCGCGTTGGTTGGTTGTCGGAAATTATCCCACGGGAATCCACCGGGATAAAAAGTATGCTATTCTAGACTATAATTTATCTTTGTGCTTAAGTGCTCCTATGGAAAAAGCACAATGCAAGAGCGAGCAAAGCGATCATGAAGTTCATAGCACCTCGCTTTAGATATGTAAGATTTTTTTTGACCGGTTATACAGTAATAGCAGTTACTTTATCAACTTATACAGAAACGTCATAGACTGAAAAGAATGTAGGAAGCGAGAGCGAGCGACAATTTTAGAGCGGATTGGTGAGGTTTTCTTTTAAGAGCCTCGAAGTAACGTCGAGGGCAGGTTTTTTTTTAAATATACAGTGTGTTAGGTTATACGAGGGACATACTTTCAGGTTGTATAGTACTCATGGAAATCAACTTTGTCCATGGGACCAACTCTGAAATATAAAAAAAATATCAGCTGTTCTATACATTTTGACGAACTATGCAAACATAAATGTACTGAACAGCAGCTTTTTCATGATTTCAGGTATAGTTCCATAGTCAAAGTTGTTCATTTTCATCAGTATAGTACCCTCGAAAGATATGTCCCTCGTTTAACCTATCACACTGTATATTTTGGATGGTGAGGCCAATGAAACACGTGGCCATGCAACTACCTCGAAGACAAATAGACCGTATAATAGGTATGTCGAATCAATTGACTCGCCTGTTAATTCAAATAGCCTCGTATGTAAGCTTCTTAAGATATAACCTATAGTAACGCAGTTTGATGAAATGCCCATAAGTTGTCAATGATCTATGACGGTGGCATACCCGCTTGTTCTGCCGATCCCCCAAGTTACAGGACTGAAGGTGATCGATATACGTTACGATGTTAACGAACTGTGCCAAAATTTTTGGGTCCCTTGTGGGAATGGCGAAACATTAATGGTTCTGTGTGTTTTTTTTTTTACTGTTGAAAATCTAACATTCCATGCCTCACGGTGTTTACGACCTGATAAATCGAGATTTATTTTACTATATGTTAGTTTAACAATTATGTGTTAAGCCTTCCAGAATATTTTTTCTGAATTATGGTGAAAATCGCAGTAGCAGTATTTATAAATACATTAAATTAAAGCTGCTATTTCGAACTGTCAGTGAGACCGCGTTGTGGTTTTAAACACCGCAATTGTTATTTTTTTTATTGATTCTGTGTAACTGAGTTAAAAACGATGTTCGTGTAGTTCCACCCAGAGTATTACTGAGGCCACTACCTACTCCCGTGCGTTTAGGGTGCTACATACTCCGGGTTGCTTCTGACAAATTCCAGATCGAAAAACTCAATAAAACTTTGCTCGAACCGGGAATCGAATCCAGAACCTCATGCTCTGCAGTAGCGCTTGCAACCACTAAACTTATGAGAGCATTCATATTTCAGTTGCAATTTAACTTGGTAAGCGGGCCAACTATGTTGGGGACGCCTTCCAGCCTAGCTGCATGCAATTGAATAACAGTATTTTACATGGAGAGACTGCATATCTGATCACCACAATCTAGTAACTGTAACACGATACGCCTTGGTAAGAATAGTGTCAGACTTTCAGGGTTATCACTACCAGTAACGACTGTCAGTTCTACAAGAGACAGCTGCGACCAACAGCTTGACGTGCTTTCCGATGCACGTGAACAGGTCACCCATCAGATGGGCTACTAAAGCTATTACAGCACTGGGGTCTGACTGTATGGTGTGACAACTTTCTCTAGGAAAACACACAAACTTACTTTCATAAAAAACCTTTAAACGACGTCATTCGCCTGATAAATTACGGACGCTAAATAAGTATTCGTCCTAACTCAGACCTGGTCGCTCACCGAATCGCAAAAGTTCCGCCTTAGGGTTAGCCAAAGAGCTATGGAGGGCAGCGTTTTGGGCATTAAACGAACTGACCGAATACGAAATACTGGCATCCTTTACGTTGGCAAAAAGGCAGCCAACCTGAAATGGGATTGGGCGAGTCAGGTTAGCCGCATGCATAGTGACCGCTGGGCAATAGTCGCAACGAGATGGGTGCCTGAGGATGGACCGCCGTCGAGTCTGGCCCAGGAAGAGGTGGCGAGACGACTCAGACGCATGCCGCAAAGGATAGATCGGGGTGGCTCAAAATGATGTCTGAAAGGATTTGGAGTAGGCCACAGCAGTGGGACAGTGTAGGAAAACAAAGAAAAGGATATTACGTGACACAGCTTTATGGATCTATATAGAACAGTAAAGTAGGTAACCTACCTAGATTATCTATCACTTCAGAAGCTGCTGCTACTCAGCTACTGACCTGCCAAACTAATCTGAAATTACAAGCATTCATGAGATTATCGGAAGCTGATAACAAAAACAAAACACGACACAGATGCTTGTATGCATTATCAGTGATTATCACCAAGTAGCGGCGTGTAGTGACGGACTGCGAGATCTAGAAAGAAATCAAGGAAAGGGCCGGTTTAATAAATAAAACAAATAGTGTGGGAGTGTGTTTAAGTAATTACTTTTTGGACCTACTAAACAGATTATATTTTTTTATTTATTTTATTTTTACAAACTGTATAACAATTTTTACATTTCCACATTTGTATAACAATGTTATGAAATAAAATTAAGGAAAACAACTAGGTATGCCCTGATAAACTACTGCAAAACTCCAAACATTCACCCATTGAAGAAATCGTCACTTAGTACTTTCCTTGGCAGGTTATTAAATAATATTGCACTGCGTATACATAAAGCGTCACGCCTATAATTTGTTGTTGTGATCGGCGAAACTAACGAAACGAAACGAAACTAGTTCCGCAATTGTAAAACTAATACAAAACCTAGTTCGGCTCAAACTAGTTCGGCACAAACTAGTTCGGCACAGACTAGTTCGGCACAGACTAGTTCAACACTAACTAGTTCGGCTCAAACTATTTCGGCTCGAACTAGTTCGGCTCAAACTAATTCGGCAAAAACAGTTCGGGACAAACTATTTCGGCACAAACTACTAGACAGTTGAGCTATCGTTTGACCGATTGTTCGGTGACAGTAGACCGATCGTAAGTTATTGGCACAAACTAGTTCGGCACAAAACAGATAAGTAAGCACAAACTATGTAGTTCGGCAATAACTAGTTCGGCATTCGGCACAAACTAGATTGGCTCAAACTAGTTCGGAACAAACCAAAATTTTTGACACATAACATTAATCAGATCTTTTAAAAGTGCATAGTGCTTGTGTACCTTATAATATTACTTAAACTTCTATATCGTGCTTGTTAGATCCTAAGTTTTGTACTAGCCGTGAGAACCTGTAATTGTTTTATGGCTCTTAAACAATTGTTAATCTTCTGTTTTAGCTATTGGTTAACGTATAAATAAAAATAAAAAAATATTAAGTCTAACTCCGACCCTCCAACCAGGCTCCAAATTATACAAAAAATACCAGTACTTCATAATTTTCCTGGTGTAGAATTGAAATCAAGGACTCTAGACTTGCCAATCCTTCCACTCGACCAATGTTGACAAGCAACTAATAAAAACGTAATTAAAGTTACATGTCCCGGTACAATTGGAGATCTTATCTCAATCGACATCGAACGCACTACCTCAAGGTCAAAGACCATACGGCTACAAGATCAATGATGCAAGCCAATTTATTGATTGTCATGCTACCATTAATTATCCACTTATTAATTAATTTAGCAGGGGGTCAATCTCTAACAAAAGTACGGTAGTCATTTCCGAAATCAAAGACATCGACTTCCAAAATGTTTTTAAACAAATATTATTACTTTGTTTTGGCCCCGTGTCCCGTTGCCCAGCGAATTTTTCCCGGGTAAAAAAATGGTGCATGTTACTGTCTGGTCCATACACTGTAGCATAATCAGCCTTTAATATTCCCGCTGCTGGGTCACGGTGAGCGTCCTCTCTGTGAAAGGGAGTGGGCCATCATCCACCACGCGGGCCCAGAGTAACAAAGTACATAGATGTCACATGTCTTCGAATTTATGGTCATAAATTCGTGACCTAGGCCCTTAGGTCATGCCAGTTTCCTCACGATGGTTTCAGTAAGTCGTGGTTGTTAGGAGTGGGCCACCACTTTTTTTTTTTTGAGGGTGGGAAATCATCCATTGACTTCTCCCGCTCTGGGTGGAGCGGAAGGGGGTGCCAGACTCTTACTGACTAAAACCAATCCATGTTCCTTCTGTAGCCCTTTATGTTCCGGGGTAGCGGTAACCCTTTCGGACAATCCCGCGTAATGGGCCACCACTGATCGCAACAGTTATTAATTCAAACCATACACTATATCTGCGCTTTAATCACGTTCATCCGTCGCTCCTTCGCTGCGTTAAAGAAGATAAACGCGAAGGAAATAATAATAATAATAATATCTTTATTTGTATAGAATGCAGGTATTACAATTATGGTGTTCATTTCGATATAGTCCCAGTACATTCTGCCTGTTGGCATACAAAAAATATGTGGTTTACTTACAGATAATTAAATTCAAAATGAGATCATGACTAAGTCCAAAATTATAGATAAAGTGAAGCATTATATCA
The DNA here is from genome assembly GCA_951799385.1 of Hyppa rectilinea. NCBI lineage: Eukaryota > Metazoa > Arthropoda > Insecta > Lepidoptera > Noctuidae > Hyppa > Hyppa rectilinea. The sequence continues at coordinate 12,797,487 of OX637326.1, forward strand.
CAAATCATCATTGATAAAATCGGTAACAGAGTAATAACATTTCTCTATCAGCAATGACGACAGGAGTTTCTTAAATTTTATTAAGGGCTGATCCTTAATGTAATTTGGCAATTTGTTAAATATAATAGGTGCCATGCCATTGATGTTTTTTCTAAGCAAAGCAGTCTTATATCTACCAGTACACAATAGACTCTGATATTTTGATCTCATGGCAGCAGTTCGCATCCTCGTATCATTCAGTGAAGGAAATAGATGCTTATTAGTTTTAACAACTATAGCTACTTCGAGAATGTATAAACTAGGAAAGGTTAGTATTTTGTGTTTCTTGAAAAAAGGAATGCAACTATCTGTAACCTTGAGACCAAAAATGGATCTTACGCACCGTTTTTGAGCTTTAAATATAGACTCCCTTTCGGAACAATTACCCCAGAATACTACACCAAACCTTAAAACAGAGACCACCAAACCGTGATATGCAACCATTAATGTATCAACGTTAACTTTCTTGGACAGATTGTAGAGAGCATACGCAGACGTGCTTAATCTTTTGCAAACTTCTTCAGCCTGCGGTTTCCATGTTAATTGACTGTCAATCAATATACCCAAGAATTTAGCCACGCTAACACTGTCAATAGTTTGCCGTTCATAATTAATTTTTAAATTTAAGGGATGAATTTTTTGGTAGAAATGCATTATGTTTGTTTTATTGAGGTTTATGATAAGATTATTATTGTTGAGCCAGTTTATTATTAATCTTAGAGAATTATTTATTTCATCTTCGTAAAGTTTTTTGTTGAGGCAGTCTATTAGGATCGTACTATCATCGGCAAATAATACACAAGGGTATGGGATGTGTCGAGGTAGATCGTTTATATACAGCAAGAATAATAATGGCCCAAGAACGCTGCCCTGCGGAACGCCATATTTAATTTCCCTAGGACCAGATAAATATTTGATCTCACGTTTTAATTTGACGCATATCTTTGAGATTTCAGTATATTGGAAACGTCCACTTAGATACGATTTTATTAGACGTAGAGCATTTCCTCGTATACCGTATGTATCAAGTTTGACCAAAAGCGTTTCATGGTTTATGTAATCAAAAGCTTTGGTCATATCGGTAAAAATGGCACAAATTGGTATTTTATTATCTACATTAACCATAATTTTATTTATTAGATCGTATATGGCCATATTTATATTTTTATTTTTACGAAAACCTTTTTGTTCCTCACACAATAGATTATATTTTGACAGAAACGAATAAAGTGACTCATAAATTACTTTTTCAATTATTTTGTAAAATACGGGGATTAAAGCTATTGGTCTATAGTTAGCCATGTCTTCTTTATTGTTCTTCTTATGGAGTGGTTTAACTATTGTGGTTTTAAGACTATCGGGGAATGTTCCATCGGATATGCTCGCGTTAATAATGTGGCTTAGAGGGTTAGCTATAGTAGAACAGACAAATTTTATAACGTTTATTGAAATACCGTCATATCCATAACTCTTCTTGTTCTTTAAAGATTTGATCACCCTAACAATGTCTTGAGGGACAACAGGGGCCATGAAAATAGAATGAGGGTTATGCGTTATTCTTACAGCATTTTTAGTCGTGTTCAGGGGTGGATCTGAGATCTGATCAATGAAGAAATCGTTGAAAGATTGAGCTATTTCCTTAGGGTCTGTTAATATTAAATCATGTTTTTTTATTCTTGTTATGGGTTCACTTATAGATTTTGTACTATTTATTATTTGCCAGGATGTTTTAGATTTATTTTTAGAATTTTTAATTAGAAAGTTGTTCTGTGCTTTCTGGGTCAGTTTGATAATTTTTTTAAATTTAGTTGAGTATTCTTTAAATTTCGTTTTATTTTCACTAGTAGGGTTAAGCCTGTGTTTCCAGAGTAATTGACGTTGTTTTTTACTGCAGATTCTAATACCTCTAGATACCCATTTGATCTTTTTTTCAGATCTTAATATTACTGTTTTAAAGGGAAAACATAGTTCATACAGGAGTTGAAATATTTCTAAAAAATTATCATAGGCTTCATTTGGGTCCTCTGTGCTATATATATCTGAAAACGATAAGTTTTTGAGATGATTTCTAAATATAATTAAATTTTCTTCAGATATGTCTCGTCTCAATGTTTTCCATTTTTTAACTTGACTTAACTTACTAACTTTCATAGTAAATATTTGAGCCGTATGATCGGATAATCCGAAATCAATTATTTCACTTTGGCAGTTTTGTTTTGAATTGTGCGCAAAATTATCTAAGCAAGTTTTACTATGAAATCTGGTCGGTTCATCTATTTCAAGCTTCAAATCGTAATTCATGAGAAAATATTCAAAATCCATGCTAATTCTGTTCCTTTTCAGAATATCTATATTAAAATCTCCGCACATAATATTTTTTTTCTTTGGTTTGGAAATCTTTTTAAGTATTATATCTAGGTTTTCATAGAATTGGTGTAGATTAGTGATTTTTGGTGGTCTATACACACATAGAATTATAAGTTTTTGTGAAGGTAATTCAATTGCGCAACATTCTATAATTCCCGTTACCGAATGTCTCACAATGTCAGGCAGTTCTTTAAATTCAATGTCTTTTTTAACTAAGATACAGGCTCCACCGCGCTTAATGTTTTGTCTAGAATAACATGCCGCTAGTTTATAATTTGGTATATGTAAAAGTTTCTCTTGGCCAGACATTATGAAATGTTCGGTTATACATATAACATCTAAATTAATTTGTTTACTTAACAATTCTTGTACATAAATAACCAGTAAGTCGGACTTGCTTAAGAGACCGGCAATATTTTGATGCATTATATGAATATGATTAAAGAAAAAAGTGTAGTTTTTCTTTTTACGGGCTCTTTAAAGTTTAAGTGTATTATGGAATACATAATGGATCTACTAGGTGAACAGGATCCTTCATTATCAGCCAATAGCAGTCCAAAGCCGGTCATAAGCCTCTCCAGTTGTACACAACAACAGGATCCTATTCTAAGTCAATCTGTGTTGTCTTGTCGCAACCGTGTTGGGGTCGGCCGCTAAGCTAACCGGCAGCCTATCTGACCTCCACAACCCAGTTAATACGATACTCCGTGACGTGTAAGATCTTTGACGGGTAGTAATGTTCATTTCACTCCTTGAAAAGACTGACTTTCGGTCTTCTGACTACTTGTCAATGATCTACGAATATTTTTAATGTAAACACTAAATTGGCATGTTGCGTTTAGAAATTTTGAGAAGTGTCGTGCCTCGTGATGGGCCCGTGGTTAAGGCCTCGCCTCTTCCGTACTAGGTAGTAGTGGGTACAAATCCCGACAAAGTAACAACTTTTTAAATTCATATTATGTTCTTTCTCAGTTAATCTAAGACATGTGTATGGAAAACATAGCAAGAATACCTAGACTTATACATAAGTTATGGTAAGTTTGAATACGCCAACCCATCTCGAGCAAGCGCGATGATTATTGATGGTGCCTACGCCCTATCAATGAATATATAAATAGGCCTTCACCCTGCAGAGGGACGGTATCATGCTCATATTTAATGTTGCGTTATTGCCTTATTGGTCAGCTCAGTTCATCGTTCCGTGCGCATGCGACGCGCGGTCGCTAACCCGCTTAGCATAATTATCCAAGATTACCTAATATTGTGGTACCAAGTAGGTGCGTCCATTGTATACTTACCAAGTAGGTATGATGGCATATTACCATTCTTTTAAAATTAAATATTCGTTCTGTGAGTCTGTTATCACCAATTTCTAAAGTTGCTGCCAGTAATGTGGTTTATAACAATTCTTTGGAGTATTTTCTGTGTCAGAAGGCTTTCGTTCTTGCACAGTTTTACTTTGGTATAGTTTCACTCGTAACCATGACAATAGTAAAGGTGCCTACGGATTAGCTCGACTTTGTTGATCGTCACAAATCATAATAACTACATTATAAGTGAAAAAATATTACTGTCTTTTATTTTTGTTTAATTAAATCGCATCATTGAGTATCTACATAACTACAAGACTGCTAAAAATAACTAGACAAACATTTTGGAACCGGCCCCCTTTATTGCAACATTCCTCTCTTGCATTTGATATCTAAATGTCCTTGCATTTCTACATATCTACCTTATAAAGGTAGGGCCAAACCAGTAGTCGACTGGACTTAGTAATATTACGAAAACCAACTTGTAAGATCTACCTACAGACAAAGCTTTAAACGCTATATTAAAGTCCAGATCACAGAATTAATAAATAAATTATTCATGTTAATGACGTAGTCCATCCATCGGCCGGTTATTTGTGACACTGTGCGCTGTGGATGTGTAGTTCAACACATCGCGTAGTATTTTACGTATTTCAAATTAAACTTAGTTCGTTGCGTGTCTGTATGTTTGCGGGAGCGCTTGCGTTTCGTTATGTTTGTGCTAAGTTTTCCAACAGCATTGTAATCAATTATTTTATTAGTTTCGACACCAATTAAATATATAATATTATATAAAATCTTATAAATCTCAGTTTTCTATAAGTATTGACAAACTTTTCGCTGAAAACTAAAATGAAACACCCTGTTTACTTTTACTTCATTATGATCACAAAAAAGATATTAGAGGTTTATCCTTACCTTTTTAATCAGCTCTGTGATCTTAATAACCTAATGTTGTTAAACTTGTGGGATAAAATTGATGAAACGGTGCTAGGTACCACTTCAGTGCGGTCTGTCCGTCGGTCGGTCCATCTGTCACACTAATTTTTTTGGTACAAATGTATCATTTAAGCCGATGATTGGATTACGCAATAAGATAGAGTATGATAGATTCAACGATAAACGTACCCAATAATAATTATGTAGATTTTTCTAAAGGTTGTGATGGAAAGCCACGACTTTCGACGTTGCGAAAAATAAAATGTATTTGAATTAAGTAGTGTAATCTCTTCCTTTTCTAATAAACAAAACTCTAATATTTCAGACTATTTCTGTCCATATTATTTAGTTAGCATTAAATTAAGACTATGTAAATCACGACGAGGTAATCAATTCATGCAATTAACATAAAATATAAACATTTTGGTATAAATTAACTAAACATTGTAAATTGTTTAATGTTATTTATTTTTTGAAAACAAACAATAAAAATATGGTTGTAAACAGGTAGTGAGAAAAAAGAAATTACATAATAATATGTGTAGCTCACGACGTTATCCACATCTTAAATACCTACTACAGATTTCATATCGACCTATTTGCACGACGAGTGAAATTAAACGTAAAATTCTTAAATGAAGAGCAGAGCAAAAAAAACATTACTCTTTAAACATTAACAAATCATTAAGTACTAAGTTTATTTTAGAAATCTTAAGTTATGTTTTTTGTATGACATAGTTAAAAATAACACCGTTACAGAATATAAGAGAAAATATTAGATAGGGAACACCGCATTTTTTACGAGCAAATCCGGGCAAAAAAGCAGTATGTCACACATGTTGTTTTTACAAAACCGGTCGAATTAATATTCCGAACATATCTCCACAGTAGCTTCGCACACCAAAACTTACCTTATTGCTTTCCGATAGAGTTGAATATGAGTAAGCAGTGAAAGTTACTATAATTTAGTATATATTTCTTAGAACAAAACTGGTGATTATTTCTATTCAGTAGTTCTATCGCCATTCGTGTGAGATGTAGATTTTACCGAGTTATTTATATAAAATAAATTGTATTTTATGTCGATAATAATATTATTATATCATTTATGACAATATTTAATCGCGAAAGTTAAGTTGATGTGAATTTTTTGTGCTTTTAAATGTCAAAACAAAGGATTTCGCCTTTTTTTAAACAAGTAAGTTTGGTGATATTACAATATTTAGGTAAAACACGCGTGTTCCATCACTGCGTGCGACTATTTCTAGTGCTATTTTTCTTTGAAAGTGTTACCGTGAATAAACAATGTCTTGAAAGTATGTTTGAATAGTTAACCATATGAATAACAATTACAAAACCGACATTTGAAATACCTTCCGTTTAAATATATTCAATGTTCAAATTAATCAGAAAAATAGATGAACTAAAACATAATTACGAACCACAATTTATAGCCAATTTCGATTTTTTTAATAATGTGCCAATTAAGTTTTTTGGTAAATCAATCTTTTTTGATTTCTAAAACAATTACTTTTATTAAAATTTAAATTACTTATAATCAAACATACTCCCACAAAAACCAGTTTAAAAAAAACATCCTTTATACAGAGTGACTTATTACATGAAATAAAAAAGCCTATAATTTATTACATAATTTACATAACAATAAAAATCTACCGCAGCGCTTTGATTGCTGTGAAATTAATTAGTTATACATAATAGAATACACGTAAATAGAATTTCAAAACATCTGAGTACGATAGCATAGATACCACAAAGATTGCGTGAAGCCTTAGGAATTGTGATTTGACCTGCATTGCTTGGAAGCTGTATGTTACCTACTACTTAGTGGTATACGCATTGAAATCATTTACATTCTTCGGGGTTTATTATAAAAGTTGCCAAACGTTGATTAATGTCTGCTTTAACATGAATATTTTGACGTTTATTTTCTCATAACTTAAATCGACTTTTATACCTAAATAATATCGCTTTTGTGTTTTACACAAAAATAAGCAAATTAAAAGGAATAAAAAAAGTACAAGTATTGGACATAGTTAAAAGTACAATTAATCTAGACTCACATATTTCCGTTCTGACTGAATATTCTCATCTGGAAAGGTGACAATGATTTTAATCGTCAACCTTTATATCTAGACTAATATTATAAAGAGGAAATATTTGATTTTTTGTTTGTTTGTTTGAAATGAATAGGCTCCGAAACTACTGGACCGATTTAAAAAATTCTTTCACCGTTGAAAAGCTTAGTTTTCTAGGAGTAACATAGGCTACATATATCCCGGGAAAAATAATTAATATTTTTTTACTGATTTTACGAATATTGTGATTAACCACGGGTTTTAGGGAAAACCAAGAGATGAATGTAGGTAATTATGTTTTTTGTTGGGTAGTTTTTTTTCACCTAATAGGGTTTGATGGACAGGTTTAATAGAAATACAATGTATCCTTGGACAAATCTTAATGTCAATCTCTGTGTTTCGTTAATTTTAATATATAATTATTGTATCAGCCCAGAATTTTGCTACCAGCCGCGGTATATTCTGTACAAATGTCACCGTGAGCGAAGTGTCATATCTTACTTGATGATAGGGAAGCTATATTTCAAAGCTATATTTCAGGGTACAGATCACAAAATACTACATGCCCCAAATAGTAACTTTTGGTGAGGATCGTCTTAACATATATTTTGTCCAAAAAACTCATTAATTAACCTCCTTTGAGGAGTAAAAAAACAAGACCCTGACGCGCGGAAGTCTTAAAACTAGTTTTAACAAAAACCGTGTTACAAGCCCTAAAAACTTAAATAAGTAGGTACCCACGTCTGTATGATGTTAATGTCAATCAGACAAAACGATAGTGTTGTTTTTTTTTCATTTTTAATTACCCGCGGTACTCTTTGTTCTGCCCACCATGACGTACGGTGCCGAGACGTAGATACCCACGCAGGAGGCTGTGGTTAGGTTAGGACCGAAGCCTGCCGGGTAAGCGGGACTGTCCGAAAGGGCTACCGCTACCCCGGGCTAAGGCAGGAACATGGATGGGTTTTAGTCAGTAAGAGTCTGCGCACTATGTCGCGGGTTCGATTCCCGCACGGAACAAATATTTGTACGACCTGCAAGTATTTGTTACGAGTCTGGGTGTTTTTCTATCTATAATATGTATGTATTTACAAAAAAAAAAAAAATGTATATAAGTAGTTTATCAGCCATCTCGTTACCATAACACAAGCATTAGGTTGCTTAGCTTGGGACGATATGGCGTTGTGTGAAATGTCCAAGGATATATTATATTATATTATTATATTATTCCGTTCTGCTCCACCTAGAGCGGGAGGAGTCATTTGACGATAAAAAAAAGGAGGCGAGTCTTGCACAGAGAGCCATGAAGCATTCCATACTTGGCTTAAGACTTACAGACCGAGTTCTATTCGAAATACGAACACGTACAAAAGGTACGATATCGGAAAACGATCTATGGAACTCAAATGGGCAAAATTTCTGGCAAGGTGCAGTGGACGAGCGGCTTCCAAGGACTGGAAGTGTCGGTTGTTCAAGGGCATGATGAGCAGTCGACATTATTATCATCGCGGGTGGAACCTGAATGAAAATGGCACGAGAGCTTGGGATTGGCACAAGAAAAGAGATGCCTAATCGCTCAGTAGTGTATGATGATGATGACACTATTAAATAATAATTTATTAGCTATTCCCTCTTTTTACTCCTGTTTTAAGGCTATCAAGCACACGCTGTGGGTCTCAAGGCAATTTAAAAATCACAAACGTTTGACGGTTGCGATATAGTATTCAAACATCCATAAATTATAAAGAAGCTAGGTTAGATAAATAAAGATAATATATGGAGAAACATTACGACCATGGCAGACATTAATTACATCTAAGTAGGTTGCGAAATACCGCGCATGCAAACTGGAGTAGGCTTGAACATTCCATTCAACACTTTTTATCCTTTTTATTACAAGCTTTTATTAGCCTTGTTAGTTAGTTTGTATGGGTAATATTATCCTGCAAGCTGAATTAAAAATCACTTCTTCTTGACGTAGTTGACCCAGGATAGGCTCTAAATTAATAAACACCTCAACGATTAACAGTACAAACTATAATTATTGTTAATAGCTTGTTTTATAGTTCACCAAAATCTGGATGCTGCATTAAGGGTTGGTTCCAATATTTTGTAACCATATTTTGTTTAAAAGAGTGTCCATGGAGTTTCTTGCCCGTTCTTCTCCATAGGTACCTACTGCTTTGGAATGGGCAACTAGCTTCATCTCTCTGACTGACCGACACCTTGACAATTCAAAAGTGCCTGTAATTGGTTTATTTGAAATAAATACTTTGAGTTTGAGTTTGAGTTCCAGAAAAGGGAATTTTTCAGCGATCAAAAGCACAGACAGTAAATTTTGTATACGTATTAAATTTTGATAGTCCACCATGACTTAAGTGCTGCCTAAACGTACAGCAGCATAGACACACATTGTGTTGTGTGTCTATGCTGCTGTACGTTTAGGCACGTTTCACCCTAGTGGTTGCGAAACCTGTTTGTTGACCCAGGATGGGGCGTGCAACTGTGTAACCCAGTATCTGGGTTGTGGAGGTCCGAAAGGCTCTGTGCAATACTGGTATTCAGATGCATTCGATTAGAAGGGAAGCCGACGCTAACATGGTTGCAAAAATGATTAGGCAGATAGATAATCATGACGAACTGATAGATGGGCCACCGACTTATCCCCCGGACATTCTCTTTTGTACAACTATCTTCTTACTATCGCTCTTATAACAGGAGGCTCAATGTACCGTTAAATTCTGCTCTTTTTGCTGTTTCCAGTGTTTCGTGTCAGCTACGGTATCCTTCACCACAATAGGCCACGGCGCCGTGGTGGGCTTCCCGGCGATCTTGCTGCCTCAGCTGAAGGAACCTGGCTCCCATATCACCCTCAGTGAGGAGCAGGGGTCATGGATAGGTAAGCAATAATTTATAACAAGCGGTGCTTGACTCAAGCACGTCATATAATTTTCCGACATGAAGATGTGGGCCGGTTACTCAATGTTGAAAACTCAAAAATTCTTCATAAACTTATAAGACATGCTGAACTGGAAAGTTCCTTGAAACCTATTTTGCGCTTTTGAAAATGTTAGCTCTATACATTTTTTTATGGTCATTAAACATACACGCTGTGAATCGTGTTTCACAGCATGTTTGTATACTTGGTTACCACAAGTAAAGCGCGCGTCGGTCCTTGAGATAAAAATACTAACCCATCTAACTGCCACATAGACAAATGGACCTCGTCAATGTATGACCAGAGACGTTATTTTAACCTGTATGAGTAGGAGTAACAAAATATAATAATACATATTTTTATGGCGTTTAAATGTTAATCAAATGCTAAACATACCTGTAAATCTAATTTAGTTTTGTAAATTATTTCATTGTGAGATTAAACACCAATCCAGGAAAAAAATCACATGTAAAACAAAAGACGTATGTATGTTATTAAAAAATGATAAATTAAAATAAATGAACAATAGACTAAACAAAATCTAAAAATCCACCGACAGACAGATAGATTAATGTTTAAGTATCTAACGATCTAGATAGATGAAAGATAAATAACAGATTACTGTGAGACTGGGAACTCCTTACAAAGTCTGTGGCTAGTTTTCCACGCCATATTCTTAAAACTGTAAAGTTACATCAGTACAGTATAGTTTTAGAAAGAATGTACAATTTATTAATGCAGATTATGTACTTAGATTTTTGAAGCACTTCCGCGTGACTTTACTCAATACAATACGACATCCAAACTTTCTTACCATAACTGAAAAGGCTTTGAACGCGCTTGGATTTCCATTTCGAATTCCCTTTTTTGTAGTTCTACGTTAAAGTATGTCTACCAATAGAACTAACGTTTGTATTATAACACCCGTACATTCCTCATCATTGATCTTTATTTTCGATCAATATTTTTTTCAACCTGTCTAGTCCCAGTTCTGGGCACAAGCCTCCTTCATAGCTTTCCATTGTTCTCTTTACGTGGCTTTCTTCCATCTTGCATCTAAATCTTCTGGCACACAAAGCGTAACGACTAAACGAATACCAAAATACTAGTGTAATACATATATTAGAATTCTTTATACATAAAATATTTTTTGTTAATCATTTCAGCATCAGTAACAGCCATCACCCTGCTACTGGGCAGTTTCATAACACCACCTATCATGGGCCGCCTGGGTCGGAAGGTGGCGCACTTCGTGGTCATTGCCAACATCCTCGCCGGCTGGACCGTCATACTGCTGGCTAAGAGTTTCGAAGTAAGTATAATAGAGGAAAGCAGACTAAACACTATTCCATAGATACTGCAAATACAAATTTATCTATCTGTTGGTCTGTGTTGGTATCTTTAAGCGCTTAAATGGCAAAATGAATTTGTACGAAAGTCACACGGGTAGACCATAACCTATTAGGACAAAGAATAGTTATAATTCGTGTAGTAAGTTCCCGTAGAATTATAGGCGACCTTCGCGCGGACGAAGCCGCGGGGAAAAGCCATTTTTTAGGAATTAGGAGAAACAAAAATACTATCGATCACTCTAGGATAATAATGGAATAGCCACAAGCATGTTAATTTTTACGAGATACCTAGGGCAAAGTAAAGTTCATAAGACCCTGTGAAACTGAAAAGGGATGACAGATAAAATAATTATGTTGATATAAGAACAGTCTTCACATATTCACGAATATTGTAATCAAAAGAGTTTTCTTATTGTGATCAAAACGTATCTTCTGTTCCAGGCCCTGATCATAGGAAGAGTAATCCACGGCATGTCTTTCGGCCTGATGCTGCCCCTTCGCTCAGTCCTCCTCGGAGAATACACCAGCCCCAAGAACAGAGGAGCCTTTCTCACCATGGTCTCCGTAGCCCAGGCCTTTGGGATCCTGCTCGTTCACCTCATAGGATCCTTGGTCTCCTGGCAGAAAACCATCCTCATCCTCATCGCGTTCCCTCTAGCCAGTCTCCTCATGACATTCTTCACCCCTGAATCTCCGAGCTGGCTTGCAGCTAGAGGTAGGTATGATGACTGCAGAAAGACCTTCCGATGGCTCAGAGGCGATGAAGAGGAAGAAGAATTAGAAGAAATGATCAGAGCTAGATGCGAATCGAATAGAGCCACAATTTCCAACTGTAAAGATCTCATGGTGCTCTTCAAAAAGAAAGAATTTTACAAGCCGATAGTGATAATGATACACAGTTATTTGATGGGAGAGTTTTCTGGTGGTGCTCTTATGTCATGCTATTCTACGACAGTCATCGCTCACCTGGCTGGTCCTCAAGTAGATGCTCACGTGTGGATGATAGCTTTAGATGTTCAGAGGAATATATCAAACATAATGGCAGTATACGTCGTCAACAAAGTGAAGCGGAGAACTATGTTCATGGCCACCGGAGGTCTTTGTATCCTCAGTAACATAGCCATAGCTTGCTATGTTTACGCTAAGCTCCAGGGATGGTTAACTTACACAGCAGTATGGCTGCCAATTCTGCTTATCAACATACAATTTTTCACTGTAGCTGTTGGAATGGTTTGCCTCCCTTACGTCATTGCTGGCGAGATATTTCCTTTGGAGTATCGAAGTATTGGAGGTAGTATTAGCATCGTCTCCATAGCCTCTGGGTATTTCCTCGTCACTAAAACTTTCCCAGCCATGGTTGAAAGCATAGGACTGCATGGTTCCTATGCAGTTTATGCTGCAGCTATGTCATATAACTTGTGCGTGGTCTGGTGGTTGTTGCCTGAGACTAAAGGCAAAACGCTGCAGCAGATTGAGGAGCATTTTAGAGGAAAGACGTTGGTTCCTGAGGAGGTGGAAGTAAGGCAGAGTTTAAAAGATAAAGTGGATGTTGAGAAATCCAAAGATGATAGCTGATAGATCTGGAATCATTGTTTTTTTGTGAACTCTCTGTGATTTTAAGTAGTAATAGTGCAGATAGCTTTAATGAACTTGGTATTATTTGTATCTATTTTGGAAATCAGTCCAAAAGGAGCCAAACCGCTACCTAGAAGGAACTACTTACTTTCAAATGGCGTATCGTCATTTCAGCATTATGTCAAATCAAACATATTTCTGCGTTTCAGGTCAATAAGAAAGTAAATAACGAACACTTCTCGCACACAATAAAAGTTATTAGTTACAATGTTTGTTGTATTACACAGCATTATTGTTTATCAATAATTGCGTTGATAGCATAATCAAATAGGGCGTAAGTAAGCATAGAATTGTCGTTACTGTGTAACCTGGATAAGTGGGGTCGAGAAACCTATTTCTGTGATAAATGGTACTATTAGTTTGCCCAGTTTCCCAAATAGCCAAGTTTTCTATGACAGTTGTCAAGTTACAGAGGTCCTCGTCAAGACAGGTCAAAATGAAACGTTTTTCATTTATAGAGGACACGACAAGCGTGTCGTGAAAATGATAACTTATTATTAATCGTCTTAATCATTGAGGCTATTGAACTACAAAGTCGATGTAAAAATAGATAACATCCAACAAACACATTCTCAGTTGTCGTAGTTTCATTGTTAACAGTTAACAGCTGGGTGGTTGTGCAAAGTAGTGTCGGGACCTCATTGTTATTATCAGTCTCTGAGGTTTCTCACATTTCCAGGTCCCACATAATCAGGTTACACTGTATAAACATTATCTTAAGTAGTAATTAAGTATTATAATTTCTTTTGATAATAATAAATGTGATATTGTTGTACTAAACATGTTTTGTTTTTAATTCTTTTATGTAAATTCCTTAAGCGAAAAATTAACAAAATTTTCTATGTACTTTTCGAAAAAGCAACGATCGCTCATCTCCCTAGTTTGAGAGTTCCGCATCCATAGAAGGACATTACTAAAACTGCGACGATCCATGTAGTATGTATAATATCCGTCCGTCAGTCACAAGGTTCTTTTTCAGTACCGGTGCGTCAAGTCAGTACCTTTACAGTTTTAACGAAATCAATAATTAATGTCGCCGAATCCCTTTATTATTTTATCAAGATCATGCATAATTGACCGGTTTCTCCTCGGTATTATGCAAAATGACTCCTGTTTTCCGTGTCAATGTCATCAAACCAGATCTGTGTAACAGAGGTCTTGCACGAGGACATCATAGATCAACGTGTGGCTTTGAGGGTCCAGGTCGATTGGTCGTGCAGAACAGCGCGGTAATTGTATACCTACCTACACACTAACAGTAGCAATGGGTTTTATTTTATTAGTTCATAAAAATTGATTGCGTTATCTACGTTGTTGGGCAGACCATTTTTTCGAATGTATATAGAAATGGATTAGGATCCTTCAAAATCTTTCGGATTGTGATGATTTGATGAATAACGAAATTATTATGACGGTCCGATCATATTTTAACGAAGACACTGACTTTACCTCGGTTGATAACGACAAAACCAAACGGCTGAAGTTACTACCAGTGTTAACTTCAAATAACCCAAAAGCGTTTAATAATAAGGGAGCTACTACTTAAGAAGGTTACGTACATATTTGTAATAGGTATTTACACGTATACGTAAAGAGATGTCCTAGAAATAGTTGCAACCTGTTGAATCTGTTTTTTTCTGAAATAGAAACCGGTTCAAAGCTTGTTAGACTAGTTTGTTTAGTTTGTTATATGGAATAGAGGGCCGCATAGAATACAGGCTAACTTTTTTTTTCAATGTATACATTACACATGAAAGAGATGAGTGTATTTTTCAGACAGATCGTTATAATCCATTTTTAGGAGTATGACGAAAATTAACATGGGTGTTGTTACCTAACTGACATTCAGTCTCACCAAGGGGTATAGTATTACCCAGTTACTGGGTTGCGGCGGTCAGATAGACAGTCGCTCCGTGTAAAATACTGGTATTCAGCTGCATCCGGTTAGACTGGAAGCTGACCTCAACATAATTATTTGGGAAACGGCTTGGCAGATTGATTATTGTTTCCCAACTGACAAAAGACGATTCGAGAACATTCAGACAATAATTAGAAAAGGAATTTAATTTAAGGCCTACGTAATTAACTCATCACATTATTCCATGCGTACCTGTTCTTGATTATCCTTATTGGCATGAGGAAAGGTCATTCAAATAATTTCTCAGTGGCTCAGTTGCCATTCGATCACTCGCCGAACACCACGTGTCACTGTTTTTTTAAGGATGAGAAATCATCAAATAACTCTGGGTGAGTGGAAGGGAGTGTCAGACCCTTAGTGACTAATACCCATCGATGTTCCTTGCTGCTTAACCTTTGTGTTTCAGGACAGGGGTAACTGTAGCTTCAGATTTCAGTTCAATTATCTAATGTTAACGTTCTCTACGACACTCCAACCGGAAAGCTTTTATCGATGAACCTAATTCAACGACAAAAGCTACCATTCGGTTATTTTCGCTCCACCGTGTGTTTAAAATAAATGTCCTTGAGTCTATCAATTGGTTCGAGTTCGTGTTTTGCATTCGTTCGGAAGAATTCGTTCAATTGACGAATTATGCCACTTTAATCCTTAAGATCTGTCGTACCTGTGTAGTGTAGTAAGACTGTGAAAATGATTAAATAATAGTGAACATTTAGTGCAAGTATTCATACTTAACATGTCAGTCAGAATTACTTTGTGCCTTTAATGTAGAGCGCTCGAGACTAAGCATCATTTGTTTTGGTGTAGTTATCAATAATGTTGCTGTGATCAGCAATTCTTCTGCCAAGAGGTGATTTGCTAAAAATGTTGCAGAAATCGATATTGGTATTCGTTTGCCATTTCAATATCAATCTTTCTTGCCATCTCGCAACAATGTTGGGATCGGCTTCCAGTCTAGCCGGATGCAGTTGAATACTAATGTTTTGCAGTTACTGGGTAACACGATACCCCTCGCAAAATACGCGCGTTGATGTGAAGTTGCGGACACCAGCCCGTATTACCAATTACCTACCCTTGATAAGACTGGTTGCCATGTGTGGTGATAAATTCGCGTGGTGATCTGCTAACAACAATGTAGTTACGATCACCAAGCCGATTCTCAAGTCTGGTGACTAGAATCAAAATCATTTATTTATTTTATTTTATTACTTTTAGGGAAACTTACAGCTAATACAGATGTTTATGCAACAACATTAAATAAACAAAGGCCAATTAAAAGTTTCCACTTATAAATAAATATATAAAATTAACTAATTATCATAATATGTAAACAGCAAATAAAGAAATACGAACAGTGTTCCTGAGAAACAATAAAATTAAAAACTTATACAAAAAAAAAAACGATCGCTCAAACTTTTCTTAAGTTTCCATAGGCTAGAAGTAAATAAATCAAGCTCGAAATCCTGACACACCATGTTAAACGACCGACAAGCTCTTATCATAAACGAGTTTTGTCTGTAAATAGTTTTCCCTACAGGTACGTGAAGGAGACGCGGTCTTCGCAGAAATGCAGACGGTACACGAATTCTTATCTTGCCCACCAGCTCAGGTACGTCAATAGATCCATTCACAAGGCTAAACAGGAAAGCAAGGTCTGCAATGTTCCTTATTTGCATGAATATGTGTACATGAGGTGATACAGACCACAAAGTTCTTACCATATCCTACCATAACAGGTGTGCAAATGTCTATAAAATATTTCTAATTTTTTTTGCAAAGGCCTCCCCCAAATCCTTCCAGACATCTTTCTCTTGAGCCACCTCGATCCATTATTTGCGGTATGCGTCTAGGTCACAGATATAGTCTATCTATATCTGTGGTCTAGGTCGTCTCGCCACCTCTTCCTGGGCCGGCCTCGACGGCGCCGTCCATCCTCAGGCACCCACCTTGTAGCGACTATGCCCAGCGGTCACTATGCATGCGGCTAACGTGACTCGTCCAATCCCACTTTAGGTTGGCAGCCTTTTTGCCAGCGTCAACGATCCCAGTTTTGGAGCGCAGCGTGGTATTTCTACTACATTATACATTAATAATATCTTACTACTCATTACATAATATTAAGAGTATTATGCAATTCATGAAATTATCATTTAAATAATGATTGAAAACAATAAGTTCATTCAGTCTGAGTGTTGACATTCGCTATATTATGACTACGAAACGAGTTTCACTTTCTGTGTTCACTGCATTCAGTTCGGCGTGTGTGTGTTAGTCTTAATTTTATCATGTCTGATACAAAACATGTAGATCAGATAATTGCAAAATATTTTGTGTCTAGATAACAGGAGAGTGTTGTGCGTGCACTGAATGTGGTTTCGTGTGAAGATGGAAAGAAGGAAGAGTAGATTTTCACCGTTTTTAAAACAAGTAAGTTAGTTTTTATTACCCTTGTTGTTGTTCCAAGTCCAAGCCTTTTTCGTCAATTTTGGGGTTGGCTTCCATGCTCTCAACGTGTGGCTATTTAATACTATCAGCAAGAAATTAGATAAGAAGGTGTTATCAGATTATACGTTTTGGCAGTGTTACATAGCTTTATAATTTGGTTAAGTTTTTATCAATCATTATCCAAATACCGCGACAATCGGGATTATGCAGGAATCCGGTTTTAGGTTTCATTTCCGGGCCTTGAGTTACTCTGAGAAGTACTTCTTAATGACCTAAATCTTCTTATTATGTAACTAGATTCCGCCCGTGGCTTCGCCTGAAAAATATGTCGACAAATTATACACATAAACCTCTTCCTCTTGAATCACTATATCTATTAAAAAAACCGCATCAAAATCCGTTGCGTAGTTTTAAAGATTTAAGAATACATAGGGATATAAGGACAGAGAAAGCGACTTTGTTTTATACTATGTAGTGATAATACTCCCCCGAACCAATTCCGGTCACGGTGGCCAATGTCATCGGAAGACCAACCAGGTACGCCGGAGATACTATAGTCCACACACCCTGTGCGCAAACACAGGTACACCCTCTGTCCTTTACTTTCATAGTCCGATGGGACGGAAACCCGACTCGGCTAGCGGGAGGTCAGGCGCTGGACCAACGACGACAAGGTTTTCCGAGAGTTGTCGCATCACTATGTTCCATACTCCGGGCTGCTACTGAGAAATTCCTAATGGAAAAATCTAGTCCGAATCGGAAGCAGTTGTGCGTGCGCAAACAGAATTGCTGTTTTCTTTGAGATACATAACAAGCAAAACAGATTTTTGTAATGAAAACTTCTGGAATTGCAAAAAAGCTTGTAACTATTGTTTCATTTGAGATTACTTCCTAATTCTTTATTAATGGGTTGTGTACGTCCGCCAGCAAAAATTATGATGATACAATACCTCTTGCAGTGCTTCGTAACATCAGCGGTAGGCATCAACCTGATCGGCCACGGCGCCGTGGTGGGCTTCTCCGCAGTGCTACTGCCTCAACTGCACCAGCCTGACTCCAGTATACACACCAGTAAGGAAGCTGACTCTTGGATTGGTAAGTCTGCTTCTTCTTCTTGGTAATCGTACGAACTGTAATAGGTTTTTTATGTCTTTTTTATAAATTATCCAGTCAGTAATGTGGGGTTGTATGTCTAGGATGCGCATGCGTCGAGCTAGCACTTATTAGTTGTTGATCTTATTTTGCTTCCGAGAGTTTTAGGCTTTTTGATTACCGAAAATGTAAGACTTTTTCTTTACGAAAACAAAGATCGATAGACTTATCTATATGTATAAATAGCATGTAGCTGCTAATCTATAATAACCAAAGTAATAAAAATTGCAGTAAACGGTGTTTAAAGCATTGAAATGCCACTTTCACCACACGTGGCTATCAGTCAGTCAATTGGTGATCGGAATAGATATGAAGGAGTGATAAATGGGTCACAGACGATGCTTGCATAAGTATGTCCTCCTGCCACGGCCACTGCCACTGATCCAACAATCGTTTCTGCACTTGTCATTCGCAGAATATGTATGTACACTAGCTTCAGCTAGCGGCTTCACCCGCGTAAATGTCGGAAATTATCCCACGGGAACGTGCTACCGGGATAAAAAGTATCCTATGTTTTTAATCCAGGATATAAACAATCTGGCATCTGTGTGCCAATTGTCATTCATATCTGTTCAACGGTTTACGCGTGATTGAGTAACAAACATCTTTACAAACTTTCGCATTTATGTATAACTAGCTTTTGCCCGCGAATTAGCACGCGTTAAATTCGTAGTAAAGCAATTCGTTATTATACATTAAATAAAACTGCATCAAAATCCGTTGTGTAGTTTTAAAGATCTAAGCATACATACAAACATATTAAGACAGACGCGGGAAGCGACTTTGCTTTATACTATTAAAAGGATCTATGTATGCTTTCTGTGTTCTAGCATCAGTGGTCGGCATAACCATGCTGATCGGCAGCTTCGTCGCCAGTCCCATCATGGGCCACTATGGACGGAAGATGGCCCACTACACAATCAGCGTGGCTGCTCTCGTGGGCTGGTTGACTACACTCTTGGCTAATAGTGTCGAAGTAAGGAACCACTCTTTATGTGATGTAAAAAATTTACAGGTATAATTGAGCATATTTAATAAGAATTTTAAACAAAAAACGTACGGTTCCACTCGTGTGAAAAATACTATGTAGAAAAACACAGGGTGATAAGGAAAGCGACCACAACTTGTTGTTATTATGGCACAGAAGCACGCAGCAGTTTTACCTATCTTCTTTATATTATTTAAAAGTCGACTAAAAGAAAATCCACGTTATGTGTATTTATTTATCAGAAAAACAACAACAAGATTATTTATTTTTAGAAACACAAGAACTACACTGTAAAAGTAATCCATAATATTAAATTATTAAAACATCACAAACCTATAACAATTTATTGAAGTTAAATTGAATCAGTACTCATAAGAATACCTTACGCGTTTCAGGTTCTCCTCCTCGGAAGAATCATAGGCGGCCTATCATTTGGCATGATGCTGCCTCTTCGCTCTATCCTCATCGGCGAATACACCAGCCCAAAGAACAGAGGCGCCTTCCTCACCACCATAGCCCTCACCCAGGGCTCTGGCATCTTCTTCGTCCACCTCGTGGGATCCCTCCTTAGCTGTAGAAGAACTGTCCTGGTCTGCCTGTTTCTTCCCTTCATCAGTCTTGTCATGATATTCTTCACGCCAGAATCCCCGAGCTGGCTAGTCTCCAAAGGAAGATATAATGAATGCAGAGAAGTATTCAATTGGTTAAGAGGCCATGAGGAAGAACAGGAATTAGAAGCCATGATCGAAGCAAGAATAAACTTCGAGAAGACCATGAAAACCCAAAAGAAGATGGATTTAATATCAACTGTGCAAAAAAAGGAGTTTTATAAACCTATAATTCTCATGGTCCACGTAAATGCTATGGGACAGTTGTCGGGAGGAGCCACCACTGCAGCTTACGCCACAACTATCATCAAACTTATCATGAACCCTGATGTCAATGCTGACGCCTGGATGTTAGGACTCGACAGCCAAAGAATACTCGTTAACACATTAGCAATTTATATCATAAACAGGTTCAAGAGGAGAACTATGATATTTGCTTCAGGAGGACTCTGTGTGGCCAGTCATTTGGCAATAGTTGCATACGTATACTCAAAAGACCAGGGTCTATTGAGCTATGAAGCTATATGGATTCCAGGGATCCTGGTAAATGTGCATTTCTTCTCAGTTTCCGTAGGAATGGTGCCTCTTCCAAGCGTAATAGCTGGGGAAGTATTTCCTCTGGAATACAGAAGTATAGCTAGTAGCATAAGCTTGGTGTCAGTAGCTGGTACTTTATTCCTGGTTCTTAAAACCTTCCCTGGTCTGGTAGAAAGTGTCGGTATAATGGGAACCTACTTAGTGTACGCGGGGTTACTGACTTACTGCCTAGCTGTGATATGGTTCCTGATGCCAGAAACCAGAGGCAGAACTCTGCAGGAGATTGAGGATGAGTATAGAGGGGTGGCGGGATTTGAGGAAGAGAGGCAGTCACTGAAGGCAGAGGGGAGAATGGAAAAATAGCATCTCAGGTGATCATATAGTGATACAATAAGACCACAGATTTTGAGTGGAAATAACTAGTCTTATTGATAAGTTACATAATAAAAGTATTAATTTTTATTTTTTCTGTAATAACTTTTGTGTCTTTCAGTAGTTAAAAGTGGGGAATCTTCGTGAAAGTTTTGTGATGCAAAACTTTTATAAAATACTAGCACTTTGTCCGCGGCTTCGCTCCCGTGGTCTTTCCCGTGGGACCCGTTATTTTTCCCGGGATAAAAAGTAGCCTATGTTACTCCTAGAAAACTAAGCTTTCCAACGGTGAAAGAATTTTTAAAATCGGTCCAGTAGTTTTTGAGCCTATTCATTACAACCAAACAAACAAACAAACAAAGTTTTCCTCTTTATAATATTATTATTATTATTATTACTAGCACTTTGCCCGCGGCTTCGCTCCCGTGGTCTTTCCCGTGGGTCCCGTTATTTTTCCCGGGATAAAAAGTAGCCTATGTTACTCCTAGAAAACTAAGCTTTCCAACGGTGAAAGAATTTTTAAAATCAGTCCAGTAGTTTTTGAGCCTATTCATTACAACCAAACAAACAAACAAAGTTTTCCTCTTTATAATATTAAGTATAGAAGTATAGATAAAACATTGATTTTTTTTTTAAACAGAAAGAGAGAGTACAGTAGAAATTGTGAGGCAAGTTAATTGTTAATGCTTTAAATAATGGCTTACAAACTGGTTTTGCCAAAGATAATGGAAGAAAAGCATTTAATTACTATATTAAACGAATTTAAAGCACACGTATTATGGCAAGCAAATTGCTTACTTTGTGAGACCTACGCTTGCCGAACTGATATCAATTGAATAAGTTGTCCATCGAATTACTATCAGCCATCCTATTGTTTACACTGATCTGTTAAGCTGTAGATAAAAGACATTTGGGCGGCTGATAAGAGAAGTGATTGTCCTACATAAGCCGTAGCTTTCAGAAACGACAAGAAATGTTTATTGCTTTGTTTGTGTGAATGAATCATTTGTCAATCAATGACAATACTAAGCACTAACCTTGTCTAATCTTCGCACGTGTTGGGGACCGCGGCCTCTTCTGGTAAGGAGAAGGCGCAAACGTTGATTACACAACATGGTGACGACTAAATTTAAAAATAAAATGCCTAAATTAAGCTGTAACCATGAACTACTTACACAAATAGATACCTTAATCGATTGCAATAAAGATTTCAGCACTCCTCTGTAATTATATTACAAGTAAATAACAGTTTTACAATTCTAAGATAACGATGAGCTCCGTTTATGTACAACTTATTCAACTGAAACTTAAATACCTATTTAGGTAACTCAACTTAACCTCATGTAGGTGCGTCTCAATTGTCAAGTGTCTCAGTCTGTATGTCCGTAAGTTGAAGCTAGTTTCCCGTCCCGAAGCACTAACATGGTAGAAGAAAGGGCAAGAAAGTCCATGGGTACTCTATACAGCTCTACATTAACTAGAATTTGCAATTACTGAATCATTTGAGCAAGATGGGTGGGAACCCTTTTTTTTTGAGGGTGGGAAATCATCAAACAACTCCTCCCGCTCTGGGTGGCATGGGTTGTCAGACTCTTACTGGCTAAAACCTATCCATGTTCTTTACTTATCCCTTTGTATTCCGGGGCAGCGGTTACCCTTTCTGGCAATCCCGCTGAGATGGGAACCATTTCAAAGTCCCACGAGCCACATGACATGCCCTATGTGCTGATTATATTTATTTTGTATACGTACTTCGTTTTATATTTATAGATGTAACGGACTGTTATTAATTTAATATTACTACCGTTAGTAACGGTAGTAATATTAAATTAATAACAAGATAACGGCCCACACTTGAGGGTAAGTGGTCTCTGCCGGTTGCATGTACAACAAGAGTCATCGTAGTCATCGTAATTGTATTGCCATGCCACATAAAAATATCAAAAAACAGGGCCTCAACAAGAGAAGTTTGTAACGTACACTAACCTGTACCTAACTCAAACAGTCCTACCCAATTTCGCGCTATCATGCCTTCTGCTGACGTCATCACGCCCAGCACCCGAGCACCGCGTGGACCACAACGCATCATTGTCGCCATATCTGACAGATAAACTGAACAGTATCGCTTAGTTCCTCTGCCGCTGTTGTAAAAGATATCGCGTGCTGATATAAGGCTGGAGGGACAACGGCGGGTTTGCGAACCAGAAAAAAAAATAGATATTGGCGTTACTTTTATAGTCATTTTTTAAGGAATTGGAGCAATTATTAATGTCTTGATTTATTCTGCCACTCCTACTTATTCCACAGAGATGGCTGCCTCTTATCTACATAGCGCTGGTACATCTAGTTACTGTGTCAGTGTTAACACGACTGGATATTTTTATTAGCAGAAGTTAAATAACACTCTTATAGCACACCATTTTGTTGTTAAATAAACGATGAGATAAACGCTGTAACTAAACACTTTATTCCATCGTAAAAGAAACGGCAATTTGCACACAGCAGGCCTAGCTAACAACAAGTACCTACATAAAAATATAAGTCTTATTAGACATGACTAATTTCTATGACTAACAAATCTAAATCTTGGCACGCGTGCAAATAATACATTGTTGTAATATTATATCGACTACGGGACCGATCGACCAGCAGCTCGCAATATTAATGACATAAGACTCATTATCATAATTAGTATTATATCTCACTTCGTTGAAACGCTCTCCGATCGATCCAATCGATCATAAAATCATATTTATCATAATCTTATATGATATGAAAGAAATGGACCGTTTGCCAGTGGACAGGTGAAATTGTGGCAGTGCAGACCTGCCCTTAGATACCGATATTTCCATACCTATAATCCGTTGAGTGCAGTTAAAATGATAAACATACTTTATTTCACATTTTATTGTCATTGTCATAAACATGGGACTCGTAATCGGATAAAACGAGGCTTTCGTTCTAATTGCGGTTTTTTAAGCAAATCATAAACATGTGCTGATATTTTTTTATTGTGATACTATTTTTTTAAGTTAAATTAGATTTATTTCTAAGTCAGCTGAAGTGGTTAGATAAATGTGTTAATTTATTAGACTGTGTTGTAAGTGATATATTAATATGGGAAAGCAAAGAATTACACCGTTTTGGAGACAAGTGAGTTCGGAATTAATTTAATTTACATTATTATTATTTGTACAAGAAAGTGGAATGAAATAAAAGTCGAAGGGCGAATATTAATATTTTAAATGATATTTGCCCAGTAAGAAAGGAAATCTCTTAATACTAAAACAAAAGATAAGTAAACAGAAAAAAAACAATAACAAAACGAAAGAACAAAAAATACATTCACGCATAGAGCAGCTATTGGTACCTAGTTCACGCATAGAGCAGCTATTGGTACCTAGTTCACGCATAGAGCAGCTATTGGTACCTAGTTCACGCATAGAGCAGCTATTGGTACCTAGTTCACATTACAGTTGTGAAAATACCACGGTGTTTATTTCTTTTTCGTGTGGCTAACCACAATAACCTGGTGTCGCAGTTTGTATGCTGCCCATGGCCCATGGGCCTCCGAATTAGCTTCACATGCTGTTGATATCTCTCAGGATCTTTTCCTTCACCATTTTTTAAACAAGTGATAATATACAATACGCACATAAATCTAAAAAGGTAGAGGTTAAAATAAAATACAAAATACAACCACTACCCGGAGCTGTTAGCCCGCTACCAACTTGCTGACTGGCTAATATTTTTACCGCAGAATTAGTTATCATGGTGGTAAGAAGAGGCAAAAATATGTTCTGAATTTGAAGCTTTAGTTCCCCTCCACCAAAAGCTAACACTAACCGAAATCTCTTCCAGTGTTTCGTGACGGCAGCAGTGGGCAGCAACATCATCGGGCACGGCTGCGTGATCGGCTACCCCGCCATCCTGCTGCCGCAGCTGCTCGTGCCGAACTCCGAGATACCAATGAGCAACAATGCAGCGTCATGGCTAGGTAAGTCTTTAACTCCAACCGAGTAATTTACGGATGATTTTAAAGGTACAGTTCTATATGCTACATAGTTGCTACAACCGCGACTCATATTTTGATTAACTTACCACTGATGGCTACATGACGACTTTTGATTTGGCGGGCAACCTTGGAACATTCACCTAAAGGTCTTTGGTGCTTGTGGCGCACAACATTTTATAGTCGTCGTCGTTTCAACTTTACTTAATCATTTCATTTCATTTACAGCATCAGTATTAGGCGTGACCCAGTTACTGGGCAGCTTTATCTCTCCACCAATCATGGAGCGGTTTGGCAGAAGGATTGCTCACCTGGCTGTCACCATGCCTGTCCTCATCGGATGGTTCATCACTGTGATGGCAGCTAGCTATGAGGTAAATTCAAAGATCTGACTAACCATATATCACTTAGTTTAATTTAATTATTTTAAAGAACTGCTTAATTTCCAATTTTAAAGTTTTAAGCTGGAAACCTCTAAATTATTTGTCTTTTCACTAAAACTTTACGTCAAATAAAAAATACCGTACAAAGGCGGACTGTATGCCAGAGGCATTTTCAACCAGTCAACCTTTCGGTGATGCAGAGAGAACATAGGATAGATAACACGAAAATAACTAGAAAATACAGGAATAAATATATAAATTATGTTTTTTTTTCCAGCCTCTACTTATCGGAAGGATACTCCAAGGTCTCTCTATTGGCATGCTCTCACCTCTACGTTCTATTCTGATCGGGGAGTACGCCAGTCCCAAAAACAGAGGAGCCTTCCTCACCACCGTCTCCTTGACTCAAGCCTTCGGTATACTATTCGTCCACGTGCTAGGATCCCTTCTCAGTTGGCAGAAGACCGCTCTCGTGTGCGTGTTCTTCTCATTCTTCAGTCTCGTCATGACCCTATACTCTCCCGAATCACCGAGCTGGCTCGTCGCTAGAGGAAAGTACGAAGAATGCCGAGAAGTCTTCCACTGGCTGCGAGGAGAGGAAGAAAACAATGAACTAGAAGAAATGATACACGCACGAATGGTCTTTGAAAAGGCAAAACAAGAACAGAAGCTTGGTACCAAACCCAACCGTGTGAAGAATGCAATGGCGACGGTGCAAAAGCCAGAGTTCTACAAGCCAATCATTATAATGATCCACGCTTATGTCATGGTTCAGTTCGCAGGAGGTACCACCATGGCGGCCTACTCCACCACCATCATAACTCTGATCATGGGTCCTAACGTCAACCCACACTTCTGGATGATATTCCTGGACACGCAGAGGTTTATCTCCAATACTATTGCTGTTTTCCTAATCAACAAGATAAAGAGACGAACCATGATATTCCTTACCGGTGGACTGTGCGTCATCAGTCAGTTAGCTATAGCATCTTACACTTATTTGAAGAAAGAGGGCGTGCTGACCTACGATGCTGTGTGGATCCCAGCTCTGCTGATCAATCTGCAGTTCTTCACAGTAGCTACTGGCATGCTGCCGCTACCAAACGTGATTGGTGGTGAGGTGTTCCCTCTAGAATACCGAAGCATCGGAGGAAGCATTAGTTTAGCAACAATGTCAGCTTCCTTCTTCCTAGTTCTAAAAACTTTCTTAGGATTAGTCGAGAGCGTGGGTATATACGGTACGTATTGTATTTATGCGAGTCTTCTCACATACTGTTTACTGGTGATCTCAGTTCTACTACCGGAAACGAAAGGCAAGACCCTGCAGCAAATCGAAGATGAGTTCAGAGGTAGAGCGTTGGCTCCTCAGGAGATAGAAGAACGCATGGTGTTCCAATCATGTCCTGTCCTTAATTACAAGAGGAAAATGTCAGCTCGGAGACTCAGCACTCCCCTTTTACATTAGGTTAAATATGTACCATCAAGATAATCGTCAATTGTTTTACGCTTTCGTGAAGATTTGAAGTGATATTATGTAGATATGTTATCTGCAATAGTACAATTTTTATTGTTACGATAGTTTTATATTAGAGCACGCTGCGGTATGGTGTCCAATGTGTCATTGTGTTCATAAAATATAAGATTTGAGATAGCTTGATTTTTATTTAATAGATCCTATTTACAGGTGTAGCGGATAAATTATTGCTTTCTTCTTAATATTTTATCGCCCAAGACGTCACGCCAACAATCAATAATGTATTGTGTAATCATGCGATAGCAAAAACGATTAATTTCTTTAATAAATTTACGTAGGAAGTGTAGGAGTTTTGATGCTGAAGGCGACCTTATGTGTTGCAGCAGGCTGGTCTAGCTGCATTCGATATTTCAAGCGAATTTGGAATTAGTTTCAAACATTATGATGAATTTGGTTTTTTGTTACATGAAAAGACAGTGTATAATTAGGCGCATGGATGTGCGCACGTTTTAAATTTGAGATAAATTGATGAATCTAATTACATAAACATATCGAGTCTTTTCCTCTACGCCCCAATCTATAAGTACATAGCTACGCAGTCATCAAATGTAACCGTGCGAATACCTACGTTTTCCGTGTATAATTGTATCTGTACCTACGATACCTTGATACAGACCTAAATATAATTTACTCTACGCCTAACTAGTCGCTCGTGCAACGATTGTCGTAGCAAAGCGAAAAAAAACAAATGCTATGTATGATTGGACACTGCTCAGACCAGCTGTTAAAAGCTGGATCTACAGTTACCGTAAATAGAGATAGATGGTGTACGATTGGAGAGGCGTATGCTCAGGATTGTACTGCTGGAGGCTGATGTAACGGGGCATCCACCAGGTCGTAGTCGTATAGCGCGCTTATTGATCACCAGTGGCCACTCAATCACCACTTGTTAATTACAATATAATGAACGTGCATTTCAAACTCAGGTTTAAGTGGGTAGACAACAAGCATTTAAGCAGCAAAGTGGAGTGATTTTCGAATAAACATTCACTGAGAAGGTATCTGACAAAAATAGTATTTACAAAAAACTTGTCGGCAGAAAATTATAAAAAGATTTTGAAGTAATTCCTAATTCGATTTGTATGTGGGCATCGAACTACCCACTTATTGAAATGCTTGTTATTTGGTTTCAGTTCGATACTGCTACGAGTGGGTGTCGAGTCCGAATTCACGACCGGTTATCGGTCGCCAGACAATCACCATGACCATTAAGCCAATGCCTCTCATATGAATTTAGATAAGGCAGGCAAGGCGACAGACAGTTTACTTCAAAACTGCAGGCCCAGAATACCAGCTAATAACTATCTACTTATTTCCGTAGACGTGCCTAGTATAGCTTTGTTTTCAATATTTACACACGATGATTTACCTACTTGTTTAGAAAATCATTAAAGTCAACAAAACATAGGAGAGCAGTAATCTTATCACTGATAACAGTTATAGTATCAGATATGCGATTTGCAATCAATTGACACATAAGTGTGTACTTTACTTGTTTTGCGGACAAAAATAGATCGTATCGGTGTTTAATACTTTGTAGATATTGTAGTTTTTCCTTCTGTACGTATCTGTAACTATAGCAGATGTTCTTACTTGATGATGATGCAATTTTTAAAGCGATCTGAGAGCGCATTTAGCCTTTTCTATTTTATGTAAGAACCTACATAACCGTGGCAGTCCTAGCAATAACGCCTGTCAGAAACATTTATCAGCTTTTAGCCCGCACTGCTGGGTCGCAGGCCTCAGCTCTCTCTCGAGATCGGCCGAACCCTTATATCACCTTTTTTTCGTCCAAACCATTAACGAGGATAGACGTGTTACACTTTGCTCCGCAAACATCGACTGACGGTACCACGCCACAACAGTACATATTCCTGCGTGTGAGACGCGAGTGTTGCGTGTATTCAACTGCGTATCGGAGGTGCGCCCCCGGCTGCCCGCACGACGTGAGGGAAAAAGACAGCCTACATAATTGTCGTCCTGCTCCCGCGCCGCTGACATCGTGACCTTCAACTCAGAAACCGAAGACAGGATAAGGTGATCCTTACTATATTGCTATCTCAGTCCCGTTCCGCTGTCCGTGGACTTAACGCAGAGTGCCTGTGCGAGGAGTGCGGGCGCGATAATTGCTATCTCGTTTGCGCCCTGCATTGTATGCCGTAAGCGCTGCGTTTGCCATACGTCACCGTATACAAGCTACTAAGTTGCTACACTTTCGTCATTAGCGCGCGATTACCATAATAAACATTGAACCGAATATGGACAAATCGCTCTCGGAAACTGACATCAACCAGGGAGAGATGAATACACCCCCCAACTATGTATTCCAACGGATCAAGCGAAGTAGAGAAGATATGGAAGACTCAATTGTCAAGGAATTTGCTGAGTTCAAGGAGGAAGTACGAAAAATGCTCAGTGGCTTCGCTGAAAAGCAAGGGCAAGACATTCGGCAGATAATTGATTCGTCTTTGAAAGAAATCCAGCAAAGTAATATCCAGCTGGTGGGTTCCATTGAGTTTCTCACTGGCCAATATGAAGATCTAAAAAAGAAACATGATGTTTTGGAGAACCAGGTTAAGGAGGACAGGTCCTATATAAAAATTCTGGAAGATAAGATAGAATCCTTGCAAATCAGCAATCAGAAGACTAATTTTGCTATAAAAAATGTGCCTAGAAAACCTAGGGAAGCAAAGGAGGATCTAATTGAAATGGTTATGTGTCTTTCCAAACACCTAGACTGTGCCATTACCAAGCGTGATATTAAGGACATTTATAGAGTGCGTGGGAAAAAAGGTGATAATCTTAATACGCCAATAATAGTGGAGACCGGCTCGACCTTGCTTAAAACGGACATCATGAAAATGGGTAAGGCTTTGGCTATAAAAACAAATTCCAAATTATGTTGTAAACACCTAGGCCTCAAATCAGATGAAGGTACTCCCATATATCTATCTGACCACCTAACTCCGAAGAGTTCCCGTCTTCACTTTTTGGCGCGCGACCTTACCAAGTCAGGAGAATTTAAATTCTGTTGGACTGCATATGGCAAGGTTTTACTTAAAAAGGATGAGCAGTCCCCAACCATACTTGTCACGAGCGAACAGCAGATACATCAACTTAAATTAAACAAATGACTAGTAACTTCTGGTTATATTATATTACGTATCAGTCACATTATGAAAGCAAATGTAACTTTGTTGATTTATTTTATGCTCGCCGGCTCTTTGACGCATCTGCTCAGATTGCCGGGATTTTTTGTTACCTTTTGTTATTTTATTGTGTTCTCTTTAAGAGTATCTTTATTTGTGATTATTTTGTACGCTGGCACTACAATGCTACACATTGCCAACCAATACTCACCTACACATAACACACTCAATTATTTTTCACTACATTCACACAGCAATTACTCTTACACAGTCAAGTTTACTACCCATTCATTTATTCTGATTTGTTCCGTAAATGCCATTTCATTTCACACCTGTATTACAAAACTAACTTTTAAAAAATATAACTCGCTTTCAAAAAACCTCTACCAAATATCACGTCATTTCTATTATTTCCAAACTATTAATAATGAATAACCAACTACAAACCCTAGAAGATATTGATAGTCTTCAAATTGCGCGTTGTATTGAATGTGATGGCATGGATTTCAATAGGCTGACGAATATAAAAAGAACTGACTTTACTGTCATTTCGCAAAACATAAGAAGCATTTTGTGCAACTTCGACAACTTTTTAATTACTCTTTCGACTTTTAATTTTGAAACTGATGTCATTATTTTAACGGAATGCAGATTAAGTTCTGAAAAACCTATACCACATCTATATAACTATTCCTCCTATGTTACCACACACCACCAAAACCAGAATGACGGTGTTGTGGTATACATAAAAAATAACCTGAAATCTAAAGTCACGGAAATTAAACTAACGCACGCGTCTTGCCTTCAACTTGAAATATTCAATAACATTGTTCTATGCATCTATCGATCGCCAGCTAACGCGAACTCGGAGAGTTTTATAAATTCTCTAAGTACCCATCTCGATACTATAAATTCCCAGAAAAATATAATTATAGCGGGTGATATAAATATTAATATCAAACGAAAGGATACTGAGTTGGCTCACGACCAAAAAAACAGACTAAATTACCTCAATACACTATCCCAGTATGGTATACTGCCTGGTCATACATTGCCCACTAGAAATGAAAACTGTTTGGACCATTTTATGCTAAAGTTAAACAAACATAAGATATCCGCCTTCATTGCCATTTTACATACAAGCATTACAGACCACTTTACCACCTTTCTATCCCTTTCAAAAATAAAAGATTCCCCAATTGTGAACAAAACTAAATCCTCTATTGACTTTGAGAAAGCATATAAGTATTTACTTGAAAATAAATTAGCTGATTTGCTTTTTTGCAGCGATCCGGAATCCCTGACAAACCTTCTTATTTATAAACTATCAGAATCGATTAATAAAAATACTACTCTTGTAAACATTCCTAATAGTAAGCGCATTATCAAGCCATGGATTACCCCAGGCATTTTAAGATGTATCAGGAACCGCAACAAATTGCAAATAAATAGTAAAAAAGAACCATACAATGAAATATTAAAAATAACGTTTATAAGATATAGGAACTATTGCAATAACTTAATAAAAAAAGTAAAAAGAAAGTACGAAAGAGAACTAATAACTAAATCAGCTACTAATAATAAATTACTTTGGAAAAATATAAAAACAATTACCTACTCTAATATATGTAAAAGTGACAACACAGAATTATTAAATATTAAATCATCTCCATTAGAATCGGTTAATTATATAAATAATTATTTTGCCAACATTGGTAAAAATCTAGCACTGAAAATCCAGCCACGTATAAAACATAATCAACAGGATCGACATCTCTCTCCATCGGGTCAACCAAACTCATTTGTACTGCTGGACACTGATACGAGTGAAGTTAACCTTATACTCATGAGTCTTAAGACCGGCAGTGCACCTGGATGGGACAACGTTTCAACTAGTTTTTTGAAGTACATGCGCAAGGATGTTGTTCCCATTATTACTCATCTCGCCAACCTTTGTTTTAGTCAAGGAATCTTTCCAGCCGCATTAAAACAAGCTATCATCACGCCAGTATATAAGTCCGGAGACAGAGACGATGTCGGCAACTATAGGCCTATATCTGTCCTACCGGTAATTTCTAAAATAATCGAAAAACTTATTAACATAAGGTTACTTAAATTTCTAAAAGATTTTGATACATTATCGGACTCTCAATTTGGCTTCCGGCAAGGTATGTCTACTGAAAATGCAGTTGCGGCGCTTAGTGCGCTAATTACCGAACAACTTGATAGCGGCAAGAAATGTGTAACTGCATTCCTAGATTTAAAAAAAGCCTTCGACACCGTCTCTGTCCCACTCTTAGCAAATAAGCTAGAAGCTATTGGAATTCGTGGGCTGCCGTTAAATCTACTCAAAGATTATCTTAGCAATCGAAAGCAAAGGGTCAGAGTGGGACAGTATATTAGTGGGGACACGACAGTGTCTTACGGAGTCCCCCAAGGAAGCGTATTGGGGCCCACTTTGTTCCTTATTTATGTGAACGAACTCTGCAACATGCGCATTGCAAACGCAAGAATTTTTTCGTACGCTGACGACACTGCAGTTGTGTTCACGGGTAACTCTTGGCGAGACGTTCAGCTTAGCGCAGAATTGGGATTGTCTGAGATTGCTGGATGGCTGGGCCAGAATTTGCTCACACTGAACATATCTAAAACTAACTACATATGTTTCAGTGTGTGCAATCGTACACAACCCAGTACTGAGTTTAATATTAAAGTTCACGTATGTGATGCTGGAAATCACTCACACTGCAACTGCTCAACTATAAACAGAGTACCTCATATCAAATATTTGGGTATAATCGTCGATCAGAGATTATCTTGGCATCCCCACATTGATCAAGTTGCTAACAGGATCAGAAAACTAAGCTGGATTTTCAGGACACTTAGACATATAATTCCTACAAATGTATGTACTCCTTCAGGCAAGAACAAAAACTTCCTAAATATGATATATTTAGCGCTTGCACAATCAGTACTGCTATACTGCATCCCTATTTGGGGGGGGGCTTCTAAAACAAAATTTTTAGAATTAGAGCGAGCACAACGGGCTCTCATCAAGTGCATGTATTTTAAGAAACGGAGATATTGTACTGAAAAACTTTATCAAATCAGTAACCTTTTAACGGTCCGGAAGCTTTACATTACTCAAGTTGTTCTCACAAAGCATAAAACACTAACCTATGATCCCACAATATTGGCTAGAAGAAGAAAAGACATTATTTTAAAAGTACCACAAACAAGAACACTATTTGCCAGTATTCAACTTTGTAAGCGATCTGCTCAGCTTTATAATGCTATTAATAAACACATTTACATCTACCCTAAAAATTATTATGAATGCAAAAAAATACTAACGGAATGGATAAGAAAGCTAAACTATATTGAGACTGAATCACTTCTACAACAGGTACACTAACACTAAAATAACACAATACTCCACACAAACACACACATACACACACACACACACACACACACACTCACACACACGCACACCCTCACTTACACATACCCACCCTCACTCACTCAGATCACCTTGTTTTCGATTGTGTACTCGTATTGTATTTTATACCTCTTGTTTTGTAGTTTACACCTCTTGTTTTTGAAAGAGCGGAGTCTCCTAATACAGGCATCTTTTGCTTAAAAGGAGGCTCCAATCTCAAATTTGTTGTATGTCTAAGATTAACAAATAAACTATTTTATTATTATTATTATTATTATCTTTTGAACCAGTGACTGACAAATTCTGATATTTGGCGACGAATTTCGACTAATTAGTGACTAATAGTGTGTGTTATCAAATCCCCGATGATGGCCAAGCCAGTGACAGTGACACTAAGTCCATTTATTACTTATCTCAGGCTGAAGTTGGACCATCACACTCTGACCAACTCATAATAGGGCCTTCTCAGCAGTACCTTTATCTAATCGTTCCTTTACATTATCCTTGCTTTCTTTGATTTTCACCGATATATTAGGAACGACGGACGGCTTGAGATGCGTGATCCACTCGTTCGAATACACCACAGAACAGATAAAGAGGTTAGAATGGAAGTAGTTCCTGATTTGTATTAGAACGCGTGTCGCCGCATGTCTCCCACTCTTGTCTCTCCACTACAAGCAAGAGATAATACGTACGCGCATTACGCACACAAATAAACCACACGCACTTACATCGCGTGTTTACTATTGGTTGTCACACTAACGCAAATACTGCTCTGGACGTACACTCACACACGTGTAAAAGCAATTTATTTCTCATATATGTTACGGCCACCAAAAGGTCGATTAATCATATCGATAAAATTACTGTAGTTTAGTTAATTAAAGTTTTGCATTTTTTCAAGTTGCGGATACGGTACGAATAACTTCCTAATTACATATAAATAAACTTATATCAAAGACAAATTAAGGGGGAACAACCGATACTGCCGGGAAATTTAAATTTTCTTTAGTTTTATGCTAGTTGCAGCTCTGTTTTACGGCATAATAATAGAAAGAAAGAAAAATAGCATTTTTAATAACATAAAACGTAAAACAATGCTACAATATGCAAAAAAACTATAAAGAAATTTTTCAAATTTCACGTCCATATCGAATGCTAAGTCGAATTAACATAATATAATCTAATTAATTTATTGTGAAGTACTCCGTGAAAAAGTATTTATTAATTTTATCATGTTAATTTATGAATAATATCTGTGCCCGCCGGTTTCACCCGCGTTACATAATCATTTTCTGCAAAATGTTGCGATCATAAATTGTGCTACATTTAGTACCTATCCATTCAATTCTACCAGTTGCTTCAAACCACAGTTTTCTTGTAACAGGATCTTATGGACAATTAAAAAAAAAGTGTTTGCATCGTAAATTAGATTTTAGACGAAACACCAACTAAGAAACTAAATTAATAATCCACATTATACAATAATTGGTGTTAATATAAACAAAGTTATTTTCATTGTTATATTACTGACAATAATCATTCGTATACACATCTTAATATCGACATTGTTTACAATTTGGTACAACATTATCGACGCGCATAGATTTCCCAGAATTGAAGCTTTGGATCGACGCACGCGACGTTCGCAGTGAACGCAATACATTGCGCGACCGCTCACGCCGTGCAAGATCGTACCAATGTAATGCAAGCAATGTATAATTTTGCATCTGAATGCGATTTTATCGTTTTTGCCTACAAACTACATAATACTTTTGTAATAATTACAAATATCACTCGTATTTTAAGGATTTTGGAGTTACCGGTGAAAAGAAATCCCTCCTCGGGCCACATTACACTCCTGACTTCTTTTCCGACACGTTATAATTGGGCAAGACGGCATAATTCTTTTTTTCCGCGGAGAATTGAACGCTTTCACAATAAGAGCGTGACTGTTGACCGGTGATTCTAATTTCGGTTGGGTTTGGAGCGCCCGCGCAAATGTGTGGCGCGCCTGTCCCGCCCACAAGGCCCTTCTAACCTCTTTAACTGTTCTGTGGAATACACAGATATAAATTAATTCGGAAACCACTTGATATTATTCCTTTATATGACCGTTTTTGAGAACAGTACCGAAATCCATCCGTATCAAAAATTCCTATAAGTCAATTGGTCCTACTAGCAAAACGACCTATAATCAAAACACTTTAACCGCCTTTTTAACTAAGTCAATGTTTTTCTTAAGTGCCAGTACCAGTAATAGGTATTTAATTTTCCACCGTATCTGACGACTGGAGCGGGCTGGACTAAACGTGAGTTCATGAACTCCGATCGGATGTCGGTTCAGTTACCGTTGGGCCACCACAGCTCACCACAGTATTGACTACATTCGTTTGTCTTCGTTAGACTCACAAATATAAATAACTAGCTGACCCGACAGACGTTGTCCTGTCTTAACTATGTTACCTACCCTACCTACCTACCCTACCTACCCTACCTATGCAAAAATGTGCAATAAAAATATTTTTCTCATACAAACTTTGCCACCCCTTGTAACCCTTTTAAGGGTTGAATTTTCAAAAAATAATATGCCTATGTCCTTCTCATGAATGCAAACTATCTACATACCAAATTTCAGCAAAATCGGTTGGGTGGTTTAGGCGTGAAAAGGTAACAGACAGAAAGACAGAGTTACTTTCGCATTTATAATATTATTATTAGTATGGATTATTACGTTAATGTAAGACTAATTGTTTACCCAAATTAGCATTTTTGATTGCTTTATATGTGATATGCAAAGATGAAGTTTGCAAAGTGGACTACTTAAGGACCAGACCCTCAACATTCGTGGCAGATTAATTCATACTTATCAAATAATTAAGCACATACAGTATTCGTGAAATGACTGGCACTTGCTGTTGTGATGTCCCCTTTGTCCTGCCTCCTGTCACGTTACCGCGGAGGGTACAACAATGGTTACACAGCGTTATCAACAACGAAGTAGCGGATTAACAGGCCAATTAAATGATAGCAATGATTGATCAATTAGTAGGTACTTGGATTTGATACATCCCTAAAATATAATGTGGTTTGCAGCAAACATTTGCATCAAATCTTCACCTTAAGTTCATTGTTTGAGGGCTGCCGTCATTCTTACACAATCCTAAAGTAGTGTCGAGTACGCTAATCGCCAGTTTCATTCCCGGAACTTCATCACTTACGAATTTCACAAGGTTCAGGTAGCACTACCAAATTAAAATATTTGGTTGATGAAGAGATAATCGACGGATACGTAGACCAGGGTCGATAATTTTTCAAACCAAAAAAATATTGTAGTAGGATCAACCCATTGGAAAATGAAGAAAATATAACAAAAATTAAAGGATAAATAATTTACGGGCGATCTGAGTTTATCTCAATTTTGCTTGGGTGCTTTTTCGATAATACGGTAAAATAAGGTGAAAACCAAATATTATAAATAAAAAAAAAATTGGAACATAAAAAGGTAAGTTTTCACCAAATTTCGTGGAAAAAAAAAATTGTAAAAGATAATATAAAAAAACTTGGCTATTTGAACTTTTCATCTTCTTTTTCTTTTCAGTTTTAGATCTTTTTATTCAATTTTTTTTCATAGGACTTGTAGTTTTGCCAGAAATCGAGAAAAACCGTTATTTACCCTTTAAAACGCACCCCATCCACTTCCCGACCTCAGACCGCCGGTAAATTATTTTTCCAATTTTTTGTTATATTCTCTTCCTTTTCCAATGGGTTTCACCCTATTATATATTTTTTTTACCATTTCAAAGGTTTCAGCACTGGTCTAACGGTTATGTACAAAATCGTGATTTTACAGAAGAGCGTTTCGAACGCAAAACGTGGGATAGTTAGTAGGAAAACAGTTATTTTCTTTTATTTAAGGACTAGCTTCCGCCCGCGGCTTCGCCCGCATAATATGTCGACAAATAATACACATAAACCTTCCTCTTCAATCACTCTATCTATTAAATTATAAATATTAAAAACGCATCAAAATCCGTTGCGTAGTTTCAAAGATTTAAGCATACATAGGGATATAGGGACAGAGAAAGCGACTTTGTTTTATACTATGTAGTGATAATTTAGGTGATATTTAAAAGTAATAGTAAAATGGTCCTTTTCCTACTTTCTGCAGACCGAATGTATGAATGTACTAGTAAAGATGTGCTAAAATTAATGTATAAGTAGTGAGAAAAAATCAATAACAACCCATGTTTTTTTTCTATAATTTTCTATATTTATTTGGTACACAATATGTCGATCTGTCCAACGATACGGGCTGGCATCCATTCATTTACATTTAAACAGTTTAATTTTACACTAGAATACTATCAGGTATAGTATGAGCGTCCAGTATTGTTGGACAAACGTAGACTTTCTCTTAACTAAATATATCTGTACAATTATGGTTGCACACGAGCTGACGGTTTGGTCGACAGGAGGGTAGCTTTTAATTATAAAATGGTCATTGACATTTGGTTATTACTTGCATAAGTTAACTTGGCACCCAGCACTAGTAATTGTGATATAGCACCTTCTGTAGTGAGCTTAAAGGATAGTACATACAATTATGGAGTGCCATATTAAATCAAATATTTAATTTGAAAATGAATAAACACTTTCTCCTTCATTCACAATCATAATACAAATTGTAAAAAACAAACAATTATTAAATAAGTTTAAATAAGTAATTAATGAGCAATTCATTTCAACCTAGCAACATCACACAATCATAAAATCTTCAATTACCGTTACTATTGGCCCCCACTATTCACCAAACCGCCGACTGCGCAAGTTTCGGGCATACATAAATACATCATATTAACATAACGTCAGATCGAACGAGGGCTGGCAGAGATCAACAATGCGGTCAACTTGGTATTACAGCCATTTTATTGGTGCACTTGGTTTGACTAACTTTTTTATTTGGCCAAATAGCGAAGAAAAACTGATGAAGAGAAAGTTGTCATAACTAAAGTCATTTAAATAGATCTTGCCCCTCGATTCCGAATAATGTATTTAAACGTTTGAATGAACTGCTCGTACCGTGTACCAGCAAGCGACAGCAATCAAGTATCACGTGTGAATGATATAACAAAAAGGTAACAATCTTTTAATGTAACCGTGCCTGTCTATGAAATGAATTAGAGCCTAATGAAAGTGTGCATCCGTCTAATTAGTACGCTTTTTATTATAGTCAAACCAATCGCACCTCGTCAACTAAAATGAGTAACAATCCAAACAGTTATTTGTAACAGTTGAGACTTAGCGCTAAATGGCCGGCGGCGACAGCCGTCTTGTAACAAATATAAATCTTGTCTACTAAGCAATAGAGTTCATATTGGCTTACAATTTGTCATATTGATATAGCAGCAGGCCATGACACAACTCTGCATTTTAGTAATAAAAAATACTACATTTGTTAAATTAGAGATATAATTTACAGAAATCACAAATTATTAATTTGAGAATTCAATTAGTGTTAAAGATATCGACAAATGAAATTTAATTTTATATTACATCTTAACATAATGAAATGAAGATGAATAAATGACTATAAATTATATTAAGTATTTCTTTTTCTACATATCAATAAATAAAATTAGTTCTCAATTAATTATAAATTAATATAATATAAGTAAAGCCTGCATGCAGAGTTGTGTTTATGTGCCGATACCTACTTAAAGCATAGTAAATAATGTATTCTTTTCAGTATAATTATAGCCGGTCTTTGCTAAATACATCAACATTATAAATACCTTACCAGAACAAAATTTCATACATAGATGACGCCCATGTTTATTGTGAAACTTTCATGGGCAGAAAATAAACAAATTGTAGCATTTACTTATATATACTTAGTTCAGCTGATTACCAACCATTGGTTTAAAGAGAGCCAGTATATCTGCAATAAGATATAAATGAACTAATTGGTTTGCCTTTTAAGTCAATCACACGATTTTCGACGACAGTATCGCATGGGCTTTTAAAACCGATAGAAACATTTTTAAGACCACATAAATGATTTATGTTTTGTGAATTTGTATATTTAGCCTACAAATATTTAGCTTAGACACAGATTTGCGTAAAATAGATTAATAAAGCGCACCTTTAGAATGAAAACGACGTAACTCAAAAAAGTGACTTTTAGGGAAATAGCAAAAGAAGTTTTAAAGTTCTTAACACTTCCGTACTATTTGGTTTATTATTTCGTGATTATTTACGTCAGTGACTATGTTTGTGCTGCAAATTATAAAAAAGTCTTTTCCCTATTTTCGTTTTGAGTCATTTTATGACGATAACTCAATTTTTGATTTTTTTGAATTGTGTCGTTTTAATTCTAAAGGTGCGATTAAGAGCTAATTATAATTTAGTTAACACAATCGTATCTCAAGCAATTTTTTTTTGTCCGACTATGTGTTTAACATTATAGGATATGTCGTATAGCATATTATTCAAACATTCGAAGAAAAGTAATTGTGATTGAAATCGGTTCAAACAGTCACGAAATAAATGGAATAGAAAAAGAAATATCTGGTAAGGTATTAGCTTTATTTAATCGTCTTATAATAAACTATTATATAAACATTGATTCACAAAAGAAAGGCCAGTGCATAAATATTCTTCATAAACATATTAGAACAGATACTAACTCACTCAAAAATACTTAAAATACCTCAAAATTCTCTGAAGACATTTTTAATATCTGTAAAAATATGTCGTTTAAAGTCAACTCACACTTAACAACCCATCGTGCGCTGACGTGATGCGGCTGTAAGATGCGAGTTGTCTTTAATTGTTTTCTTACAAATGGTTAGGCGACAAGTCGCAAGCTCTTATAACATTACCCTAACAAGTATGGCGACAACGCCTCAATATACATACATCGAACTACATTTAAACATTATTTACAATATGATAAACGCTTTCGACCAATAAGAAGCAGTTACACGTAGTTTACTAGTTGGTCTTGGAACGAGGTGCTAACGAGGTGAACATAATGGTAGAATATTGTTTCTCACTTCCCTATGAACATAAAACAACAGCCGCTACTTCCTGATAAATACTTCCCGTAAGTACCTTTTCTAGTTCTGTGTTGTGTGTGTTGTCTTTAAAACTGTACATAGCAGAACTTGCTAAACTAAGTTTAGTGAAGTATAATTTAGTTATTATTTACTTTAATTTTATGTTGATCATGTACAGGTTAATCGATATACACAGTAATATAATTACATAGTAACCACGATTATTTTACATAAACTTAATAATGTTTTAGTGTAACAGTGTAAAATGTTATAGAAAAGTGAATTTAACTATTCAGCTCGGTAAAATATGAAATTGTTTTATCTTTATTCTGCAAATTGTGCCACACAAATATGATAGAAAATCTTGACACATTCGGCACTGCGCCTCTAGTTGGAGCTATAGTTAAGTTGTAATCACTTACGACAGGTCACCGACAGTGCCTTCTACTTCACACACAGACACTTCACTCACACCTACTACTTACACTATCAGTTTCTTGCAAAAATTTCCATTACATTAAAAACTTTTTAATTTTTCGCTAACGTTTTTTTAAAAAATATTTACAAAATTTTCTCGTCTAAGCGAAAACCTTGTCATCTCGTAGCATTCTTGTAATATTAACATGAATGTTGCCAAAGGAAAATAAAATCAAATACAAGATTTTGTTTAAAAAAACTTAAAAAAATCAAAATACTAAAATTAGACTAGGTATACAATTAATAGTAAATTATTAAATAAAATAATAAAAAGAAACAAGATTTACTAATTTTTAACGCCATAACAAAGTAAATAAAATAAAAAAATTAGTAAATAATATCTCAAAATAATATTTGGCTACATTCAATATTAACATTGACAGGACTGGAAAATGTTTAAAATAAGTATAAAATGTGTTTTTTACTGTGACATAAAAATATTCATTTGGTATAAAAACTTTTGAGAGCACCATAATTTTCAAGCGCCTTTGCAGAGTTTAAGAACTGATTTCAGCTCATGCGCATTATATAGAAAGATGATAATATACTATTCATATAATGACACCCCCTAAGAGTTTATACCACACATCGATAAGGACTAGACAAACTTACAAAACGTCTTATTATTTAAATCTTTACAACCGACTACACGGTTTAGCGATTACCTCCGTACATACACACCTAGTCCTTTATAATACAATTTTTTTTATATATCATACATAATTTTACAAGTTTCCCAGTCCCGATTCCTTAATTATTTGTCACTTTGTAATAAAAATAATAATAAACTCCTATCCCACTCGCGACGCGTTCGGAAGATACCAACTCTGTGAAGAAAGAGAGAGAGAGAGAGAGACATGTATATTTTGCTAATATCTTTAACAACAACATTGGTTTAACATCGATATTTAACGTAAAGTTGGAATAGTTACTGCTGGGGTGGCTTACATCTCGATAAAATCTATTTGGTGTTAACATTACCATAATTGTTTTGGATGAAACTGGAAATAACTGAAGGATTTTCCATTTTATTTAATGCAATAACGCATTCAAACAATGATTGGTTGTTTTCAGGTATTGTAATAGGCGCTAGGGGTGGCTGTACAACCACTTTATTTAAGGTTGTGTTAGGATACCATTCCAATTTGCTGTCGCAAAATGTAACTATTTACGCAGCATTTCGAATGGTCTACGTTCTGGACAAAATCACCAGTAACTCATAGTTTCCTGTTACAGAAAGACGTAACAGCCTAATTGTGTCTGAAATCCCGGAATGTCTGTGTGTATTTTTTGAACTTCAGATGAATAAACTTTTCATTCCCTCTTAAATAATGGTTCTTGAGAAAGACTTAACAACCTAATTGACAGTCACATATCCCCGCAAGTTTGTCCGTAGTTTATAAAAACCTCCAGTGAGCTTCACCAAGAAAACAGTCCACTAAACCTAGGGCACCATTTCTAAGACACATCGATAC
The DNA here is from genome assembly GCA_951799385.1 of Hyppa rectilinea. NCBI lineage: Eukaryota > Metazoa > Arthropoda > Insecta > Lepidoptera > Noctuidae > Hyppa > Hyppa rectilinea. The sequence goes on from OX637326.1 coordinate 12,839,719, forward strand.
ATATTCCTCGTCCCACCGCCACAGTAACTATCCCCCTAAGACTCCAGGGAGGGGGTATCAATACAAACATCGATCGCTAACGTCTGTATACCGAGACAACTAATCCCATAAATATGGTGAAAACATTGAACAACAGTTATAATTGAATTATATTATATGAAAACATTTAATGATTCAACTACTGGGCTTATTTGTTATGACACAATAAACGTGCAGGTGGCTAAATATGTTACTAATTGTAATTGTACTGAATTTGACACATTACTGTCAAACGTCATTGACAAGCAGCGCCACCATGAATCGCAAAGAAATAATTGTAACGTTTAACGAGATTTTTGTGTCATAGCATATTTGCGCCTTGATTAGATTTAAATCCATTGTACCACATTGAGAGAATTTCAAAAATATGATTAATTAAATTACTGATTCAATATTTTGCGATGGCGGTCATAACAGGCACCGTTGCCTCTCTATCGGATTTCTTGTCACTCATCGCAAAATAATTGGCATGTGCTGCTTCATTTAAAATGCTTTGCGTTTAGCAAATTCATGCGTTGAACGTTTCCGTTATGAAATCAATTGTATAGCCTTGCGATAAGCTTCCAATTTGATTGTGCTTTTTAAATCAAGTTCTGTGACAAATTGTTTCTAAGTTTGTGTCTCTCTACCCTTTTATAAACTGGGGGAGAGTCGAGCGAAGATGACACTACTTTCATATACGAGCGCTGTTTGGTCACATATTTTTTTCCGGCAGTAGCACATTACAGGGTAGACTTAGGAATTTAGGGGTCCGTACTCGAAATGAAAATCACCGAACCCTTATAAGACCTTCGTTGTCCGTTCGCCTGCCCATCTGTCAGTCTGTAACGACCCTCTCTCTCAGAAACGCGTAGACGTATCAAGTTGTTTTTTTTTTTAAGTCATGAACCATGAAAAATTTTATGCAGAGAAGCTTTCTTTGAGCTAGTCTACATTGAGTACGAGATTATTCAAGGACAACAGTTGTATATCTCAAGGCGAATCGACTGCTGTATAGCTAAAATCGACATTAAACATTGAATTCACATATTGAATACACATTATGAAAACACTGACAGTCAGCTTGCCGTGCCAGTTTGCAAGGTGCTAGTCAGTTACGAAAGTTGAATCACTTCTTGGTGAAGAGTGCTTTATAATCTTAGATGCATGTGGTAATAGATTTATTTGTTTTTACAAAATATTTGACCTAATAACAGTTAATTATTTGTGTATTTTTCAAATGTTTCAAATAATACTGTATTTGTTTAAAGCTTTTTTGTTGACTACTCAAGTGCCATATTCGCTCGAAACTCCTCTCTTCTGCCCTAAAAGTACCAACCATGTTCGATATTTTGTCTGTTAATTTTTTCAGAAACATTCTGAACGTCGATATTTTATTTATTCATCTTTTTTATTGACATATATTATGTATTTGCGTTTTCAAAAGTTGTGGAACAGCTAAGACTTTAAGATACAAAAAACTCTTTTTAACTTTAAAACCTTGGTTTATACATTATTTTAACAATTCTTTTTTCTTTCATATCGTGTTCTTTCATCAATTTAAATAAAGTAATTGTTCATTAATTATAAAAAGTCTTGACTGTATTTTAAAATATTAACTATTTCCCAACTCTTTAGTTACAACAACTGAGTCAATTTCAACAACATTACTATTATCCATTATTTTATATTCCATGTTAAAATTCAACCAGTTACAACTTCAAAAACACATTTAAATAATCACTGACAGTCAACTACATAACAAAACAGTCCAAACCGTATCACTTGTTCAAAGGCTGGTGCAAGGCCCCTAGTTGTGGGTGCAGGGTCCCATTACCGAGTGCATAGTACTCGTCAATGGGCGCACAGAACCCGTTAATGATTGTACAGCACCCGTATTTTGATGTATAGTACCGGTTAATGAGTGCTTAGATCCTGTTAATAGATACATAGAACTCATTAACGGGTGTGCATGGGTCTTGCGGTGCGTTTAGTCTCGTGGTCGCTGCGCACACGTCCCGCAGACGTAGTCGTCATCTTCCCGTAGCGCGCCTCGCGCAAGTCCGACGCAGTGCATGTGAAACCATTGGTCGCAGCCGCCGTCGCATTGGACCCAGTCTACTTTGCCTGTTGAATACATAAAAGAGTTAATTAGTATAAGTAAAAAGGGTGTCTGAAATACTAAATTGGAAAAGGTCATATCACAGTAGATACTTATTGCATAAGACCTCAAGCAGAGATGGCATTCGATAAGTTTTGAATTGAAACTTTCACTTGCTCAGTGCCTTATTCACTACGGGACAAGTTTCTGGGCCTACAGGTATACAGAAATATCAGAAATCAGGACTGCGACCTGCTTTGTTTCACGATTTTTTCTTCTAAAAATGTATTTTAAACACATAGCTTTAAAAAAAAAATGTTTTTTTAAGAACACAAATTGACACGAGTACTAAGTATTAATGAAGACATACCAGTGGGTCGAAGACAGTTGTGTGCGGCACAGTCCTCTTCGTCTTCAGCTGACGAACCTGAGGATGAGCTGCTGCGACGTTGACTGCTAGTGGCCGCGCCGCCGCGCCCTGTGCCTGAACTGCTCGCTGCTGCGCGTTGACCTGATAAAACAGATTCGTTAAGACGCCTGTCGTTTGTTCGTTTGTTAAATTTATAAAATGTCGTATTATTCAGTCAGTAAAGATACCCACCCGGGGTTGAAAGCTACATACCGCTTTTACAGCTGAAACTGACTGACGAACGCGATAGCGTAAATTATTATTTATTTATTTAAACTAACACACACATCTTTACAGGTGACCCCAATACAATAGAGGTTTGCCGCACATCACAGAATAAAAAAAACCAACTAATATTCCTCAAAAATCTACTTAAACTAGTATGCAAATATAAGTCATATAAACAGTTATACAAATTGTATATGTTTGTGACTCACCCATCCGCGGCTGGCGGGGCAGCTTGCCGCGCGCGGCGGGCGCCAGGCCGCGCTTGCGCCGCTCCTGGCGCGCCAGGTAGTGCTTGCGCATCATGAGGCCCGAGCCCGACGACAGGCCCTGCGGGAGCGGCGGTTAGTGCTGGGGGCTGGGCGCATGTCTCATAGCAAATTGGACAAGCGACAGCCACTTTAGTTGCATGAAGCATGACTTACATATGAGTAAAGAAATATCGTGGACTGTTCTCATTACAATGGAATTCTTTGAAGTTCAAAAGTGGATTTCAATAAATGCATCTGCAGAAAATCTTACCTGTTTCCTATTTAAATAATTTGTAGTGGTTGCTGTGCCTCGTTTGAGCGTAGGTTTAGCCACTGGTGCCACTGTAATAAAAAATAAAATAATAAATTTGTGTTTCATAAGTTAAACGTTAAATAACATAAATTTCAGATAAACGCCTTAACTAAACACAGAATCAGGTGAAACCGTTATCTCTCTTTCAGTCGTCACAAATTCGACATTTGAAAAAAGACTGCATTCTGTTACTGTACAAATCAAAAGTCATTTATTCAAACTAGGCTAAAAATCAGCACATTTCAAATCAATTATTCAAATCTATTATATTGTATGTATTTGCCATATGTCTGCTAACATTCAAATCAATTATTTGCCATATGTCAGCTAGCACACGCCAATATACCAATAAAAACATTCAAAACTGACTGTACTCAAGCAAAAATAAAAGTAAAACTAAATAAGAGCTTCCAGGCATAAAGGGCGTGTCCGCTTACATATGCAGTACTGGATTAAGTCCATACAGCTTGTAAATCGAAGTTACAAATGATAAACTAGATGACGATAAACTGACGCACAACGTTTATTAGTATAGGGGAAAGTATTTATGGGAAATGAATAAATTCATGGATAAAAGTTTGTGGTTCACAATAATTAGATTAGTACAATCATCCCACTAATATTCGCGCCATCCTGGCCGCGTGCGCAGGCCGATGGGACTCCGCACTAATAGCGCACTGTATAGGCCTACACGCGAAAGCAAGTGCCTGAAATATTTTCGTTGTTTTATTTTATTTTAATTTTCATTTATATTATACTATTACTAACGTAGGCTAAGAACATTGTTACTAACAAGTTATGGAAGCAATTCTGAAATAAATTTTATTATTATTATAAAGGCAAAAGTTTGTGGGTGAGTGTGTGTGTGTGAGTTTGTATGTTTGTCCGTTCTTCACCCTCAAATAGCTCAACGAATCTGGATGAAACTTGGCACAGAGGTAGTTAATGACCCTGATTAGCACATAGGATACTCGTTATCACGGTAGTACGTTTCCTTGGGATAATTTCTGACATCCCCGCGGGCGAAGCCGCTGACAGCAGCTAGTTAGGTCATAAACTTATAAAATACCGTGGTTTATCTTGAGGAAATCGCCCTCCGCGCCGCGACAGGCCACCACGGTGATGGTGAGGTAATGGTATAAGGCTCACCGTGATGGTGTCGCGTCCTGGTGCGCTTGACCTGCAGGTGGCGCGGCGCGCGCGCACGCCGCTTGCGCCGCCCCGCGTCGTGGCGCGCGGCCCGCCGGCCCTCCGCGCCGCGACAGGCCACCACGGTGATGGTGAGGTAATGGTATAAGGCTCACCGTGATGGTGTCGCGTCCTGGTGCGCTTGACCTGCAGGTGGCGCGGCGCGCGCGCACGCCGCTTGCGCCGCCCCGCGTCGTGGCGCGCGGCCCGCCGGCCCTCCGCGCCGCGACAGGCCACCACGGTGATGGTGAGGTAATGGTATAAGGCTCACCGTGATGGTGTCGCGTCCTGGTGCGCTTGACCTGCAGGTGGCGCGGCGCGCGCGCACGCCGCTTGCGCCGCCCCGCGTCGTGGCGCGCGGCCCGCCGGCCCTCCGCGCCGCGACAGGCCACCACGGTGATGGTGAGGTAATGGTATAAGGCTCACCGTGATGGTGTCGCGTCCTGGTGCGCTTGACCTGCAGGTGGCGCGGCGCGCGCGCACGCCGCTTGCGCCGCCCCGCGTCGTGGCGCGCGGCCCGCCGGCCCTCCGCGCCGCGACAGGCCACCACGGTGATGGTGAGGTAATGGTATAAGGCTCACCGTGATGGTGTCGCGTCCTGGTGCGCTTGACCTGCAGGTGGCGCGGCGCGCGCGCACGCCGCTTGCGCCGCCCCGCGTCGTGGCGCGCGGCCCGCCGGCCCTCCGCGCCGCGACAGGCCACCACGGTGATGGTGAGGTAATGGTATAAGGCTCACCGTGATGGTGTCGCGTCCTGGTGCGCTTGACCTGCAGGTGGCGCGGCGCGCGCGCACGCCGCTTGCGCCGCCCCGCGTCGTGGCGCGCGGCCCGCCGGCCCTCCGCGCCGCGACAGGCCACCACGGTGATGGTGAGGTAATGGTATAAGGCTCACCGTGATGGTGTCGCGTCCTGGTGCGCTTGACCTGCAGGTGGCGCGGCGCGCGCGCACGCCGCTTGCGCCGCCCCGCGTCGTGGCGCGCGGCCCGCCGGCCCTCCGCGCCGCGACAGGCCACCACGGTGATGGTGAGGTAATGGTATAAGGCTCACCGTGATGGTGTCGCGTCCTGGTGCGCTTGACCTGCAGGTGGCGCGGCGCGCGCGCACGCCGCTTGCGCCGCCCCGCGTCGTGGCGCGCGGCCCGCCGGCCCTCCGCGCCGCGACAGGCCACCACGGTGATGGTGAGGTAATGGTATAAGGCTCACCGTGATGGTGTCGCGTCCTGGTGCGCTTGACCTGCAGGTGGCGCGGCGCGCGCGCACGCCGCTTGCGCCGCCCCGCGTCGTGGCGCGCGGCCCGCCGGCCCTCCGCGCCGCGACAGGCCACCACGGTGATGGTGAGGTAATGGTATAAGGCTCACCGTGATGGTGTCGCGTCCTGGTGCGCTTGACCTGCAGGTGGCGCGGCGCGCGCGCACGCCGCTTGCGCCGCCCCGCGTCGTGGCGCGCGGCCCGCCGGCCCTCCGCGCCGCGACAGGCCACCACGGCGCTCCACACCTGCACCTGCTCCTCCAGCCGCACCTGCAGAGTAACATTACAACTTAGCATCAACATGTAAAAAAATCAGTCAAAAAAAGGAATACTTTAACTAAAAAAAAATTGTCATCATCCCGATTGGGGTAACAATCAATGTCAATGGGCAATTTGAGTCGAACCGGTATGAACCGAACCGGATTGTACCGAACCCATTTGTGCCGAACCGGTATTTACCGAACCAATTTGTGCCGAACTAGTTTGTGCAATTTGTGCCGAACCGGTATGAGCTGAACGGTTTGTGCCGAACCGAAATGTGCCTTACCGGTTTGTTCCGAACTAGATTTTACAGATTTGTGCCGAACCGGTATGAGCCGAACCGGATTGTGCCGAACCGGGTTGTGCCAAACCGATTTATACCGAATCGAATTGTGCCAAACTTATTTGTGTAAAATTGTGCCGAACTGAAATGAGACGAACCGGATTGTGCCGAACCGATTTGTGCCGAACCGGTATGAGCCGAACGGTTTGTGCCGAACTGGACTGTGCCTTACCGCTTTGTGCCAAACTAGATTTTGCAGATTTGTGCCGAACCGGTATGAGCCGTGTGTGGGAACGACTACAGAAAACAATAATAGTACAAATAATTTTAGTGAAAAAGACAGGTTGGTGTCTGAATTGGCCTTGACCAACCATACGAATTGAGTGGGTATGTACAGTCAGTGCACGCATTTGTCATAAATCGTGCAGCTCAACTGAAATTTAAGGAGCTCAACGAATCGACAAACAATACCAAAGAAAAGACATTAGGCCGCATAAAATACCCAAATTGCTAGATAATCATGAAAAGAAGAGAAGAACCCACACACATCACAATAATTAAAATAAATTATAATATCATACTTCACAAGTAAATATTATGTCATTGTGTAAATAATACAGTCACAGTGTAAGTATAAATAAAGAAAATAAGAAAATAACATTGAATATGTCAACAATCGGAGCAGCTTAATCCAAAGCCTTTTTATCCTCAATTTATTCTTTAACTGTATACAAGGCTTTCTGGCACAACTTGCGTTTAATTAACGATTTGAATTTTTTAAGGCATCTTGTATTTAGCATCTTGAAGGTGGCCAGGAAGTTTATTATAAAAGCGTATACATTTAACCTTCCATTTAGTGAGCCAAGGAATTTCAATGTTACCTCTAATAAGTCTCCTTCCAGCATCAAGTCTTCTAGTTTCTGTAACAAGCCGGGCGCGACCCGCGTGCTCGGCGAGCGCGGTGTCGCACTGTATGCGTGCTCTACGTTCGCTGATGACCTGCGCCAACATTATCAAAAATTTTTAGTAATGTAACATGAAGAGGGTAAGGGTAGGGATAGGAAAAGGCCAATTGTGATGCCTAGATATTACTAAAATAGATGACGGCAGCTTCGTTACACGGAATTTGACAATATTACTTTGATGGATGGACCATCTTTACATACCGAGACTCCTCCGTGCCTCGGAAAGAACGTTAGGCCTTTGGTCCCGGCAGTCATTTGTGCATCTTTGACAGTCGTTACGGGGCGTCATTTGTGCATCTTTGACAGTCGTTACGGGGCGTCATTTGTGCATCTTTGACAGTCGTTACGGGGCGTCATTTGTGCATCTTTGACAGTCGTTACGGGGCGTCATTTGTGCATCTTTGACAGTCGTTACGGGGCGTCATTTATGCTCGAGCATTTCATAATATTCTTCTTCTTTCTTTACATGGCCACTGCCTGTACAGTACTCCCAAATTAATAATGCACATGCAAATCTTCGCTAATTGTCGTATTCCCGGAAACACCCGAATCATTGAATCGTTCGAGTCCTTAACAATACACTTGCATTTTGCACCTTGTTTGAAAGAAATAGGAGTCAATATCATGTGTACACAATCGAAAACAATTCGGGCGGTCGGCGGTCAGTCAAAGGTCCGTCAGTCGTCTTGTTATATTGGTGGTGACTGCACGTGTTCTCTTTGTCTGGAATTATATAGAGCTGCTATTACACACCCTTCTTGGTTTTGTTTTCAAAGGTGAATTTAATTTAAACTTTAATTATCTTATTCAAATTTAAAAAGTTAATTTTGTAAAATATTTAAATATACTAACATTTTTCACGTTTTTTCAATATAAAAAAATTAAAAATACCTACGTAAAATACATATTAAGTACTAGAAAAAACATATTAAAAATCAGATTTAGGCTTATATGAATTATAGCTCGCTATTTACTTACATGGACTTATTGAATCAAATTTCGTTACTGATAAATCAATATTTATCTCTTTTAGGACAAAACACATAATCTTACTAAATTATGCATGAAGAAAATGCACTTAACCACTCTATATACATATCGTCTTCCGACGCTCGGGGAATACGACCGTTGCCGAACAGTGGCGAAGATTTCTATGCGCATTATCACTTTTGGAGACCTGTAGTGTTGTTTAATCCATCGCTGAGTTTATCGCTAACCTTCTCCCTGCTAGCTTGCAACGTGTCATGATCGTGTAACGGCACTGACGCGAACAGTAGAGTGGCGAGTGAGGATGTAACCGGTCGGCGATGTACCATACGCCTCAAAATGTGACCACATTATTCTTTAGGGCGTCTGAGGGACAGGGTGGAAAGTTCATCATCCTCCAAAGAAAAGGGAGGATGCTCCGACCAGCCGGGTGTTTGTAGTATGGGGGGTACTGTTCTAAACTGAACCTAAGTTCCACTAATACTTAACTTACCTAGCATTCTGCGCAGAATGTGAATCATGGGCCCTTCCCGTAGCCTTCTTCAACTCAGCGTTAAGTTTATCAGCCTTCTCCCTGCTAGCTTGCAACGTGTCATGTTCGTGCAGAGGCAGTGACGCGAGCATTGGACTAGCGAGTAAGGCTCGGGCTGCGTCCTGCCACGCCATGGCTCGTTCTGTGACGCACTGCAGGGCTTCACCCTCGGCTAGGCGGACGGGCAGCTTTTGGAGCCATACCTGAGAGAAAAATGACGTTTTTTATTTGTTAAATATTAAACGGCCCGCCACTAGGGTGCGAACTTAGACGGACACGCAGTTCTTTTTTAAATAAAATCAAAAAATCTTTTTGGAAGCCATGCGCCATCCACTAACCCACACTGTGCGCACATGCAATAGAGCCCACTACCTTTCACAAAGAAGAGGCCTGGCTCCCAATAATGGAAGGACGTTATAAGAAGTAATATCATTGAGCAACTGATAGACACTTACCAATAACGCCAGAATGCGATCCAGGCGAGGCCTCTTGGTCCTCATACAGTCGGGACATAGGAACTTGGGTTCAGTGTTAGGGAAGGGAACTTCAACGCGTTCCGGTGACTCCTCGCGATCTTCTTTAGATGCTGCTATGCAGTTTGCTGGAAGTAATGTGATGGTTAGATATTTGAAAGTTAAATACATTCACAACAGCACCATGTATCTATCAACATAATTCGTTTATTTGTCATTGCTCATTTATTTAACACTTCTATTGTAGTTTAGTTATTTTATTGTCATCTTAACAAATAATTATATTTCATTTATACAAAATATTGCAAAACAGTAACTATGCGGTTTCTGGCTCTTTCTATTCCATACGAAACTACCGTCTGTTAAGAGGCAACTAGAATCTATTTTCTTGTAAATATTGAGGTTGAATGATTACAGCAAACAAGTAACTGACCATGGAACCAGTCCTTGCACAGCTCGCACTGCGTCATGACGCCGTACTGTCGTTTCTGACACGTGCAGAACGTCACGCCGGCTGACACGGGCGCGCGGACCTCTTTCCTCAAGTTGCGAGCTCTGTGACAAAAAAAAAACATAAGTAAGTACAAAATATTTAGGGTTCAGATACTTCCTATCGGGTGTAAGTACTTACTACTGGCTACCAGCAAAATACTGGTGGTACCAGTTCCCCAGATGATTGCTTTCAAAAAGAGCTCGACTACTAATAGAAAATTACTTTTCCATTACTTTAAGTCCCTATTTCCATTATTCATCTTCTTCTTCTTAGCGTGTCGATAGCAAAAATAATACCTACATAGAAACAATGTTGAGCAATAATCGCGCAACAGTTACAAGTAACGTGTGTTGTAGGCAGCAACATTTGCGCCTTTATATTTATAAATGTTGTTTAGTTTCCAGTCAGATTAACGTCAAAGATGTATGGTTAAACAGTCGCTATTCTTCAAGCAACTAATATAAATAAACCCCCTGATGTTGCGGTATGTTTTTTTTATTTTTATCAATTGGCTCGCGTTTTACCTCTATCTCACCTGATGGAACATTAGCTTGTTGCTAGCAACATTGCAATATTCTAAGTTGCCGGAAATATCTTCTCGGCAACACAAAAACTTATTGCAGTAACTATGTTACCCAATTAATACACGGCTTCATCCTCACCTTAACTCCTTAATAGCATGCAGCTCCCTCTGCTCGGCATGTTTGAAGGCGGCCACTATGTCAGTAGGCGTGGAATCTTCGCTGAAGTTCCTGAGGAACAGGCCCGCTTCTAGCGACGAGGCACCCTCGCCGCCCGGCCGCGCGCGCCTACGTGTCACGGCTTCGCCCGCTTCCACTCGCGGAGATAAGGCTTCCAGTAGAGAGTAGGGCCAGTTCTGTGGAAAAAGGATAATGAGTATGTTTTATCATTGTAAATATAAAAATGAATTTCTCAACGTCTGTTTCCCTTAAATTTGGGACTCATAAAGAACAAACACTATAAACTCAATTAATTAAACATGAATCAATCTGCCTAGCCTTTTTCCAACTATGTTGTGGTCGGCTTCCAGGCTAACTGGATGCAGCTGAATACCATAATAATACAATTAATTAAACATATAGGTTCTAATGGAGTGCAGCGGTTTCTAGCCGGCCACCAGCGCCTGCACCAGCTGCCCCTTCTGCTGTCTACCCACCTCCTTCAGGAACAGGCCGGTCGCCCCGCGCTGCCAGTCCCTGGCGGAGGCCAGCGCCTGCGCCAGCTGCCCCTTCTGCTGTCTACCCACCTCCTTCAGGAACAGGCCGGCCGCCCCGCGCTGCCAGTCCCTGGCGGAGGCCAGCGCCTGCGCCAGCTGCCCCTTCTGCTGTCTACCCACCTCCTTCAGGAACAGGCCGGCCGCCCCGCGCTGCCAGTCCCTGGCGGAGGCCAGCGCCTGCGCCAGCTGCCCCTTCTGCTGTCTACCCACCTCCTTCAGGAACAGGCCGGCCGCCCCGCGCTGCCAGTCCCTGGCGGAGGCCAGCGCCTGCGCCAGCTGCCCCTTCTGCTGTCTACCCACCTCCTTCAGGAACAGGCCGGCCGCCCCGCGCTGCCAGTCCCTGGCGGAGGCCAGCGCCTGCGCCAGCTGCCCCTTCTGCTGTCTACCCACCTCCTTCAGGAACAGGCCGGCCGCCCCGCGCTGCCAGTCCCTGGCGGAGGCTTGCGCCTGCGCCAGCTGCCCCTTCTGCTGTCTACCCACCTCCTTCAGGAACAGGCCGGCCGCCCCGCGCTGCCAGTCCCTGGCGGAGGCCAGCGCCTGCGCCAGCTGCCCCTTCTGCTGTCTACCCACCTCCTTCAGGAACAGGCCGGCCGCCCCACGCTGCCAGTCCCTGGCGGAGGCCAGCGCCTGCGCCAGCTGCCCCTTCTGCTGTCTACCCACCTCCTTCAGGAACAGGCCGGCCGCCCCGCGCTGCCAGTCCCTGGCGGAGGCCAGCGCCTGCGCCAGCTGCCCCTTCTGCTGTCTACCCACCTCCTTCAGGAACAGGCCGGCCGCCCCGCGCTGCCAGTCCCTGGCGGAGGCCAGCGCCTGCGCCAGCTGCCCCTTCTGCTGTCTACCCACCTCCTTCAGGAACAGGCCGGCCGCCCCGCGCTGCCAGTCCCTGGCGGAGGCCAGCGCCTGCGCCAGCTGCCCCTTCTGCTGTCTACCCACCTCCTTCAGGAACAGGCCGGCCGCCCCGCGCTGCCAGTCCCTGGCGGAGGCCAGCGCCTGCGCCAGCTGCCCCTTCTGCTGTCTACCCACCTCCTTCAGGAACAGGCCGGCCGCCCCGCGCTGCCAGTCCCTGGCGGAGGCCAGCGCCTGCGCCAGCTGCCCCTTCTGCTGTCTACCCACCTCCTTCAGGAACAGGCCGGCCGCCCCGCGCTGCCAGTCCCTGGCGGAGGCCAGCGCCTGCGCCAGCTGCCCCTTCTGCTGTCTACCCACCTCCTTCAGGAACAGGCCGGCCGCCCCGCGCTGCCAGTCCCTGGCGGAGGCCAGCGCCTGCGCCAGCTGCCCCTTCTGCTGTCTACCCACCTCCTTCAGGAACAGGCCGGCCGCCCCGCGCTGCCAGTCCCTGGCGGAGGCCAGCGCCTGCGCCAGCTGCCCCTTCTGCTGTCTACCCACCTCCTTCAGGAACAGGCCGGCCGCCCCGCGCTGCCAGTCCCTGGCGGAGGCCAGCGCCTGCGCCAGCTGGTCCTTCTCGTACAGCGACAGCGGGATGTGCGCGCCGCGCCGCACGATGCTCTCCACGCTGTGCATGTACGGGTACAGCTCCTTTGACTGCATCTCTTCCACCTGGGATACATAATAATTTGTGTAAGTAAACGTAGAGATGGACAACCTTCAGACTTTTCGCTTCGGGTTTTCTATCCCTGATAAATACCTCTCTCCAATTGGCTATCTGAAAGTAAGTATTACCTTATTTAGCCAATCCCTGGCATGTGACACGGCAGTCTGTAACGCGTGGTAGGACGGTAACGCCGCCTCGATCTCCTCGCCGTCAGACAGCAGCACGTCCAGCTCGGACAGCGTGGTGTACTGGGGTTCGAGCTCCGCTGGAGGGTTCTTTGAAGTGTCGAGGAGCACCACGCGGGCGCGGGATTCCCATTCTTCTACTTGAGCTGGAAAGAAATAAATACATGGCGATTATTTCCGTTTTTATTTTCCTTATTGGTACAAGCTGATATGTAGAATTGACAGCTATCTGGTTAGAAAGCTGTCCCAAACAAAATAAATTAAAATTAAAGAGGGTTTTATCACAGTCAGATGATTAACAAGATCAATATCCATCTACGTTGCTGCATACCTTTTAACTTAAACAGCAGCGACCTCTCCATCTCCACCTTGTGATGCGGCACAACGTTCTGCGCGTCGTTAAGCAGCCTGTCGATGACGTCGAGCGTCAGAGTGGAGTAGTCCTCTCGGTAGCCGCGGACTTCTTCTATGAACTTCACTTGTTGCAGGCGAGCTTGTAAGGGAGGCAGTTGTGGCAGGACTATGCACAGGCGGGAACCAAGTTCTGATGTCTGGAAGAGAAAGTGGTTATTTGTTTTGGTTTGAAGTAACAAACAATCTAGGCTGTTTTTATATCGTGGCTAACCTAAATATCTGAGTAATTATTAGAAACAAAATTTAATTCATATTAAATTACTCATTGCTTCTACTGTCGGTTGAGTTTCTACTGTCGTTACACTTATTCAAACTTTATTACAAGTTCATAAAAAAGAGTTAATTATAACTGTCTTGCTTTCTATGACAGAGGTAGGCAATAGTTATTTGTTATGCAAGGCTGGAAAGTTGATTTTTGGCGCGAGTACTTCTATTGAAACCTGAGTAAGCGAAGGATTCTAGGGTTGAACCATGAGCGAAGCGAGTGGTTCAAATATAGAATCCTGAGCGTAAAGAAGGTTTCAAAGGTACGAGACGCAGAAAAGCTTTGCTGCCGAGCGCAACACACAATTTTTCACCTCACTACAGCGAGGAAACTGCTAGGTGCAAGAAAACAGGTGTTGTTGAGTTTTATTTTGTTCAAGCGTCTCAGATACATTGACTCATGTGAAGAAAATAACAGATACTTGGCAATGTATCTTATGAGTTACATAGAATATCTCCAAAATTAAATACCCTGTATTTTGTTCTATATCCTACTTGTCCTCTAAGGAGAATGAAAGAAAAAACTACTTTAATACTAAAAACTAGCTAATTTAATTTAATACATATTTATTTTCGCCAAGCAAAGTATTAAATAACATAATATTACAGGTCTCCAAAAGTGATAATGCGCATAGAAATCTTCGCCACTGTTCGGCAACGGTCGTATTTCCCGAGCGTCGGAAGACGATATGTATATAGAGTGGTTAAGTGCATTTTCTTCATGCATAATTTAGTGTGATTATGTGTTTTGTCCTAAAAGAGATAAATATTGATTTATCAGTAACGAAATTTGATTCAATATTTCCATGTAAGTAAATAGCGAGCTATAATTCATATAAGCCTAAATCTGATTTTTAATATGCTTTTTCTAGTACTTAATATGTATTTTACGTTGGTATTTTTAATTTTTTAGTATTGAAAAAACGCGAAAAATGTTAGTATATTTATATATTTTACAAAATTAACTATTTCAATTTGAATAAGATAATTAAAGTTGAAATTAAATTCACCTTTAAAACAAAACCAAGAAAGGTGTGTAATAGTAGCTCTATATAATTCCAGACAAAGAGAACACGTGCAGTCACCACCAATATGACAAGACGACTGACGGACCTTTGACTGACCGCCAACCACCCGAATTGTTTTCGATTGTGTACACATGAAATTGACTCCTATTTCTTTCGAACAAGGTGCAAAATGCAAGGGACTCGAACGATTCAATGATTCGGGTGTTTCCGGGAATACGACAATTAGCGAAGATCTGCATGTGCATTATTAACCCTTAACCACCTAGCGTCGGTCACAGTGACTCCATTCGATATATTTTTTCAAATATTTCCGTTACTACGCGTGCCACAAGCCTGTGACTCTGTGTACTTTTTCCCCTCCCTCTCCAGTTTGCGCTTCGCGCCCGACCAAGCAACACGTGCACGCAGTGAAAAGATTCAGGTAAATATATTTCGTTTGCGGTCATGGTGACCGACGCTAGGTTGTTGCGTTACTTTTAGTGTTAACATTTTAGTACTTGAACAGCCAAGAACATCTTCGGCAGGCAGTTCTGACAAATTAGAATCACGAAAAACTTGCTCAACGTGTGACCCAAAAAAGAAACGTAAAACATTCCATTTGTGATTTCAGTGCAAAAATCCAATTCGCGTTGAGTGTTCTCAAAAAATGTGTGTAGACTGCCGCGAAAAATTGTAAATGTTAGGGAGTTGTAATTTTATATTAGTATTTATTTTATATATTATAGTATTTTATAGTATTTATTTTGTATATTAGTATTTATTTTATTTAAAAAATTAAACTTAAATTACTACACAATTGGGTATTTGACAGGGTAGTATTTTTATGGCATATTCAAATGTGACGTCACAGATTTTTTTAATCAAATGGAATACTTATTAACATTAATTCCAATTTTACAATTATATCCTCGCAAAATATTTGATTTCTGTACTGTGATGGAAGTTTTTAAGGTGAGCGGTATTATTTAATATTTTATTTTAGACCGTGTCATGCATTTTCAGTGGACTCGCAGTATAGAAAATTATTAAATAGAAAGGTTCGAATTTTAAAAACTCTTTCCACGCTAGAGAGCAAAAATCGATTTTCGGCTCAGATTTCGAATGACAAACAGACTCTTTCCGAGCCTGTGAGGTGAAAAATAAATTGTAATACTAGGAGTCATTTTACACAGCTATCAATATTACCAACTGCATAATAAAGTTTACCAAAGCAAAGACGATTCCCCTTTCTTCATTAGTATCAGAAGGATTGGATGAAGACGATTCCTAGCCAGGTCCAGTGCAACCCTTTTTTGACTGCTCCCGCTCTGGATGGAGCGGAAGGGAGTGTCAGACTCTTACTGACTAAAACCCATCCATGTTCCTTCCGTAGCCCTTTATGTTCCGGGGTAGCGGTAACTCTTTCGGACAATCCCGCTTACCCGGCAGGCTTGGCCCTGAGGGTCCCCTTCATATGCTGC
The DNA here is from genome assembly GCA_951799385.1 of Hyppa rectilinea. Classification (NCBI taxonomy): domain Eukaryota; kingdom Metazoa; phylum Arthropoda; class Insecta; order Lepidoptera; family Noctuidae; genus Hyppa; species Hyppa rectilinea. The sequence goes on from OX637326.1 coordinate 12,855,598, forward strand.
CATCTCTTTGAGGCGCGCGTGGAACATTTACGCGCCGTACGGCACGGGTCTGGTGCTGATCGGACGGTGAGTCACCCATTACTCACCGCCCGCAGGCCCACGCCTATGGTGGCCGGGAGTCGTCACGTGGCTCCCGACGCCCGAAGCGTCTCCAGCGGCGGCTGGGACGGGAGGACCTTTCTCTCTGCCATCCCGCCCCCTCCTTCGCGAGCATAACTTTTTCGCAGAAGGAGGTGACTGCCTCCCACTCCCTCTCGCCCCGGACCATGGCTTGCACCAGGGCCGGGCGCGAGAGGTCGCCGCCGCCGATCGCCTCTACGAGGACACGGCGGTGCATCCAGTGTAACCCTAACATCCATATCAACCATATAACACAAAGATTAACATACCTCTTCTAATTCCCTGACGTAACCCTGATCCGTCTTCTCTAGATCTTTGTTGAGCAGGTCAGTGGCGCGGGTCTCAAACTCCGATGTTTGCCGTAATACTTCTTTTACTGCTGAACCTGATGGAAATAAATATAAATATTTAATGTTTGTATGAAACACGAGGCGATTCGATAGTTCGATAATTGAGAATAAATACTGCTACGAAATATCTCAACTTCAATATACTTTGAACGTATAAACGTACGAACGAACGTATCATCATTTAAAATTTCACGCCCTTCGACTGAGTTTGTGCACTTAAACTCCTCTCACTTTCACCACAGCAAATACGCAATTCGTTGTTGAACCACTGTCACTTGCTTTGCCCACGCACAATGGTCCGCCTAAGGACTGAGTGCGGAAACCAAAATCTCAAGATAAACTGTCACTTGCTGGTACCATGGCTATGTTACAGGCTGATTTAGCCATACGTAAGCTACATGCACTCTCATCACGCCCGTATTCTTCGAAGGAGTAGGCAGATTATGTACCTATAGTTCAGCTACATTTCGCCATTTATGTTCGGGTCGAGTTCGATGTTGTATATGGTGGGCTACTGCCCGACTGATGATGTCAGGATGTTCGGATAACTTTGCTTGCGCGTTGCAGGATTTGTATGACGTCAGGTTTTTGATGCGAAGTTCGCATGTTGTGTTGTAGATGCGACTAGAAGCACAATCTGTTACTAATTTACTAACGAATCATGGGCTGATGTCTGAATTTGTTTGTTTAATATATCTTACCTTCAGGTAACACACAGGCCAGTCCATCAATCTCAGCGGCGAACAGCGTCAGCTCGTGTATAGTGAGGCGGTACTTGGGGTCGTGGTGCCGCGTGCGCGTGCGCATCTTGTTCAGGTCCAGTTGTTGGATCACCGACGCGCATTTCTCTGCGTCTTCTATTGCGGTTTCTAAAGCTCGGACGAGCTCGGTTTTGTGCATCTGTTGGTGAGTGTGTAAGGATTAGTTTAAATAAAGTAACTAAACAAGGAATATGATGTTGCGCCGGCTCCGAATAAATTGGGATAGGGGCAGGAGAAAGAGGAGATGATGAGATATCTTTACCTTGAGATCATGCGCCCTCTTCAGATGCGCCCTGAGCCCATCCAGGTCGCAAGTCTTGGGCGTGTCCGGGTCTAACGCGTTCTGTACAGCTTCCGCCCATTCCCGGAACTGCTCGGATTTCTTTTTTAGCTTCTCCAGCATAGCTGGTAGCTCATCGAGGGTGTAGCGGTACCTAGAGTGAAGTTTAGTAATATTATTTTGGTGTCCATGGGGATTTTGGGAGCTCAAAAATTTTCTACCGAGCAAGTTAATTCAAATCAAATTACCAAAAAGTACCGTTATTTGATTTACCTTAAAAATTGGATGAAATTATACGAGGCAACATGTACATTGCTGCAGGTAGGTAAAACGGAGTGAATAGGAATGCAGGGGTGAATCGGGTCGAAACTTTAAAAGCGATTCTATTATTGAAATAATATAATTTGTAGCCAAAAAGGACTCTTATGTGTTAACTGTATTAACGATGAAGTGTCATGTAATTATGAAGCACGTCGCTTGCCAGTATGGTACCTGAGCTTGTGTTTGTGTGCGGGACAGTCGCACAGCTGCGTGTAGTGCCGCAGGCACGCGACGTGCGGCGTGCACACACACGTCACGCACGACAGGAAGCACGTTGTTTTACACAGTTGACATTGTCGTTCATCGTCAGGTAGGAGCTCGAAGGCTTCGCGTTCTGCTTCAGTAACACCCTGGTTGGAAAAATAAGGTTAAGTTAAAAACTTCTTATTTTAAGTGCAATTCCTCTAATGACTTTCGATTTTAAATGGGGCTCAGCCTCTCTCCCAAAGATACAGCTTATAGTAAGCCGTTAAATGCCTTAATTTTTCTGGAATATTGTGAGATAGAGTATAATTATGTGATATTTAACACAAATCCATAAGTAGGTTCAACTGACCCAGTCCAACAGCCCCTTCCTAAGCTTCCTCTCATCATGCAGCATGGTCCTCATGTCCCTGTAGGCTGCTAGTGCCACGGTCAGACTCAGCCCGTCGGCTTCTAGCGCCATCTTGCAGACCAGCTCGTCGTGTGAAAACACGCAGTTGCGGCGGAGAGTCGAGTAGTGGGCGATGCATTCGCGACCCATTTTTAGCTAAAAGGAAACGGGAGTTGTATTTAGCAGTAAGTAAGAAGATCCTATAACTAAGTAGCTAGTCGTCATTGTAACAATGGTTTGTAATTTATCTATTAATAACTTGTCTGGAACACAATAGTTACATTACAGCTGTTATAAAATAGTGGAATCACTGACATCACTTATTAGTGCTCTTATACCTTAAAGATTAAACAAGCAGTTATTATTACGCGCAAAGGAGACATGTTTAATTCTTATAATATCTTCTTGTCTTGTCTACTTACAAAAATATAATGTTAACAATAGAAACGAAATGAGTTTTCCCTCTTCAAATATTTGAGTTACAAGTCGACGTGAATCCAATACAACAACATTACAGGTCTCCCAAAGTGATAATGCGCATAGAAATCTTCGCCACTGTTCGGCAACGGTCGTATTCCCCGAGCGTCGGAAGACGATATGTATATAGAGTGGTTAAGTGCATTTTCTTCATGCATAATTTAGTAAGATTATGTGTTTTGTCCTAAAAGAGATAAATATTGATTTATCAGTAACGAAATTTGATTCAATAATTCCATGTAAGTAAATAGCGAGCTATAATTCATATAAGCCTAAATCTGATTTTTAATATGTTTTTTCTAGGACTTATTATGTATTTTACGTAGGTATTTTAATTTTTTAAATTGAAAAAACGTGAAAAATGTTAGTATATTTAAATATTTTACAAAATTAACTATTTGTATTTGAATAAGATGATTGAAGTTTAAATTAAATTCACCTTTGAAAACAAAACCAAGAAGGGTGTGTAATAGCAGCTCTATATAATTCCAGACAAAGAGAACACGTGCAGTCACCACCAATATAACAAGACGACTGACGGACCTTTGACTGACCGCCGACCGCCGCCGACCGCCCGATTTGTTTTCGATTGTGTACACATGATATTGACTCCTATTTCTTTCGAACAAGGTGCAAAATGCAAGTGCATTATTAAGGACTCGAACAATTCAATGATTCGGGTGTTTCCGGGAATACGACAATTAGCGAAGATCTGCATGTGCATTATTAATTTGGGAGTACTGTATGTATATTAATAAATAAACAAACATTCTTACCCAGTCAGCAGGTGTGAAATTAACCGCCTCGGCAAAGTTGTATCCTTGGTTGAAGCCGGCGTGGTATGCGCGCGGGAACGTGATCACAAACTCGCCAGCGTGTTGGTCCATCCTAAACAAGAGAACAATGAGATCATCATTCAAGAACTTTCTTGGAGAAGAACTTCTAATAATGGAATGTCTGCTAATTAGGCCGCGAATCATCCGAATACTATTTATTATCGAACTTTACGCTTTTGGTTTAACTTCATGCACTTATTTTGTTATTTTATATGATTTTGGTTTATATTTCTTTCATGATAAGTATCATAGTAAACATCAATAATATGTATCTTTGTTACAGCTTACCTATACACAGGAACCCCCGCCTTCATGAGAACATTAGGGTTCATAATGGTGACCAGCTGATGCAGAAGGTCTGGCTGTAACTGGAACAGCTCTGGTGCTTCCGCCTTCATTGCAGCCTCGAACTGCTCAGCTTTCGAGCTTGGTACTCCATACCTAAAGCAAGTGATGAAAAGGTTAAGAAAGTATTGTACGCAGCATCAAAAAGCCCAGAAAAGATTATTTACCAAATAAATAGAAATTGGAAACAGAGTTTGTATGATATTCTCTGTCAGATCAGCTAGTCACTACATATGAAACAGCCCTTTAATATTGATAAAAGCCACAGAATTTTCCACTTTTCAAGCTTGAAAGTAAGAGCTGGAATAGAGAATCAATATGTCTATAGATTAACTCACCAAGTCTTGGGCTCTCCCCAATGCAAATAGTTGATGGAATAGCTCCAATGATCTTCATTGTGCCAGCAGAATGTCGCGAAGCACATACCAACGTATAACCAGGGGATCTGAGGACAATGCGACAAAAGTTATCCAGATGACATATTAAGGTGAATAAGATGAATAACAGCATTACTTTAATGAAACTTAGAGAAACCGACCAGCACGTGCACACAAGATCTGTCAGTGTCATCATTACTCTTGAATACTGACACTAACAGCTTTGAACCCGCTTTATATGATGATCGAGTTCATTTTCATTGATGAACTACGTCCTTAGTGTGAAAGAGTGATGCTGGTTAAATAGGATGAACAGCATATGACCTTTTGCACGTGATAATAAATGTTGTACAAGTCTCCAAAAGTGATAATGCGCATAGAAATCTTCGCCACTGTTCGGCAACGGTCGTATTTCCCGAGCGTCGGAAGACGATATGTATATAGAGTGGTTAAGTGCATTTTCTTCATGCATAATTTAGTGTGATTATGTGTTTTGTCCTAAAAGAGATAAATATTGATTTATCAGTAACGAAATTTGATTCAATATTTCCATGTAAGTAAATAGCGAGCTATAATTCATATAAGCCTAAATCTGATTTTTAATATGCTTTTTCTAGTACTTAATATGTATTTTACGTTGGTATTTTTAATTTTTTAGTATTGAAAAAACGTGAAAAATGTTAGTATATTTATATATTTTACAAAATTAACTATTTCAATTTGAATAAGATAATTAAAGTTGAAATTAAATTCACCTTTAAAACAAAACCAAGAAAGGTGTGTAATAGTAGATCTATATAATTCCAGACAAAGAGAACACGTGCAGTCACCACCAATATGACAAGACGACTGACGGACCTTTGACTGACCGCCGACCGCCCGAATTGTTTACGATTGTGTACACATGAAATTGACTCCTATTTCTTTCGAACAAGGTGCAAAATGCAAGGGACTCGAACGATTCAATGATTCGGGTGTTTCCGGGAATACGACAATTAGCGAAGATCTGCATGTGCATTATTAATTTGGGAGTACTGTAAGTAAATAGCGAGCTATTTCATATAAGCCTAAATCTGATTTTTAATATGTTTTTTTCTAGTACTTAATATGTATTTTACGTAGGTATTTTTATTTTTTTAATATTGAAAAAACGTGAAAAATGTTAGTATATTTATATATTTTACAAAATTAACTATTTAAATTTGAATAAGATAATTAAAGTTTAAATTAAATTCACCTTTGAAAACAAAACCAAGAAGGGTGTGTAATAGCAGCTCTATATAATTCCAGACAAAGAGAACACGTGCAGTCACCACCAATATAACAAGACGACTGACGGACCTTTGACTGACCGCCCACCGCCGCCGACCGCCCGAATTGTTTTCGATTGTGTACACATGATATTGACTCCTATTTCTTGCGAACAAGGTGCAAAATGCAAGGGACTCGAACGATTCAATGATTCGGGTGTTTCCGGGAATACGACAATTAGCGAAGATCTGCATGTGCATTATTAATTTGGGAGTACTGTAATGGCTTGGATATTTATAGGAGCATTGGTGAATTCTAATGGTGATTTAAGTGTTTTCTTTTTTGAACTACGTCGGTCACCAGAAATCTACCTGGCTTTTCCAAAGGTCCGCCAATCAGACCGGGTGGCAAAGAGCTGCAGTTCCAACACATACCTTCATCCCAGAGATGTCCGCGTTGATGTGTCCGAGCACGGAGCCCTCGAGCACGGGCAAGTTGTTAAGGTTCCACGAGGAGTCCGCGTACTGCTGCTCGCCAGGGTACAGGTGCGCGTGCGTCTTTGTGGGGAAACCTGTGGAAATGGCAGATAGGTTAGTACGCATACAGTAAAACATAGCTCACAGTGATGCGAAAAGAAGAACAGTGAATGGTCGCTTAGGGAGGGTTAGGGGAAGCCCGTTTGCAGCGGTGGATGTTCTATAGCTGCAATAAACATAATGAACTGCTTTTACAAATAAAAAATATACCGATTTTTTTTTGCAAAATTGAAGTTACGTACTTTTCAACAGCATTCAATGATGTACATATTCTTTAAATCTTCATTGGTCTACAGGTAACTGATGTGGTGATTGTAAGTGTGTAGAGATATTCCGTCACTTACCAGAGCCATGATCCATTGAGTGCAGATCAGCGCCATATTCTACAGTAACATCCTCGTCTATGGACGACACGACGCGCCAAAACTCCTTCTCCACTGTCGACGTTGGCACCATCTATTCGCGAAACATCATAACAGTCAAAAATATGATCGAAAACAAATACTTGCTAAGTTAGTTAATGAGGATTTTGTCATTATTTAGAATAGTTTTGGACTAGACTGAATTCAGTGAATCTTTAAAGTATCCAGATGCGAAGAGTTAAAACCACAAATGCTCAGATTGTGCTAAATGAAATTAAATAAACTAAAACAATTACAATAAAACACTTTAATTCTTGATCGATATAAATCTTAATTCAACCTTACCCTTTACTATTTATATCAGTAAAAAATTCAAATAATTTGCTATGATCCCCTATTTTTATAATCAGTAACATCAGCAAACTCACATGCACTGGCATATTGAAATAATCCGACTTGAACTGGTCGGCCATCTCTCCGAACTGTTGTAGTGTGTACTCGCGCGTCGCTTGCTCGAACCCAAACGCTTCTGTCGGTTTTGATACCTGGTGCCAAAGGGAAACACATGGTTAATATGGTGAAAAAATATAGTAAGGAATGATATTATTGTGTGAAGGCATAAATTATTATTATTATTTGACGACACGGTTGGCGCAGTGGTTGAGCGATTGACTGCTGCGCACTATGTCGCAGGTTCGATTCCCGCATGGAACAAATATTTGTACGACCTGCAAGTATTTGTTACGAGTCTGGGTGTTTTTCTATCCATAATATGTATGTATTTACAAAAAAAAATGTATATAAGTAGTTCATCAGCCATCTCGTTACCATAACACAAGCATTAGGTTGCTTAGCTTGGGACGATATAGTGTTGTGTGAAATGTCCAAGGATATTATTATTATTATTATTAATTATCGGGTAGTGAAGACCGCTGTCAGAGGATGTGGAGAACAACATTTTGCGCAAGAGTCACGTCGGCGGGCGGCGGCAGCAGGCAGAAGGTGTGGTAAGAGTCGTCGCAGCCGTCACAGAGCCACATCTGCTCCTCTACGTACAACTACGCAGCAGTACCCACCTCCTGCGCGGCGCACACGGGGCAGCGCCAGTCGCCCTTGGGCACGTCGGCGAGCGGCGGCAGCAGGCAGAAGGTGTGGTAAGAGTCGTCGCAGCCGTCACAGAGCAACATCTGCTCCTCTACGTCTCCGCGCCCGCACACGTGGCACATGTACTTCGCCAGCTGGAGCAAAGAGAAATTTGTTTTGTTATATATTTTTCCGTTTGTTCCATTATTGGCTAATGGTAAGATTGTGTATGTATGTACAAAATATTAAGTTACTGCAGGTTTAGTATATTTACAAAATACATCTTGATTGTGTCTACTCATATTTTTACCTGTTGTGCCATATTAGTAATTATTTACAAAAACATTTGATTCCCTCACCGGACAACTCTTACCCTGGATTTAGGAAGAAAAAGCCTCTAATGGAGTATAGGAAGTGGATGGATAGTGCCACCTGCTTACATAGAATACCTATTACAATTAACCATGCAACATTGAACCTCAAGATATCGAAAAAATATAAAATAATCCAAAATAATAATAATAATACCGACGGACTCAATGCCTCAGACCGCCTTTGTACGATATTTTTTCTTTAACTTATGCATACATTTCAGATAAATAATTATATAGCATTGTATGTTGATTAAATACTTGCCTATTTTACTGAAACTATGAGGCAAGAGTTTTTCTAGTCCTATGTGCAGTCTATATTGGGTTATATTTACCATCTTGTCTAGGAAGAAGATTGGAGACTCAATGCAAGGACACAAATATCAATTTGATTCAATTTCTGATTTCTTATGTTATTGAATGTAGTTTAATCAAAATAGTAGGAATTTAAGGCATTTAAGAAACTTCTGTCACCAATTATTATAATACAACAATAATAGACATGCTTCCTAATTATTGTTTCTGGTGCAAGATGAAAAATGCTGTGCCTTTTTACGTTTTCGAGGGTGCTTGCTGATCCCGAAAATGTAGTTCACTTCCAAATCCAAGATGGCACGGGACTGGACCAGACTCTTCACATGTCACTCTTAATTCTATTACCAAGTCATCTTGGCGCAGCTTGTGGCGGCTGGGGACTCGTTCTGGCAAGAATTCCACCATCAGCCCCGTTATCGCGCGGAACCTGTGCGTGCATGCTGTAACACGTTACGTTACCGGGTCGTCCGGGTGCAGCGCCAGGCTGGAGGGCGGCGCGGGCGTCACGGACACCGTCATGTTGGACATGCGGTGCTCCCGCAGGCGAGTGGCGCGCGTCACCCTGGATCTGGCGCCGCAGGAACCAGCTGCTGACATCCATTTGTTCTCGCGAGGACCTGGGGAGATGATGGACGTGTTTAAAAAGGTTCTAGTAACCATCTGATTGAAGAAGTGGAATTTGGAGCACAATCTGGGGACTCCCGAGGATCCACAGATTGGCAGTGGTAGCATATTCTCCCAAAGGGTCCATATGCGTAATTCAAGAGTCGAACTTTTATACTAAGTAAAATCGTAGTGTATTTTGTGAAAGAAGTTCAGAATGTTATTTCCCATGAGAATCCAGTATATTTTCTATTCAAAACCGATTTTCTTTGCACCTAATATAATAAGCAAGATATTTATTTCGTTAAACGTATTTTTAACCGACTTCAAAAAGGAGGAGGTTCTCAATTCGGATGTTTGTATTTTTTTTTTTTATGTTTGTTCGCGCATAACTCCGTTGCTTGCCAACCGATTTGAAAAATTCTTTTTTTGTTGGAAAGGGTATACTTCCCAAATGGTCCCATATAAATTTTATCGAAATCGAATAAGCGGTTTTTGAAAAATCAACAAAAATCTAAAAAATCCTACTTAATATATGTGGACGATGTTCTAATAAGTTCCTGTCACTGTAATTTACATACCAGGTAGTGTAATTTTGGGGGGGAGGGGGGGGTTGTGTAGGTAGGTACCACAACTAAAAAGTGAAAAATAAAAACTTTTTTACAAAAAATAAAACCGACTTCCAAAACAAACACTACAAAGTGACAAATAATTTTGATTTCGGAAGTCGGTGGCAAAAAATGAAAATACAAAACCGAAGACACCGACTTCCGAAATCAAAATTATTTGTCACTTTGTAGTGTTTGTTTTGGAAGTCGGTTTTATTTTTTGTAAAAAAGTTTTTTTGACACATTGCTGGAGATGTTAAATGTCATGGCATTCCACCAAGTGTTTGGCCATATTTTATTGAGATAACTTAAAAAACGGAGTATCGTATTGTCCGGTTACTGGGTTGTGGAGGTCGAATAGGCAGTCACTCCATGTAAAATACTGGTATTCAGCTGCATCCGGTTAGACTGGAAGCCCCAACATAATTGGGAAAAGGCTAGGCAGATGATGATGATGAACCTAAAAAACAGACTGAAAAGTCACCACAAATATCAAAGTAAACTCACTCCTCCTGGTCTCGGGACTCTCCTCCTTCACGGGCGTCTTCATGGCCTCCTCCTGCAGTTGCGTGAGCGCACGCTCGGACGCGGTGTCGGCGGGCGCGGGCCCGTCCGGGTCGGGCTTGAAGCGGCGCGCGGGCGGCGGCGTGGCGGCCGCCGTGCACTTGCTGCTCGACCGGCTGCGGGTGCCGCTTGCTTTTTCGGGTGTTTGCTCGCCTTTTACTTTGATTTCCTGGTAGTTGGAAGTTTTGTGTGTGATTTTGGGAGCTTCAGTTAGTTTCGATCATATAAAACACCATTGTCATGATAAACAAAAGTAACGCAACATAGTTGTAGCAAAAACAATTTTGTGTTGTTGAGAAAATCGTGATATACCCCTTAATTTAATAAACGTTGTTTGTTTAAAGTTAAGAGACTTGAAATAACAGAACATGTATGGCAAACACTCTAATTATGCTGTTTGCTACTGCTACTGTAATCTGTTGCACGTAACATAAGTTACCATGAAATGCAACGTTTACAGCACCGTCCGTTTTCGTCATTGTTCTTCAATATAGTCTAGACTAGTTAACTAATAGGTTTCAGAAACAAGATTACAAAAGTAAGCTATCCTCTGGCCAAGACAAGCCATGGCTTCACCTAAAGACTCCTTCCAACTCATACAATTAGTAACACAAACTCACAGTATCCTTATTATCGGTTCCATTGTTCTTGAAGAGGTCGTACCGGTACAATATCTTCTCGTAGTGGCTCTTGAGGATGGAGCCGATGCCCTTGCCTTGCGGGAAGCCCATGCGGCGGGCCACCTTCGACCATTTCCGCTCCGAGGAGCATACTTCGAAGCCACCTGTGGAAATAACCATAGGCGATGTAAAGAGGAGATGCTTAGAGAAGGCCTGAATCCGGTGGATGTCTTTTGGCTTTCGGAGACGTTATGTCGTAAGTGGTGATCATCATCATGAACGCAACCTCATCTTTTTACCAAAAAATAGTTGTTATTTGTTATAACTAAACACCATCTGTTAAACAAACCAAGTATTGTAAGATATTCAAATTTTTGTGTTTTTATAAGCTTTTAGTTGTGTATGGGTCTTTATGGCCCTAAATAAATAATCATCCTATCCCATCAATGTATCGACGACGCAGGAAAAACGACTTATGAAAACTATCAAAAAATTTTTGTTCGTGCCTGTTGAGTGATATTACGGGATGGGGCTGATCAATTTAATTAATTAACAAATTATACGCATGAATCACTCCTATACAAATTGACTAAACTTTTAAGACTTCAGCGTAAGCAAATTACTGTTAACAAGATTTGTTAAATATAACAAAGACAATGAACGAGGAAAATTATATGAAAACCAGTTTACCTCAGTAATGCCAAATTATCAAGTTTAGTTCAAAAGCGAGTTAAGACACAAGAATTAAATTAACTACTTGTGTATACATACAATAAATAAATGAGACAAAACCAAAAGTTGAGCTGTCAAAGGATGTTCTAAGGTTACTCTTTGGCACGTTCTGTCAAGCAACTGCAAATAGCGCCAGACCAGAGGGGCAGGTCCCGTATTTTTAAAAATATTTCCATTTTAATCAATCTTGAAAATACCTCTGATAAATTGATTGCATCTGAGTTGACAAACTTTAATGTTAGTTATACTCATCATCATTTTCTTTTCGTTCCCAGGAAAAGCCAGATGTACTCGAACAACCTTAAGGAAATGAAGACATAGGGCACATACCTGCTTCCTTGACAATCTTGTGTAGAGCATAAAGATCTAGTGGCTTCCGTTCCACCGTGGGGATCTTGAGCACGGATCCCTGCAGCTCCCAGAACTTGATGATCTGGTCGAGGAAGTTCAGCTTGACTCGGGTAATCGCCTGGCACAAGAAAAAAAACGAGATTCCGTTAGATGCGGGAAGAGCATGACCGTTCATTGTGGCGTTGCTCTACGAGACACAAATTTCGGCTAAGTACTGCGAAATCTAGTTTTTTGGGAAACCTGGGGAATCTAGTAAAGTCTGCCGGAATTTAAATGTACAGTCTGGTATTCGTACGACATCAAAACGATGAGCTATCTAAACCACGATGCTGTAACCATGGTAACAACGGTCTCCCACTTAGTCCATATAACGACAATAGCTCGCAGATAGAATCCTCTTAAAAAATCTAAATGCTAGGGATTGTTACAGAAATAGGCTCGTGGGAATTGGTGTGTCGAGTCTAGCTAACAATAGGCCACTAGATCGAAATCTGGGCACGTGGAAAATAGAAGACCTAGGTGCTGAAACACTTCCGTTTTTGGTATTTATTATTTCGAAAATCTAGCTACTTTACAAGCTGCGCCGCGTGAAAACAGTCAATCAAACCCATTTATTTGAGACAGAAGTATTTATAGTGCTCCATTACATTTATGCGCCTCTGTAGTCATACTTTATTACATAACATAACGTCACGCCCGTAATTCAAAATGGGTTACGCAGAGGTATAAATTCCTGTGGTACCTACACCCACACTTCGTCAGTGATGATTATGTCCCAAGGCATAGGGGGAGAGCTTATTGCCATCAACCGAGCTGGGATCCAGGTTGCTACTGAGATATTCCTGACCCGGAAATCGAATCCAAGACCTCATGCTCAGCAATAGTGCTCGTGAACAATAGACCAACGGGAAGTTTTTACATCATTTCAATAAAACTATAACTTCACTAATGTCCACAATCTGCAATATCAAAGAAAATGAGAATCTAGATGTATGATAACCCCCGAACCTGTAGCGTTTGTAAAGTGATTTTAAAAATATACGTATTTAAACAATCTGGTGGTATAAAGCTGTCAGTAAGGCAGTGAAAGAGTCGCGTCTAAGGATTGGAACACGAAGTGTCTTTCGCCATGCCGTGAGATGGGCAGATGGCATTGTAACCCGCGGGTAAAACCTGGATGAGGCTGGCACAAGAGAAGCCCATGCCTATCAGATGGTGAAGTCAGGCTGTAGATGATGAATGATGACAGAACTTATAATTAAACTGACCAATTCCACAGCAATGAATGATAATGATCTTTAAAAGTAATAATTAATATGGACACTAACTCGAACACTGCTAGCGAACTCCAAGGGCAGTTACATGATGATTACAAATGATCTAACTGAAGAACGTCATTTTACACCTATGAGTATTAGGGTTAATAACTAAATAAATAAGCGATAGTTTAAAATAAGACTGTCTCATTGGTCTAGTGGTCGGAAGCACAGCTGCTGAGCATGAGGCGGTCCTGGGTTCATTTTCCGTGCCGGACAAAGTATTACTGGGTTTTCCATGGAATTTCTCAGTAGCAGCCTGGAGTCTGGATTCGTGCTCGGTTGATGGCAATAGGCTCGTTCTCTATTACATGGGACTTGGTGTCAACTAAGACCCAAATGTGGGTGAACGATAGGTGCATCTCTGCCTAACCTTTTGGGGAATAAAGTTTGATGTTATGAAGTGATTTAATAAATGAATGGAATTAAAAAATAAAGCTAGAGAACATGACTCGTATGCACATGAATTTACATATTTCCGGGATAATTAAATTGAGTCACGCATTTACGAAAATTCTGAATTCAGAGAAAAATAAAATCTACGTGTTGATATGATATGCATGAAAACGGTATAAACGTCTGTGGCCCACTTACAATAAAATCAATAATAACAACAATAATAATAATAACTTAATAATAATAATCTTATTACTATTATTAATAGTTACCTACATCTATTATGACATGTACCTATGCACCTTCACCTGTGTAGTAGCTAAGTGTAGTTAAACATCGATCGGCATTGTAGCTGCAATTTAACTAATCCCTGATTAAGCAGTCATTATGATAGTTCGGTAAACAAACTGTTTATACAAGTTTAAACGCGTCCGCTCGCTATCCACACACGAGCTAGCCAATTGTTCAACAAATACCAATCTGATTTGAATGATCGTGATAAAATAATGAACGTTAAGTTTCAAGTGCAAATTTGCATAGTGTGATATAGAGTCGGAAGGATTAAAGAAGATTAATCAAATTCAAAATAAACCTCTGATAAAAATAAAAATCACACATTGTGCCAGTAACTAGACTGAATTTTATTTAATATAATCTTTCATGGCATATTCAAATGTGACATCACAGATTTTTTAATCAAATTTTATGCTTATTAACATTTTTTTTTAGGCACTTAATCATTTAATTTCATTTTAGGTAAAGAATCAGCATTGCCATACAACGCGCCAATGCTGCCAGGCTTTTGGGAACTTTTCCTGTTGACAGCGATGTGGGCAAAATTTTTGATGCTCTTTGATTATTATACATATTATTATGAATATTTAGCTTTTAAATGTAAATATGTAATTAAATAAATTAACTAAAGTACTTCAAATTTACCTAAAATGAAATACATCTTATTAAACTTGGTTACAATGCAAAGAGGACCAACTCACGAAGGAATAATGCCAACAAGGCTGTTGGTATATTTGTTTGAACAATTTGCATTCTACTTGGGTAGCAGCCTGCAACTTGCAACCACATACAGACATGAGGATCTCCAAAATTTATACTTTACCTACTTATTATGTATGGAGAGACTTGGTTATGTATGTCTGGAGTATTGTGAGATGAGTGTATGACTGTTGCATAGTATAGTTGTATACCTACCTAGTTATTGTAATTTGCCTTTAGTTGTTTTATTTAACTTGAATTTAAAAAAAATATAAACCACCTAAGATTCATTACCAAACATAAGTTGTTTAGTAAAATAATTGTTTAAACAGTATTCTTACCTCCAATTCATTGAGTCTTTGTATCCTCGGTGTGAAGCGTAACCGGTCTACGTCCACTGCAAATGGGGGCTGCCAATGCTGTAATAAAATATAAAACTTAATGTAATGCTTATTCAAAGGAACACTGACATGGATACTGCAACTGTTAGAATTTAGCAAACACACATCGGTACAACTTCTAACACTGTCTTTCTCATTCTAACTCATAAATGTTATTGTTTACTATCCGAGACCACCCTTACCACATGATTGAAATCCTTACTTTCTCATAGTGATTATACTATTCTTCTAGCCTAGTGTAGGTCACACATTAGTAGTATAACACACCTTCCAAAGAAAACGATGATGAACATATTGAAATCCTTGGCTTGGAACCATATTTTCTTTGGTGTCCCATTTAACCCTAAAAGCAGTGGTCTTTGTTGCCTCAAAATGCAATTGTACCAAATAGTTATTTGACTACTGTTTTCATAATATAAAATAATCATCATCTTCCTGCCCTTGTCTCATGTCACTTAGGGTCCACACACTTACTAACAGAAATGGTTCCTTTGTTGTCCTAAATAAAGCATTTTATTTATTCATTATTATTTGCTTTCATATAATGTCTCAAACAAATCTTTTCTATTGGCGTCTTCTCCCTCACCAACCATCAACATGTACAGAGGCCAGCACATCAAGTTACCACAATCTGTCAAATTTCTTTGATAGTATTTCAACTTTATTGCAAAGACATAAGGTTCATTTTTAATTGAGAAAATGTGACAGTTAGGGACAGCTTGATGTGCTGGCCTCTGTACATTAATCACTCATATGACCATGACTTAAAATAAATCAGGACTGTTATATAATCTACATTTATATAATAAGTAAATACCTAGATAACATAATTGAAATAGGGAAATAGTGTTTGAAGTACCGTCAAGTACATAGGATAACTTTAGAATTGTTTATTTCAATAACAGAATTTGAAGGGTTATTGTCTAACACTGGAGCAAGTAAACTTCATGGTTCTGTCTTAATTTTACACATAAATTGAAAAAACAGAAAAAAAACAGCTGCTAAAAAAGAAGATTGTACGTTATAGAGTGACAGCTCTAAACATGGCCCTATAATCTAGAATAAGAAATAACCAACCAAGTTTTCCTGCTTGAATACAAAGCAATTTCCAAGTACTAGTTTAGCCATTAACAGCTGTAAGTAGTACTGTGAATGTATAAACCCTAAACTAGATCTTGCGAGGATCAGGTTTCTGGTTGTGGAGTTATATTACTACAGCTGTTTGAATAATGTGACACTTTAGTGACTATGTAACAACACTAACAACACACCTAGTCTACTGAGTTATAAAACACAATACATTGCATTTTTGTTCTAATATTTTTTAATATTAGAAGAGATCTTATTATAATGACAGTTGTATGCAATATCTAAAATCGAAAAAAACACAGTGGAAATGAATTTGACTGTTTTTTTGTTACTTCATAAAAGCATACTTTTCTAATTTGCGATATTATTTTGAAATTGTACAGTTAAATTGCAATCAATTATTGCATTAAAAAAGAAATAACAAGTGACTTGTATTGAAGCTGTTATATAAATCAATTCCAATAATTAAATTGCCAAAGCTCTTTCTCAACAAAGTGGGGGTCGGCGTCCAGTCTAAACAAAGGCAGCTGAATGAATACCACTATTTTACATAGACCCACTGCCTATCTGTTACAAAAATCTATTTAATCTGGAAGTTAAAAAAAATCGGAGATTAAATTACAAACAATTAAATTCCTTTTTTTCATTATCTAATACTTTACTAATGACAATTACATAAGACTAGGTAACAAACCTGTCTATCACATCCTATAAAAAATTTTACAGTCACTCAATAAATTCAGTCAGTAGGTTAAGCAAGTACTTCAAATCCACTAACCTTATAATAATTATTTTTTACTGCTATTGCATAGGTCACTGACATTGATAAAGTGAATCATTAAGTAAAACAACTTTATTTCCATAGTTTTGATAAATAAATACTATTCTTTATTAAGACTTTATTTATTAAAATTAATCATGTTATGCTATATGTAAAATTAAACAAAGTTACCCGTATGAATCCCTTTCACTTATGCGAGATTCCAAATCGATTTTGTTTTATTGATGAAAAAAGTATTTTTGGTACAAGATCGGTCATGAATTCATTGTCCTCAGCACTTAGGGATGAGTTTAAAGAAATGAAGGTAAACATTAATTAAGTTCTAATTCAAATTATCCACTTATTTTCAGTAAATATGTGAGCACAACAATCATCTGCCTAGCCTTGTCCCAATTAGTTGGGGTTGGCTTCCAGTCTAACCGGATGCAGCTAAATACTATCTATCACATAATTAATTTATCTATCATTACTTCATTTTTTAAACTTTTGACCTATCATGGTAAAGAAATTTTATTCTAAGTACATTGTCTACACATATAATATTATTAATTACACTATAAATGCATACAAAATATTTTTACTTAACATTTCAAAAAAGTAAGTGTGCAGTTTCTTGTTAAGTGTTATCCATACATACCTTTTGGGTGGGTCAACTAGTATCGATTTTATTCAATCTATTCCAATATTATTTTTACATTATGCACACTTGTTCATTTATTTACTTGCTTTCAGGACTTCCAACAAAGTCTATTATAACCTGACGTACATACCTACTTAAAAATTACAATTCATAAAAAATATTTATTGTTTTACTAATTTATTAACAACACAACCACTTTATTTTTAAACAAATTATCATCAGAAGTATTATACTATAAGTAACAGTAAAATCCTTTTAGCATAAGTACTATAACAAGAAATGGTGTCAAAAACCTGTTGCATATGTGTCACTAAACAAAACAGAGTTAGCAGTCTAATTAACACATAAATTGACATGAATGACCTACTATTTAACCCTGGCAGATTGATTATTATCATTTTAACCTATACTTAATAATCACAAAGTAGGGAAAGCACCGCATCATGGGTTTTGTTGTGTTCCCTACTTATTCAGATGATTACACATATTGTGTTACTTTTTCAATAAATAAAAATTGAATATGTAGTATAGAAAAAAATGTGGTAAACAACCCATTGTATACTGTTATATTTAAAATATCGATTTTATAAGTAGGTCCTCTCTGCTGGGCCTAAAAATAATAATATAATATAATGCTCTACTTTAAAATCATCCATTTCAATTGCTAAATATTAATCCAGGAAGAGATATATATAGGTTAGATTATGTATGAGTTCTTCCAATAGAAACTACAAACACCATGCGATCTTTACATGTTTTACACACTTCACGTTTAGCATCTTGAAATACAGTCCTCTCTTAATTTAATTAAATTAGTTCCAGTAGTAGTAGAAACAGTTAAATTAGTGTTTTTGTTTGAGTAGCTGTAATACTTTGACAAATTATCAGTCTTTTTAATAATTATTGTAGTTGGACCACTTTAAAAGTTATAGTACTGTAAAAACCCTTCACACTACAATATTTACTAATAAAATGTCACATTACACATAGATTAGTATCGCCACTTCCGGTGAAAAACCAAGTGACATAATTTCACTAACACAACTACTAAATTATAATGGGGAAAAATCTCACATCTTAATTAGTTACTTGAGATTATTTCTTGCAAGCATTGTAATTGGTCTGCTGGCTTACTGATTATAGATTAGTAGATTTTAGCACTTGTAGTCAAAAATTCTTTAAGTACTTTATTGGCACTATTGAAATTGTATAAATTTGGAAAATGATTACTCTAATTTTATTTTGCTGTTATAATTTGACTTGTTGCTTTATTTAAGATATAGTTGAAAGGAATCATTGACACAACAAAGAAGAAAACATAATGAATTATTTTTCCCTTTTTTTTACTTCATGTGTGTAAGTTCATAAAGACTAAGAAAAGACTTCTATCCCATTTAATCAGATATCATTAGTCATTTACTTGTGATGAAAAGGTTATTAAAATTCAATAATAGATTTTATTTGGTTGTATTTGGTTCACTGTCCAGGGGGTTAATGCTTGTGGGGGATGGTTAAACTGTTGGTAACCTATTTTTTTATGTTGAGATAATATTGTTCTGACAGTTATAGTTTATAACTTTACATTGTTAAAGCACCGTCACTCTTTACAGTTATAACTAGCTATCATAATCTGATCTTAATTAATTTTGCAATAATTAAGAACTTGATGTACCAATAAGGTTGTTTTAAGATTGAGCACATTTTAAAAACATGCAAGATAATCTGAATGTATACAAAATATTGGAGATAAATTGTAATTCATTGATTTATCATATGTTATGCAACATCTTAACTTTTTGACATCAACCAATAGACCTAGTCAAGTACACTAGTTATCTGCCATTTTTCTACAAATGCATAATTTTGTTTTATTCTTATTTTTTGTTCTATAGAAATGGATGACAAAGCAGTCTTGTCCATCTGAGTGTTTCATTCAATTTCATGGACAAATATACAGAAAGTAGGTCTTGCATACCAATAATTTAGTTGGTTATCTATAGCAAAGTGCATATTCATTCTCTTGGTGTGTTTGCAACCATTTCAAATACTAAAAATCCTTCTACAGTAGGCTTCATTGTCAAATTTTAGTGTGCATTCAACAACCACTGTGAAGATTACAGTTAGTCACGACAAAAAACTCGCAATAGTTCTTTTTTTATCTAAACTATCGTAGGCAGGAGGGCATAACACAAAATGGCAACCAGCCTCCACAATACAATATGCAGCTGCATTTAGGCCTAAATAAACAAAATATGATGCCCGAAACCGTATTCAGAGGACACTTGACACGTATTACACGGGATTAGAAGGTAAAAATTAAATTTAGATAACGAGCAGCATAATAAGTCGAGGTAATATGGTTGCATCACACGTAATTCGCGAGTGGTTTTATGGTTAGAAAACTGCTCAATATTCGTGTTTTATCGATAGAAACGAACTTTGTGAGGCCTATTTAGTGACACACTGCTTGTCGAAACAAAGAAATTTACTCACCGCTGGAGGTTTTATCTTGCAAATCCCTGATTTCTCAGCGATCGGACGTATTTTGCTGATGTATGCCAGGGGGTCCAGGAATTCCTCTGGCGTGGGTTCGAACACTGGTGCCTCTGGAGGCGGGGTGAACGAGAAATTATCAGGTTTCATAGTAGGGGACGCCGAGTCCCCCATGCTAACTTCGACGTTAGCTTCGTCACATTTTCCCATTTTTGAGAAACACTATGCAGTTCACACAAATGCAACTATAAATAAAACTTTAGCATCATCTAATGTTAAGGAATGAATAAAGCACGTCCACAAAGAAATAGAAGCATCAGAATTTGTCTTTCCATAGGGAATCACAACGAGATATTAAATGAATTTATCACCAACAAATAACAGAGTTCACTTGCACGTCCGCCATGCGAAATTGAACTTTCGAAACTGCGATGTTGCCAAGTGAAAAATAAAATCATTGCGCACTCAATAATATTTTTAATTTTTTTAACAGGTGCATTTACGAAGTCTAATCCAACAATCATTGAACAATGAAATTTATAATAATTACTGTTTTTAAATTACCTAATAATTGTTTTCACGAAATTTTTAAGTCCCCTTTACGAAAGCCATATCAAACCATACGTATACCTTAACACATATTGTACACGTTAAAAAAACGTTGACTTTGACCCTGTATTAATATGTACTGGGGACCTTTTTATTGGATTATGGTGAAACTTTTATATAATTTCTTGAGGACATGTTTCTTTGCTCTTAGAATAGAGCAACTCGAGACATCTCGAGGATAAGCTGTCATTTTACTACGAGAATACTTGCATTCAATAAAAATAAAATACTGTACCAATTTACTCATTAAGACCCAAGGGTCTTAATAAGTAAATTACATTTACATTCCATTACAAAATGGAGACAAGTCTCCATCTTCATTTTCATCACCGATAGTATCTAGGAAATATTCATTTTTATTTTTGTGACCTATTCACTACATTTACGTACCATGGACATTTCGTGCTCATGGAACGACTTTAGATAGTAGTGTTTACTTAACATGGAATTTATGAAGACTTCTGTTGTGTGGCATCCAGTATGACGGGTTAGACTATGCAGGTGTAACTCTACGACTCTATTCCCACTTGAATCGGTGAACCCCCGTCTGCACACATCTCTAAAATACTGTTAATTTTTTCATTAAACTTTTGTGTAGATAAGTACTGCCTCATAAAATACCAAAAGACAAGAATCGATGAAGAGACAAAAATTAGAAAAGTTTGAAACATTTTTTTGCCCTGTAAACGCTCCAATATTATACAATGAATCACTACTAATATGAATATAGTCCACTGTATCTATTCATTTTTCTAAATTCGGGAAAATTTTAAAAATGCTAGAAACACCACAATCTACTGGTCTCTTTCCAGCTAAGTTACAAGATGGTATTCACGACAGAGATGGAAATCTGTGAGACATTTCGAGTTTCTCAAAGTTGCCATTCGTTAATAATCATTGTCCAACGTTTAAATACTCATTAATCCAGGAGACAGAATTTAACTAGAGCCCGTATGAAAAAACCTTTAGAAAAATAAATAGATTTGTTCTCTATTATTCTTTTTTAAATTTATACACTATTTTTTTTTAGAAACTACTCCCACGTGTTCAGTGTTGCAAGTAAATGACCGTTGTTCAAAAGATACTTCGTGAACGCGCAGGCTCGAGTGCAATCGATGAACACATCCGTCATCCGCCGCCATTTGCGAAAGGCTGATCGCTGCTCAGCAGCGCGAGTGTCATCGGTTTGATTATGACGAGTGTATAAATTGTTATTTTCGATAAAACTGTGAACTCAGTGTAAGATAATAATCAGTTATAATGATTGTGAGGTTTCTGAGCGTTTTGTGCGTCGGAGTTTTGGTGACTTCGGTGTTCAGCGCTGAGGGAAACAACGACAATGAAGGTACGTAATTTTTACGTGTGCATTATTTATTTTGTTATCATTTACCCAATTTTACCGGCGTGTGTATTAAAATAATTTGCGGCGATTTTATTTTTATTGTTGGCCTGAGTCATTTTTAATTCAGAAATAACATAGCGGAGGGATCTAAATATGAGTTGTAGTTTTGTTCTTTTTTCTCGTGTTGTGAATTTATTTTCATATTGAAAATCGTTGAAACTCGTGTGTGAATCGTCGGTGGGATTGAATGAAGGTTCATGCGGTACCGTGTGGCTTGTGTGTCGAGTGGGTGTTAGATATTGGGACCGGCTTGACGACTTCTTGCCATGCACAATGCATACACACACACGGGCAAGCTCGGCGCGGCTCCGCGGCACCTCTCGCGCCGTGGGCGACCGCTGGCTTCGTTTTTGCAGTTGATTCATTCACTTTATGAATGTTACTCACTGTTATTACCAGACAACTACATACAATATCTATTACTGGATCCTGGACTCATGTGTGAAATCACTGTGATGCATATAATTTCGTCATTCTGTGTATTCAGTCTCTTTTTAAAAGCTTTAACGAGGTACTGACCTGAAACTGAGTGTTCTCATTCACTTTACTAATTCGTAATTCATCTGAGCTTTTGGGAAACCCTTTTAAAACCTCATGATGGACCCTAGATGACTTTAAAAATTAACAACTTTATTTTTGATATAAACACAGCTTTTCATTAATAAAACCTCATCAAATTCGTGTTTAAATTTTACCTGTATAATTAAAAATGAACCTTAATTTATTACATCATTTACAATTTGCGGGATAATCAACACCCATAAGTTTTACCAATACAACTTCTATTGTATCTTGTTCAGTGACCCTGACTGGATAATTTATCTTGCTTGTAATGTAACATCAAAATAGAGTTTCAATAATATCAAAATTAACACAGAGAACTTGAAACATGTCTGATTAGTAAATATGTATTATGGATTTATAAAGCTCAAGCAAACTGACTGATCAGGTGTTTCAAAGAACAGGTTCTATCTACCAATTAGTAACTATACTTATTGCTGACCACATCAGCCTTCATGTGGTCAGCAATAAGAAAAGACAAACATCTTTCTTCAAAGGGTTAGTAGTTAAGTGCAACCCACATATTCTATGTTAAAGGGGTTGGTTTACGCACTTCGTTTTTCTGGTGTAACATTGTGTGTGAGAAACCACCCCACATCCCTCCTGAAAATCATGTCACCTGGTTTGTTTAGAACATCTGTAAGAGACCTGGGTGGGAAACCAGAGGTTTGTGGTTCTAATCCCACCCCACACCGACAATATACAAAGCCAATATACAATGAATAACTGAATTAATCCTATGCCCCAAGGTTTTAAGCTAAATAGCTTACCCTAGGGCCTATAATATATTCCTTCCATAAAAACCTTGAAATAAACTAGTCTAATTTGTCATATAATACATACTATGACCTCAAAGATACTTCAGTAGTCAATCTATAGAACTTCTGCCAGTCCAAGGCTAATAATCATATGAATATGTTACAAAGTAGTACCATTACCATGGTTACCATATACTAAACAATACTTTTATCAGATATAACTAGTCTTTGTAATGTTAAGTTTATGATGGCCCGCAAGATTTCATGATGATCTTTCTGAAATTGTTATAAATTAAGGCCTAAGGTGTTGCTTGATGGTTTTATTAATATTGAGGCCATGAATAATACATTTTAGATATAATTTATGAGACAACTGTCCCCCTGGCCGGTGAGAGGCTCAGTTGATTTATAGTCAAAGTTAAAGGCTGCTCACTACCTTTATTACTATTATTCAGAAACTGTGGGAGTACCTTCATAAATAACTTAATAAGTATTGAATATCAGACACAGTCCTTGAAGGGACGACTGATCAATCAACTATGCCTTTCACTGGCTAGTTTTTATCTACAAATAATGTAATGGTTACTGCAAGAAAAACAACCACCTTCTTCGACCAAAAAGTGGCCAAGTGCGTGTCGGGCTTACATACAATGGGCTCCGTATAATACAACCGACAAACAAATATTTATCTCTACATATAAATAAAAATACTTCATTTTTTTAAATCACGAATCTTGTAGGTATGGCTATCCCCGACCCATCGTGATTTTTAATTTTGTTATTTGTTGATATAGCGGCAGCGGCATACACAATCTGACAAAATTACAACTATCTATACTATTACGGTTCATGGGATATAGCCCGCTGACAGACACGCTCGGACAGCGGATGCTTAGTAAAAGGTTTCCGTTTCCCTTCAGGGAAACCCTAAAAACTACTCGAAAGACCTATTTATGATGATATAATTCTGCCTTCCGTATCGAAAAAAACCTTCGACAAATAGACCATAATTAAATCCTTGTATACATATATAACAATACCCTTCTTACAAGAAAAAACACGGTTCTTGTCCATTTGATACTAAAACATCAAAAAAGAATGAGTATAAAAAATCTTGTTGCCATGTGGAGTTTGAATACCGTTGACGTAAAAGTTGCTGATTCAGAAAAGTAAATATTGAGTAGGTATGTGACTGGAAACTTGAAGTTTTTTGGATATTTATTGTTTGCTTAGCTTTTATTTACAGACACGATTTGTTTCTTTTCGTAACAACTATGATAATATTATTGATGTTACCTAAAAATAAGTACCTACCTATCTACTTAGTTATTTCGAGATGGTCTTGCGCATCTGAAACAGTCGCATTTTTTGAGCAGAAAACGTTGATTTGAATATAGCACTCTACCTAAAAAGTATAATTTCACTCTTAAGACAAGTGCAAAATTAACTGCTACTGCAGGCTCATTAGAATCATAATCGCATCGGCACAATAGACATCAAATCTCATTCAACAAAATCTTAATTAACATCGCACTACTCGTGATAAGATTGTGACATACATACAGGAACATTATCTTCAACTCCTTACAAGTACTCATAATCCTCAACTGCACCATATAAAGGCTACAACATCAACAGGAAGCTCAAAACAGCTGCATAAGAAATATATTCAATTTACATCAACATTTTAAAACAAAGGAGACACAGTCAACGTTTCATTGATGGACAACTCTATATTCCAACTGCAAATAATTATATCATACATAGAAGCCAACATCCCATTATTTAGACAACATTAAGATTCTAGACTTCCTCGCTAACTGAATAGATGGTCGAAAATTACAAATGGCAGCATTAAACTCGAATCAATATGATATTTGCATAATTTTGAATGTCTACACGTAGGTGGCTAATGCGAATTCATTTGACAATGTCAGCACGCATTATAATGTAGCTTCATTGACAGTGAATTTGATTAAAGATTAAACTCGCATTTCTAATTTGATATGCTTGAAATTAAAAATTACTAAAGAATCGTCTCGCTAGACGAATTCGCCATATAAGATCCCTCGTTCCTGAATCCTGTACAAACTCTATAGCCACTCTTTGGTATCATCAACCAAACCACTAAACGTACTTCCCCATTGGTAAAAATGTCTTAAAAACATCAGGGAATATCCAAGAGGCAAAAAATATCGCCAGTCGAAACCGAAGACAATTCATCTAATTAGATGCCTACGAAACGATACAAAAAAGGGAAACCGAGGAGTCAATTTTAAATCGAATAAAGGACAATGATCCGCGGTGTAGCTATTAGCACGTAACTGTCTGGGGTCTTGAATGTTAATCCTTACTTAGTCAGAGATCGTCCGTGAGTCTACGATAGTAATAAGCTGTAAAGGCTAGGTACAATGTAATGAGGTGATGATACAACCTCGGGTTATGACCAATTAGTTAACACACTTTTTCGAATAATCTTTGTCCTTCATGGCAATACTGCTGCTATTCATTGTCCAAATATGAAGGGAATGAAATGGTCATTTGATTAGATCCTCATGCAAATGGCAAGAAAATACCGTTTCTTGCTATTTTCGGTCGCCAAGCCACAATTCGATATTTTCTTGCATTTTTTAATAAGCACGATTGCACGTTCTCCACATTGAAGTGTCCCGCTATCTTCGTGACTCCGCTGCACCGCCTCGCAATCTCAGACTGTCTTAAAATCAATTTCACGGAGCCCTGGCGTCCCCAACACGGTTGCTCAATTGTGGACAAAGTACCGTAAGATAAGAGAATTTATGACGAAAAGATTGTATCTGTCCCGAATAAACGAAGTCCATGGAAGATAAAAATCTTAAAGGGAATCAAATAAACGAACTCTTTGAAAGTCGCAACTGAATTTTCTATTCGTAAAAATGTTTTTTCCTTAAAGGAAATGAAACAAGTTGTGTTATAGGAATCGTTGAACATACTCTAAGAATAAATATGATGCAAAGATTGTTCACATCATAAGGATACATACTTTATATAGGAGACGCATTTTAGTCGCGAAAAACAATGCCGAAGTTCAAATTACTGACCATGTACAAATATTTAAATGAAAACGGCTATTTAATATTCAAGTTACATAACATTCCGTCAAACAATGGTTCAGGCGATACACCACTTGTATAACGTTTCTACATTGTCGACAACTCCATTGTTGCCTCTTTAAACTTCTACATAGCTGAATTTAGTCTGGGATGAAAGGGCCACTGCTGAAGTTAAATTTATGCTAATTGCTACAGCAAATTTAACTAAGCAAGAGGATTAGATTGTAGTTAAGATTATGTGTTGAATTTACAGTCTCAGTTTAGAGTAGTAATTTTGAGTTTTTTAAGTATAATTTTATCCTTGTCTGTAAAGGATTTGTCATCAATGCTCTCGACTAATGCGAAAAAGTGGTCAAGCTTGTCTGCGAATAGGCAGAGCGGCTCTGTCAGAGATTACCATATTATAAGCTAAATTATCGCTATGATACCTTAAAAGCCTACAGACCGAATGCCTGCAGTACATTTAACGAATAAGTTTATGCCTATGATAACGTTCAGGAAAGCTCATCAAATTAATTAAGGCAGAGGTGGAGAAAACCTGTTGCAAATAGTTTCGAGACCACTGCTTCCAATGTTCCTTTGAGAGCTAGACGTTAATATCGATTGTGTTAAAAGCAAAAGGCAATAATTCACAGGCAACTCCGAACTGGCACAGCCGATATCCCCCGAGGTTTCAGACGTGAACGATACAAAAGCGTTTTGGAGAGTTGTTTGATAACCTGGGCATTTATTTAAAAGAGGCTATTACATTGAGTGCGTAAAAAGCCTTTCGCTTTCTGCAGGGTCGTTGATAACGGTTTCTCCAAATCCATTTGGAGATCGTTCATACACATATATGTATTTTAAATTGAATTCGCACCTCAACTACTAAATGTGTGGGATAAATTAGGAGGCAAATAATTTCCTAATAGTTTTTGCCTGTGGCTTTGCCTACGTAGAGTTTGGATATTATTCCATACCGCGGGACAGAAAGTATCCTATGTCCTAGGCCATCTCGTTGCCAAACATCGAAATCTGTTTGTCCGTTAATGCATGAAAGGTAACAGACACGCAGTTACTTTTATAATATTATTTTGGATGTGATAAAACTGTTTATTCACAAAGACATCACATGAACTTGGATCTTGCTCTTGTCAGCAGATTGATAAGTAAGTCTGTGTCAATATCTATAAGGGAAAAAAATTACGTGGAAAAAGTGTATCAACATATTTGGATTTGGAGTAACCAGATACAAAAAGCAGGCAGTTAATCAGTCTGTCCGTCCGATAATCGACAAATAGATCTAACGATAGAGCCTATTTTTCAAAATAGATAAAAGGCCTCGCACAGCTACCATCAATCAGACTGATAGTGCTGAAACGTCGCCATTCATTCACGCGTCCCGATGAGCTGCATATTGTGTCAAATTGAAATGGATTTCAGTTGCATACATGCATGCTTCCCAAAAACACAGATTGAAAAAGAGCCAAACTCGGCTTTCCATTTCCAACTATGTGGTTGTGTGAAAAAAGCTTGATTTTTCGCATTCATAGCGCACACATCTTTGCTTTGATATTTGGCACACAGTGATATGCTGGTTGATTTTGGCTGAATCCATAAAGAGTTCTATCGCTGCGCAATAAATTTTGCTATTTCATCGAATGTGTCGGGTATGTTTTTCCAACCAACCACGTTAGGTCACGCCGCCTAGTGTTGGTTTTGCACAATTGCGAATTTGGAATTCTGAGAAAGATATTTGAATATTTGAACGGCACTTCTTTGTATGTATTATTATCATTGTTTGGACGTCGTCGTAAGTTATCTCATAATGACTTCCAAATATAAAAGTTTATTCGTAGTCACAAAGGAAAAGTTGTGCCTGCCATATTGCCAAAGCACAGGTTTGACGAGCACTCTTGTTTTCGATCTACGAACAAATTTACAATAGATCAGTTGGCTTCAAAAATTATCTACGGCGTCGTTTTATGGAAAAGCTGTATAACTATTGACGCTACGCGAGCTATCTTTCAGCACCTTTGCCTGCCCCAGATTTTAACGTCCTGTCGAGTGCCAAACAGCAGGTGGCGTATTTTTTTATGGTTCCGCATCTGCTCGCAACGTATTGAATTACATTACCCCCGTACTGTGTATTTTTCGTATGACAGGATAGCAGGTGGACACAGTACGGCGAACCATTTGTGTGGGCGGATGGGTCGGCTTTGCTTCGAATTCTCTTTTGCAATGATATCCTTCTATTTAAAAGAATCGCGTTGTTCGGAACAAAGACGGGGACTTAAATTTGATTTACGAGCTCCGAGACATTTGTCATAATTAGTTTGATTAGAAAGAACGATGAGTTTTCTTTCTTTGAAACTTCATTATTTCTATAAAAGCACTTTGGGAACAAAGGCTCCCGCCGTTGTGAATGTTTAGCTAAATTACTAATAATAATTATTTCAGTTGTTTCTCAGGCACGTAAATATCGAAGGAGTCTAAACAATGTTAAGCTCGTTTTCTGTTTGGAAACAACGGGTTCTCCCATAAAATCTTATCGCTACTTGAAGTAGGACAAACCTTTCATTACAGCTATCAGGGCCAGTAATTACTAGCTAAGAGTTACCTTTAGAAAATAACTCGTATTTTGTAGTCACTAGAAGCTGTTGGATCTTTGTTTAACGGGTAAGCAGATAGGATTAAATCTGATAATTATTATTAAGGGTTAACTTTCTTATTCCTAAATGTTCGCAAATAATCTTACTTATACTGAAAGAAGCTTTGGTTACTTTAGTTTACTTGAGCTTTTTTCCATTTTTAACCGACTTCTAAAAAAGGTTCTCAATTCGACTGTATATACATATATATATATATATTTATATATATATATATATGTATATATATTTTTTATGTTTGTTCGCGCATAACTCCGTTGCTTGCCAACCGATTTGAAAAATTCTTTATTTGTTGGAAGGGGGGTTTGTCCCAAATGGTCCCATTAATTTTTTTTATCGAAATCGGATAAGCGGTTTTTGAAAAATCAACAAAAATCTAAAAAAATCCTACTTAATGTAAGTGGTGTTAAAATTTTGGGAGGGGGGGGGGGGTTGTGTAGGTACCACAACTAAAAAGTGAAAAATAAAAACTTTTACAAAAAATAAAACCGACTTCCAAAAAAAACACTACAAAGTGAAAAATAATTTTGATTTCGGAAGTCCGTGGCAAAAATGAAAATACAAAACCGAAGACACCGACTTCCGAAATCAAGATTATTTTTCACTTTGTAGTGTTTTTTTTTGGAAGTCGGTTTTATTTTTTGTTATGGATCGAAAGGATGATTTTATGTAAAGACTTGCGGTTTTTTGTATTTGGTCATAACCTTCACTTAGCAATGAGCAAACTGTCAAATCGACTTGCCTCAATCGAGATTTTGGTGTTTATGAGAATAAACAAAGTATATAGACTATAGATAGGATTTTCTCAAAAACCCTTTGTTCGGTATTGACAATTGAGGTGTAATTTGCTTCCTCGAAATGTCAGCAATGATGGTGGTGGTTAAGTTTTAAAAACGACTTCGAAGGACCTTGGTATGCGGTGAATTAATTTTATTGGGGTGTAGATTTTAGCGTGGTGAACTGTTGGACGACACAGAATTGAGCTTTCGTGATATGATGGTTTTCAGGAATATGGATGGATGGACTTACTTGAGACTTTCTGGACGAAACACGTGGCAAGGACAGCCCTTTGCAGACGTCTCACGTGTTCCCTGATTTCTTCCTGCTTCTCCTTGATGCACTATTCACTTGTTTAAATGTCCCACTTGTGTCGGCCAACACTTATTTTATTAGTTATACAGTTTTTGATGCGGATGCGGGTTGAGTAAGCGGTATTAGCGAAGAGCGGTTGAGGTTATGTAGCGGTTGAATGCGATGATCACACTTTTTAAGGAAGCTAGACGAGACTAGCTCACTATAATTAGAGGTTATGAGCGGTGAGCGGTTTGAATGCGAAAAACGCACTGACGTTTCTTTGGTCGCGCGCAAATGATCTTCCAATCTCGTTCCGAACGATAAGGAATGTATGGGTAAGGAGAAAGGAATGATTAGCTCAATTCTGTGTTGTAAGCGGAAAAAACTTATAAATAAAAACTTGCGCGAGCATCCTGCCCGGCTTTGAGGATATGTAATATTCTCAAAAGGAAAGAAGTTATATTAAAGCGGACTTATAATAAACGATATTCTAAGCATATTAACTAAAGATAAATTATGGTTTTAATAACGCGGTGATGTTACTGAGAAGGTAAAGGACATAGTTTGACAACGGGTCTCTTGAAAGAGCCACTGCATGTCCTCACCATAGCAACGCGGGTTGTCCTATCCTTGCCGGGAAAACCTTCGGTGATTATACCTAATGGCCAACGTAAAGGAGGGACATCATCTTGATGTATGAGAACCACTGTACCAAGCTTAATATTGTCTGCGGCATTCAACCATTTTTGTCTAACTTGAAGATTATGTAAATATTCTATACGCCATCTCTTCCAGAAACTACAAACCATCTGGTCTAGCAATTTCTTGCGGCAAGTCAGAGACTTCGTCGTTTCGGGAACATTCACGACAGGCAACGAAGTTAACGGAGAAGCCATTATAAAATGAGCGGGAGTAAGCGGTTCTGGGTACGGATCCTCATTCAGGACACAGAGCGGTCTGGAAATTAGAACTGCCTCAATTTCAGTGAGAACAGTCGAAAGCTCCTCGTAGGTAAGAAGCTGAGAACCGATAACACGGTATAAATGCGTTTTAATAGACTTAATATGAGATTCCCACAACCCTCCAAAATGGGGTGCGCGGGGTGGAATCATTTTCCACTCTATGCGGTAGCGGTTAACAAGTAGTTCTTGTTGTTGAGTCTTGGCTCCAACGAAATTTGTTCCGTTGTCGGAAAAGGCAAAATTAAATATTATATTATTAATAGCGGTACGAGAGCGGTAAGTGTCATAAACTAATTTAATTAATTTAGACAAAAGAATAGCAGCACAGAGCTCCAAACGAGCCAGAGATATGACCTTAACAGGTGCAACTTTGGATTTAGCACACACCAAATTTACGTGTGTGTCACCATTTGCATCAGTGACATGTAAGTATATGACGCAGCTATATGCATTCAAGCTGGCATCAGCAAAACCTACTATATTTGTCACGCAACCCATAGTAACGGCTACATGACGAGGTAATTTTAAAGACGAGAGTACAGGTAATTGCTCTTTAAATTTTTGAAAGAGCAGTATAATAGAATCGGGAGGAATTTCATCCTCTGATAGCTGGCGCACAGTGCGCATGGCTAGAAAGGGACCAGGTTTGAAACCAAATGCAACTCGATTAAATTGAAATTCGCGAATAGGTTCAGCGGTATTAAAACGAAACAATATTTTTTGGTATCTTCGATGCTCATCAATAACAGCAATTCGAAGATACATCTGTTTTATGTCAGCTGTAACTGCAATAGGGAACAAGCGGAATTTTAAAAGTAATAAAAATATGTCAGCCTGTAAATTGGGCCCTGTGTGTAACAAATCATTCAATGCCACGCCATTATGAGACTTAGCGCTTGCATCAAGAACGATGCGAACCTTAGTGGTTTGTTTATCATTCCTAACAACAGGGTGATGCGGTATGTAATAACCTACAGTCTGATTAACAGAACTAGGTGTAGTTTCAGTTAAATAATTTTGATCGATATACTCTTGGATTATTTCATTATAACTAGCGCGCAAAACAGGGTCGCGAAGCTTAGTTTTTTCTAAGTTAATTAAACGTCGATAAGCGACAGCATAAGAATTTCCAAGTGAATCTGGATTTTTATAGAATGGTAACGCGGTACAATACCTACCACTGGAGTCACGTGACACAGTAGAAGCGTACAGCTGTTCACACTCCAGTTCAGCAGGGCTCATAAAATGTTTTGAAGGTATTTCTTCAATGTTCCAAAATTTATGTAAGGATTCGTCTAAAGACAGAAAACAATGAAAATTATCTATATTTAGCGCGGTAGAAAAATATGAAGCGGCATTTAATTCAGCGGGGCTATAATTGTTATTAGATAAACTAGCGGGTACCTCACCCATAAGAATATAACCGAACACGGTTTCAATAGCGGATGGAGCGGTAGGTGAGATAATTTTATTGTGAAGTAATAAATACGGGAACAGTTTTGCCCCTAGAAGCAATTCAACCTCACCAGGTACGTGCCACAGTGGGTCAGCGAGCGGTAAATCAAACAAATGTTGCACTGCAGTAGTGTCAACAAAGTGAGATGGTAAGTTATCTGTAATACTATCGATAACTAGTGCGGTAATGTTAAAAGAATTATTTTTAATTTTAGCAGTAACTTTTATCTCAACGTAACCTATAACAGGCCGCGAAGATGATCCGACCCCTTTTATAACGGAGTTTGAAAGTGGTATAATGTTTAATTGAAGTTTTTTACAACAAGCGGAAGTAATTATATTATTTTGCGAAGCGTTATCTATTAAACATCTCACAGAAACGTGTTTGCTATATTTGTTATCAACATAAACTTGGGCAGTAGAAAGCAGTATCGATGTAAGTGGTTTGTTTACATTATTGATACGAGCGGACGC
Organism: Hyppa rectilinea; assembly: GCA_951799385.1. Classification (NCBI taxonomy): domain Eukaryota; kingdom Metazoa; phylum Arthropoda; class Insecta; order Lepidoptera; family Noctuidae; genus Hyppa; species Hyppa rectilinea. The sequence continues at coordinate 12,888,600 of OX637326.1, forward strand.
ACACAGCGCCACCTGTTGCGAATTTGCGGCAACGTCAGTTGAAACCGGTTGCGACGAGCTATGTTCTAAATGTAAAAGCGAATGATGTCTTTTGTTACACGTCCTACAGTTATGTATAGATTTACACTGTGAAGCAGTGTGCGTTATACTAAGACAGTTTACACATCCACGTTTGTTTTTAATAAAATCCAAACGCGAATTGGCTGAGAGGGATTGAAAGGCTGGACAAGTGTAAAGTTTATAATGATCAACTTTACTGCAATACAAACAACTTTGATTATTATCGCAAGCAACAAAAGTATGCACTGTACTATTACGTGACTGATTACGAGAAGGATTATTTTTATTAGGGTTGTTACTCACTAACGCGGTTCGAGATGAAATAGTGCGATCCAATATTTTAACTTGCGATTTTATAAATTTTACGAAATCCGTATAAGTAGGAATTTCCTCATCTCTCATATGCGCTTCGAATAAATTTACGATTGCGGGGTCTAATTTTTTCAAAGCTAAATTAAGCAAAATGAAATCCTTTAAATCTTTTATTTGTAATTGTTCTAAAGCAGAAACGGACGCGTGAAAACTTTCAATAAAAACATTTAAAGATGCGGAGTTATTAATTGCGGGTTTAATATTTAGTATGTTAGACATGTAATGTGAGCCTAGTGCTCGTTTATCTTGGTACTTTTGAACTAAACTGTTCCAAATAGCGGCATAGTTATCTCCTGAGGGAATAATTCCGGCGGTAATTTGCAATGCGTTTCCCTTTAAATTACCCATCAAATACTGCACACGTTGAGAATCTGTAAGGTTTAAGTTGCTATGGATATTTGATTTAAATGATTCATAGAAAACAGGCCAGTTGTCAATCCTACCATCAAAGAAAGGAATTTGAATCGGTGGCAGTTTGACCGTGCCTTTATATTGTTTAGCGTTATCATTAGAATCGCATGAATGTTCTAATGACCTTGTACGGTTCGCGGTGATTAACGAACGCACTCTCTCTATACGAGAATAAACTTCGTAGTAAGATTCCTGACTGCTATAATCAATATTATGATTAGGATTTAATTGCAAGGAGTATGTATTTATTTTATCTAAATTGTTACTAAATTCTTGACGAGTTACTGAGAGAGCCTCAGAGTCTGCCATAAATGATTCCACCGAACGAAGCTCAATACTAGTCGTATTTATTTTCTTAGAAGCCTCGTATAGCGATGTTAAATATTTGAGGATTGAATTATTTTTCGCTTGAAGTAATTTAACTTTCATTTTAAGATCTTCCATGTTGGAGTAGTTCTAGAAAATATAGCGTACAAAATAATAGGTATAGCGGGTAGACTTAGAATAATTGTTTTATTCTAAGCGGGTATACAAAGAAATAAAGTTGAATAAGTTAGTTATACGAGACCAACTCACGATAATAGGTATAGCGGGTAGACTTAGAATAATTATTTTATTCTAAGTGGGTATACAAAAGGAATGCGGATGAATATACGTTGTAAGTAAGTTAGACAAGACTAACTCACGATAATTAGCGGATTGAATATTTACCTATGCTATTTCAATGCAGCAGGCGAAATATTAAGTTGATACAGTAATTCTCAATGAATAATGTACCTAGCGGGGAATGTACGAACGCAAGTAGGTTCGTTCAATATGGCGATTTTACGAACGTTGTATTTTAGGTATTTTAACCTAAATCCTAGGTATGACCTATATTAGGATCGTTGATTCTTTGAATCCGACTCGATTGGACCAAATAACTTATGGTGGTTAAGTTTTAAAAACGACTTCGAAGGACCTTGGTATGCGGTGAATTAATTTTATTGGGGTGTAGATTTTAGCGTGGTGAACTGTTGGACGACACAGAATTGAGCTTTCGTGATATGATGGTTTTCAGGAATATGGATGGATGGACTTACTTGAGACTTTCTGGACGAAACACGTGGCAAGGACAGCCCTTTGCAGACGTCTCACGTGTTCCCTGATTTCTTCCTGCTTCTCCTTGATGCACTATTCACTTGTTTAAATGTCCCACTTGTGTCGGCCAACACTTATTTTATTAGTTATACAGTTTTTGATGCGGATGCGGGTTGAGTAAGCGGTATTAGCGAAGAGCGGTTGAGGTTATGTAGCGGTTGAATGCGATGATCACACTTTTTAAGGAAGCTAGACGAGACTAGCTCACTATAATTAGAGGTTATGAGCGGTGAGCGGTTTGAATGCGAAAAACGCACTGACGTTTCTTTGGTCGCGCGCAAATGATCTTCCAATCTCGTTCCGAACGATAAGGAATGTATGGGTAAGGAGAAAGGAATGATTAGCTCAATTCTGTGTTGTAAGCGGAAAAAACTTATAAATAAAAACTTGCGCGAGCAGATGGCTTTGGCTCAACCTTGTTTGATGTCTCAATCCTTCACAAATTGCTAGATTTAACCCGCCGAAGAGTATATGCTATCTACATAACAATATGTAAGTGAATTTTAATAAAGTATATATTCTAGTAATATAAGTAAATATGTGCTCAAAACAAAGTTTCATTTGATTCCCCTGAAATAATTGGACAATCAAACTAAATATCGAGTCGAAACTGTGCCGTGGCAGTTCAATTATAATACTCCACAGAGTTGGTACAAGTGCCCGTATGCACTATAATAGTGCACAAAGCAAACTAAAACATTTGAAGCTGTTTGGAACTACACTGGTAATTGTCAAATGTACATATTGCTAGCTTGAAATGCTTTGAAACTATGTTGAGGCTGTGATTGCTTTGGAAATGTTCGTAAACTAATTATGAGCTATTTATAACTTATTTAAAACTAGCTTCTGCCACAGAGCGGCTCCGCCCGCATGAATGCCCTTAATGATCCCATGGGGACATAAAAATTAAAATTGAAAATAAGCATACTACGATTCTTAATTAGCAAACCATGATAGCGGAATCATGGTTTGTAATAAACTCAAGGTTTTTTTTACAAAATATACGATAATCAAATGGAAGACTAGGTTCGAATGTTATGTTCCACTAGCTTTTGCCCGCGGCTTTGTCCGCGTGGAGTCTGGTTATATCGCAATATCGTGAAAAAAAGATTTCTTTTCGCTTATTAAATAATCTCACAAGTCAAGCAATATTTCACTTTTCGACCTAGGCTTCGCAGCTTTCAGAATGAAATCCTTAAAATACCACGTCACGGGCAAAAAACGAACGGAAAAGATTATTCTTTTCATCGAGCTTTCATAAAGCAAAGAAGTCAACCGAACATTTTGAATAGCGGAAAAGTTACTCACCTTTTGCGAACTGTAAAAAAATGCTAATAAGAAAAGTCGGTAATTGACTACAGTGTCTACAGGGGTGTAATTACAATCCGCTCAAAAAGAATTGACTTGCCACAGACAACCTTACTGATCGACTATTGATTAGTCAAGAGATTGAAGAAGCGTGGGTCGCTCGTGACCCAGTTACCGACGATTTAGCCTTATTATCCACCCAACTCACTTAACCAATACTATCAAGAATTATTGAAAGAAAAGGAACTACATACTTTTGGGTTAAGTTCTGAAGATTCCCAGTAAACAAGGACGGGGAGCGTCTCTTGATATCAGACTCCCTATAAATAACGGTGGATGGAATGGGGTGAGCTTTTCCGCTTGGACGTTGGTGATAAGGAATTTGTTCTGATGCCAAGATTCTACGATATGATCTGTTAAGTATTGGAGCATTCTAGTTCGCTTATTATTGCTTGCGTGGGTTCCGGTGACTGCTTTCGTAAAAAAACTTTTATTGAGATCTCTAACAGAGCTTTGTTTCATTTTTATAATGGACGTTAAAAATTTATTTTATAGTCAACACACCCAATACTTCCTGTTATGGAATAACTATAGTGGGCAGCCCACAATGAGCACGCCTTCTTTGCAAATCATGAGTTTTATGAACTTTCTCTCATTTTGGAATAATATTTGTGTTGGTGGTTTTGGAATAGTGGAAGACGATGGCAGTATTAGAATAAATGTTACGCTAATAGGTTCAGACCTCTCATATGAAGACAAATATGACAGAAATAACACAATAACTTATGTTTTGGGTTCGCTGTAACTGAGATATCTGAAATACGTTTTTAGTACAATCTCTACAAAAACCTAAGACCGGTTATAAATCAAAGGGAACTGGTCCTTGCCAAATACCGTTACATTTCTTGCTGAAATCGCATTTTTTGCTGAAAGCTTTTGGTAGAGAGAAGTCAATAACTGTACATTTTTCTTTCTCTGCACATGCCCTCCATTTGTCTTCTATAGAAACCAAATGTAATGATTTTTTGACAAATGCGGAGTGAAAGCCACTTGTATATGCAGCGGGAGGCGATGTAATAAATCTCGTTTGTCACATGAAACAGTTTGGTTTCCGTATACACCCTGCTCCTGTTACTCATTCGGCGATAAATTCACCCTCCAGCAATGCACGACAGGCGAGCCTTGTGGAAATTGAAGATAGAATCCTATAAAAAATAATAAAGAGAAAACGTAAACGAGACAGAATAAGAAACAAACAAACCGTGCAAAGGATCGGTTGAGCGCAACTTTTTCATTTGGTAACTTTGATTGCCTTCGTCCTGTGGCAGATTGGCGAGGCCACGGAATTTAAATGATCCCTACGCCTGCATACCTATTTGTTTAGGTTACTTTAAAATGCATTATTTTTGTTGGGGTTATTAAGTTTGTGCTTAATCTGCTGTTTTAGACCCCAGAGTGGTTTTTGCGGTGGTAAGCAAATTTGAAGGGACCCGTATTATTGTTGGTCATAACTTGTTTCTGCCTTGTTGGGCAACAGTGGGTACTTAGGTCTGAAATTTGGCGGATTAAAACACCGAGTTTTGCAGCAACAAAGTATCTACTTACTGTAAGCTTATTTTAACAGTCGTAATTCCCAGCCTTAAGAACATTAACATTTAAGAAGAGTTAGACTATAATAATATTGCTGAAGATCTGTTATTCTAACCTTTTTAGTTTTACTGTTTAGACCTAATACCTACCGTATTCTGAATCCCGCCATCGTCTTTTTTCGCTCTTTAACTAAAAGGAACAATTCGTATAAGTTTCTTAAGAGACGCCTTTGAATCAGATTTTTTTCTGTTGTCTGCATCAGGACTTTCAACGTTATTTTCACTGTTATACGACTGAAATTCACTTAAATTATATTCGTTTGTCAAAAGAGACCTAGAATTATCGAGTCTCCGAACCTGTTTTTTTTTGTTGATGTTATTTTTTCTCGCCATCTTTTGTATTGATCATTGACATGACATTTTATCAGCCATGCGGAATCTCAGTTGTTACGATTGTATTTTTTTTTTGCTGAAATATATGTAATTTGGCGGTTGAGTCGAAAAAATATTTGTTAGTAATGGCGGTGGGTGTTACTTTTTCGTATAATTGGTGTTGGCAAACAGTGGAGCATTGATCAAACACGCTCGGTTCAATGGCTGCTTGCTGCATAGTTTCAAGAATTAACACTTGCTACGCTTGTAGGTCACTTGATTCTCGTTACAAAAACACCGTGAATTTTGATTGCAGTAACGAGCGCTTTTGCATGTATAATGACTGGAGTTTTAAAAGGAAAACTCTTTCCGTAAATATTGTGCGTGTTCGCAACGAAAATTTCAAAGTGGGTGTTATTTATGACTGAGGTTTTTATGACGTGCAATAATTTATGGTATTCATATAAGTTTAGTATCACAAAAATTCTTTTATTTAATGAGTTTGTGACAGATTTGGCAAGTCTTGGTAAAAAAATCATCTCTTGAACTTTTTTCACTATAGTGCAGGTAAAACATAAAAAAAAATGTAAACTAACTCAACGTTTAACTAACTTAAAGCACATCTTCCTTCACATTGTTCAATATTTACTTTAATTATCAGTGGAAAGAATGTGGCTCCGAATGCCACAGCGACCTCACTATCCCAATGAACAATTGTGTTGGTAGTTTTAGTACAAAACGAAATGTTTCGAGTTCACTGAATACATTCCTGCTTCATCACGATTGGAATTGAGGCTTTCGTGCCGAAATGCTGGTCATTGCTTGCTCTTGTGTGAGTTTTTAGACGTTATTTAAAGGCGCAAATGCGTATTGGAAAGAAAAATGAACGTCATTAATTTGGATAGTTAGTTTAATTTGAGCTTCTTTTATTGTGTTTGTATTTGTGCTGTGTGTAGGAATTGGGCGTTAAGAATCCTATTCAATTTCTAACTGATATCACCCAATATAAATACTAATAGCCGGTCGATTTTGTCAAAATCTACAAATCATCATAATATTAATCAAAACATAAATACATTTTTTATTCATGACTCCAACAAACGAATGCCCGACGAATTCATTAGACGCAAGAAGCGACATTATTTTGAATTCGTAATTGACGAAGACCTCACCTTTTAGTTGTGTCTTCAAGTTTTCATGACATCATTACGTATTCAGACTCTGCTGGCTTCAAACGGTTCTCGACGAAATGGTTCCATGTATTTCATTAGTTTAATTGATGCTTTTAATAGCCTTTGTAAACAACTACGCCTCTAGACTTCTACAGAAAGGTGTGGGTGGCGTTTATGCAAAAATCGCTGGAGTAATCGGATTTTGCTTTGTAAAAGCTTTTGTTCGTCTATTTTTGAACAAGCTCTGTAGTAGAAATAGTGATTTATTTATAGATTTTGTTTGACTAATTTTGTTTTGATGTGTAGACGTTTATGGTTTTATGGGTCGTTCACGGTTTTAAGCTGACATTTACTGTTTTGCTATTCTTTCACTAGTGGATTATATTGGATATGAACTATGATGCAAACGCAAATATTTTTATATGTAAATCCCATTTTAGCTGTGTGTTCGAAATGCTAAAGTTAGTTTTTGCCTTTCCGTTGAAATTCCACTTTCTCTCCACTAAGACCTCGGCGACAACATTGAGAGTATTGAAGTTTCGAAATTATCTCCAGTTTCTCCAGACAGTTCTCAGAAGCGCTCTGAAGATACATAATCAATCTTTCCTTTGTAAACAATAAACATTTGATACGCCCACAATCTGCCGAGTCTCATTCTACCTTGTAATTATAGAAACATTAATCATAAATGAAAAGACTTGAATTTTTTTCTGCGCACAGAATGAAATGAAGACAAATCATTTTTTCTGTAAATGGGCGGTAAATTCTGATTCTCGGACGTAAAAACCGTCCTATGGCTAATATTAATCTCCATGTCCGTATTGTTTTGAGAATGTATTGTCTCGAAACTTGGCTTTGTAAGCTTCTGGGGGACGAAAAGCAATATTACTTGACTGTAGCTACTAGCAGCTAGCAAGTCACGTTGTAAACTCCAATACCGTTAATAAAGATGACTTGCTAACCTATGACCCTCACCACCTTAATGACTCTTTAGAATTTTCACGAGTTGCCTGACAAATCACCAAAAAGTATTTCGACCCTGACTTGACATTTCGCGACACAATCCAATCGGAGTTGGAATAAATTTGCCGTCGGGTAGCGTGTATATCACCCAATTTATGCCCAAACAGGTCATTAGATTCAGTCGCCAACATCAATGGAGTTCTAAAACGATTCTACCTTTGATCCGGGCCCTTATAAATTCAGCTTAATAAGCTCTTCAGGTATGGGACGTATAATTTATAGCGAGATGAGTGCAAACGTAAAAAATAGCAAAAACGTCGGCGGACTGTATAATCAGTTCCCTGACCCGACTGGCGTGAAATTAGCACGAAATATGTTAATTTGATCCGTCTGCTTTGAAATAAATAGGGCCCAATTAAGTTACCTTGTCTAAATACCTTATCCTTATAAATATAAACCCTGAAGGGTAAATAGGACAGACGCTCCCAGTTTGACAAAAAATTAAGCTTGATAAAGGTTCTGAATAAAATATTTTTAAACCTGCCATTTATCTCTCTAAGTTCATGACAATTAAGAGCAATACGGCTCGTGTTTATTAAGTAGGGAGTTTGAGACGTGACACTACTAAGTTCTGCATTATCATGGTTTGTAAGTACTTTACGCGAGCTTGTAAAACAAAAGTAGATAGTCCTATTAAAATTAGTAAAAATCTTCCCTAACGAAGTTCCTGACAACTTTGAAGGCGCCCGACAATTATAATTAGTTGAAGAAGTTAAAATTTTCTCTGAAAAATAGAATCGGATTTTTTTTTGTTCAAAGCCGTGTTCGCTTTGAGACCGTTGAAATGGAATTACATGGTTATTTTCAATTCAACGCAGAACCGAATGAATGAATGAACGAATGAATCGAATCATATTCAGGAATTAGCTTTTCTCTCGTCCTCTTTGTATAGGTTGCTGGACGATTCTTTTGGTCAATTATACAATTCCTAATTGTAATATGACCATACTCGATAAAAATAACGTTGTTTGCACAAAAGCAGAATTTCTTTCATTTGTTTTACTTTGAAGTTTCAAATTTAATTAAGCAACCAAAGATGCATGCAGCTTGCATTCTAGAGAGCGCTCGTAAATGAAGTTAAACGTTAAATATACAACAAACGAGCATGTTAATCACACTAAATTCTCTGAGACATCGCTTGAAATGCCGCTTATCTTGTAAGCCAAGCCATAAATGCAATGTCGCCACACAATCTGTCTCTGCATGCCTTACGTAATGCTTGCAATAAAGCCGAGACAACAAGAAGATGGGGGAAACAGAGTTAGGCTAAGCAAATATTAACTACTGAATAACCCTGTTTTAGATAACCTAAGTAAGTCAGTGCAACTAGTGGCTTAGACCAACCAGACCGAAATACTTGCGGTCAGGCCGCGGCTTGCGACACTCTTAACCAACAGGTTGGTAAATGCACCTAGAAGTTGGTTTATTAATACGATATTTATGATTAGTAATATATGGGTACTTTGAAGTAAGTTATTGTGGTTTGGTAACGAGGTAAAATATAAATTGGAGTTAATAATGTTGTTCTGAAAGCTGAGAAACGAAGAAGGAAACGTGGAGAAAGAAAGAACATTAAAAGGATAATAAACATTTACATTGACGATATGATTATCCCACCTTAAAGAATAAACTTCTCTGTTATGTTCTAAACAAATTCATGCCCGATATATTCAATCCAAACAGCACACGTCCCCTAACAAGCGCAAAGTGGATCTCATCAGTGCTAAAGAAAATATTCATAACGAATCCAATTCATAACGGTTGTGAAGATCCTCGCTCAGCACTTTAATACACTTGACTTTCCTTAGAACCTTATTCGATGTGACAACTCCAAACGATGGATTTTATCGTAAACTTGAGAGACGTTGATTGGGATCGAGTGCTACTTCAAGGTTCAGAAACTTTGGGAACGTTACAATTATAATATCAAAGTGAATTGGACCGTTTGTTATGAAGGTCTGTACCGTTGCGTGTCGTACCGTAGGGAAAACTTTCTAGAAAATGTTTCAAAGTCAAAGTCAAAGTCAAAACATTTATTTCAAATAGGCACAAGAATGGCACTTTTGAACGTCAAAATGAACAAGAAATAGAACTGATTCTAGTTGCCCCTTCCAAAAAGTAGTTTCGTGTGGAGAAGAATGGGCAAGAAACTCCACCGTTACTCTTTTAAAATGTTTCACAATGTTTTGTATACATGTATTATAACATTATATGTGAAGACGATCTACCCAGAATAAAAACAATACATCACAAAAGGTGAAAAGAAAAACACATGTAGCAGTGGCAAGTAAACTTAATTATGTCATAAGTGCATGGTGCTCACATATTTACAAACATTCTAAAAGTTAATAATAATAAATTAATCAATGTGTGAGAAGTTATTCCAATATAATAAAATAATATGGTAAAAATTACCTAATTTACTTAGCAACCAGTTTGATTTTGTCTAGACACTAGATTGTCCTGTGGAGCAGGACCAGCATGTTTCCAAGCATCCTTATCTTTGATATAGTCTTCTAATTTGTAATAAGCTTGTTTACAAAGTGTACTTTTAATATGAGTTTTAAATTTTCTTTCATTTAATTGCAGTATGTCACAAGGTATTTTGTTGTAACATTTAACACAGAACCCCATAAAAGATGTATGTACTTTTGACAATCGAAAAAATGGTTGAATTATTTTATCTTTATTTCTAGTATTAAAATTATGCCTATCACTTATTTTGTTAAAAAGATGTCTATTTTTTCTTACATACATAATATTTTCATAAATGAATTGGCAAGGTACTGTCATAATATTAATCCTTTTAAATAGTTCCCTAAGCGATTCGCGATGACGAAGATTGGAAATAGACCTGATGCAACTTGTCGTCTAGCGTGATTCCCAGGAAAACCGTCTGCTTAATAAATTCCAGCTTTTCTCCGTTCAATATGATGTCACAATCGCTACTTTTAACATTAGGTAATGTAAATCTAATGCATTTGGTTTTTTTTTCATTTAGTACCAAATTATTTACCGTAAACCAATCTTGGACCTGAAGAATAGAGTTATTCACGTCGTCAAGATTTTGTGAGCGTCGATTAATTTTAAAGATTAATGGAGTGTCATCTGCAAATAACACCATCTTCGGTTGATTTTGAAGTAATTGGGGTAAATCGTTAATATAAACTAAAAAGAGAAATGGACCCAATATCGAACCTTGAGGAACGCCCATTGTCATTTCCGACCCCAGCGAGTTCACACCATTTACTTGAACTTTAACCTTTCTATCTTTCAGGTATGATCTAAGTAAATCAAGGGCTGTATTTCTAATTCCATAGTGCTCTAGTTTCAGCAGAAGCGTCTCATGTTCTACGCAATCGAACGCCTTAGAGAGATCGCAAAAGATTCCAATGGCATCTTGTGCTTCTTCCCAGGCGCTAAAAATGTTCTTTATTAGGGTGACACCAGCGTCAGTAGTACAACGCCCTTTGGTGAAACCGAACTGTTGGTCATGCAAGATGGAATTTTTATTAAAGTGACGTAACATTTGATTGAGCATCAACTTTTCAAACACTTTACTGAGAACTGGCAGAATTGACACGGGCCTATAATTGTTGGGTTCTTTACTATCACCGGATTTGAACAATGGCACTACTTTACTGTGTTTCATTAGATCCGGAAAGACTCCTTGGTCCACACTAGAATTAAATATGAAAGCTAAATAGGGCGCAATGGTATCGATAATAGAACTACAGACTTTTACAGACATTCCCCAGAGATCTTCTGTTGATTTGATTTTAAGATCTTTAAAAGCTTTTATAACAGCCTGGGGGTTTGTATGCTGAAATGTAAATTCTAAAGGGCATGCCTTTACATTTTTTCTAAGTAAGGCAGCAGAAAGTGCGGCTGAGGAATTTAATGATGAAGTAGTTTTGAGAGGAATATTAGCAAAAAAGTTTTCAAATTCCTGAGCTATTTCTATATCTGAGTTGATGCGGCCATGTGCAGTCTCTAAATTAAACTCAGTATTACGCTGCTTTTTCCTACCTGTTTCATTATTTATTATTTGCCAGGTAGTTTTTATTTTATCATCAGCTGTTTTTATTTTATTGCTAATATAAAGAGCTTTAGCTATTTTGCACACACTTTTAAAAGTTTTAGAGTATTTTGCAACATACTGATGAAAGTTTGTATTATTCGTATGTTGCTTGGGGCCATAGAGTTCAAAAAGTTTTGCCCTGCTTTTGCGAATACCAGGAGTCGCCCAATCGCTAAATAAAAACTTTGTGAAAATGCTTTTAGTTTGTAGTGGAAAAGAGTCATTAAATTGCTTATTCAATAGTAAAAAGAACTCGGCGTAGAACTCACTTGGGTCAGATATATTATTAAAATTCTGAACACATAAATTACTGGCCAAAGACTTATTGAATTTGTTTAAATTTGTACATGTAATTGGCCTAAATCTTATTTGAATTTTTTGTAGAGGCATATAGGAACAAAATGTTATAGTTTGTCCACTGTGGTCAGATGGCAACTTATTTAAGATATCTTTATGTAAGTATTCACAATTACAAAAAATATTATCTATACAAGTGGCAGAGGAGGCAGTTACTCGGGTTGGTTCCATAAAAACGTTGGACAAATCAAATGACCCAAAAAGACTTAATAATCTGACAGTATTCGAGTTATTTTCTAGTAAATTAATATTAAAATCTCCACATATGATTATTGACTTGCTACTAGTACTTAGTTTCTTTAACACATCTTCCATTACAGAATCAAACACAGATAGATTCTGGTAATTTGGAGGTCTGTACACACATACTATAACATGCTTATCTAGCTCAACACAGGACAATTCAATGGTGTGTTCAACAGATAGTCCGATGATGTCTTTTCGTTCTTTAGATTTTATTGAATTTTTAACTAATATTAATGACCCACCGTGTATCATTTGTTTTCGGCTAAAATAGCTAACTACGCAATAATTTTCAAAATTAATTGATACTACTTGATGATCTTTTAACCAATGTTCTGTTAAACAAATGACATCAAACTTGGTATTTTCCAAAAACAATTCTATTTCCAGTGACTTGGAAGAGCAACCTTGAATATTTTGATTTAATAATTTTAATGTATGTTGCACTCCATTCAGTTTATTATTTTTGAGAGTTATATTGCCAGAAGATACCTTTTTATTATTTTGTAGTAATAATAACTGGTTATTAAAAGTGGTAACTTCTGTTGTCCTACTGACTAGTTTAAAGAACTATCCAGAGTATCCTCCACAACTACAACCGAAGAGTCTAGAATGTCCATTTGAGTTCTAGCAGGAAGAGAATACTCGACCTGAGTGTTCATGGCCTCCAAGGTTGTTGGTACTATAGGTAGATCCTCCTTCGTACAACATGATGAAAAATAATTAATCCCTATGTTGTTAGTATAACTAGGCAACACAGAGTCGTCCCTAATACTAGAGTTTGTTATATTAGCTATAACCTCATTAATATTATATGCTATCAACATAGCAATCTGGTGTCTACATTTCCAAGACAGAGACAAAGTTCTCTGAGTTAATTTAAAACCACTAACAAAATTGTTAGTGTCAAAGTACAATAATTTGTCACTGTGACATAATGTCAGTTTGTGCATTGTGTTATTTATTTTATAAATATAATTATTTTCGTCATTTGACAGAGTATCACAATAAGGAAAAGCACACAACATCAGCTTTCCTATATTTAAATTTAATAAGGTGTTCACACCATCCACTATGCCTTTTCTGGTAATACCAGTACTGTTACCTAATAGCAAAACCATTGTAGAGTAATTATCTAGGTTTGTGTTTGCTATTCTTTTAATCATTTGTTTAAAACTTATGTTATGATAGCTATGATTGGTAAAACTGTGGCTAAGGTAATTAAGTAAAATTTTTCCAAAGCCTGAACCTAATTCATCAGAAAAAAATATTGACTTGTTTTTCTGTGAAACAATACAGGACTCAGCTGGAAGATTTAATACTGCAGAGGGCAAGTCAGGCTGATGCTGAGAATAAGGTGGTTGCTTGGCACAGCTACATGAGAGATTTTTAGTCAGAGACTCATAACTCTCAGCGTTGCACTTCACCAAATCCAATAGTTCCCCGGCCTCAAATAAGCGGTCACTTAATTGTTTTTGTGAAGTCTCATATTTTTCAAAAATATCCTTTAACAAGTGCTCCTTGTGTAATATATCATTATATAGGAGCTGGATATCAGTGTCGTACTTTTCCCTACACTTATCTAATTCAATAGTACAACTATTTAAACTTCTTGATAGAAAAACACGTTCCTTTCTAAGTGAAATATTTAATTTCAAGAGATTATGTTTTTTAATTGCTCTCTGTGAACGTTTAATTATTTTATTTATTTTAATATATAGTTTGTCGATGTAAATGTGTGTCTTTGTTATCATTGAAATGTAAAGTTGCGATATTTGTGACGATTAAAATAAGGGAAATTATATGTGCGGCACCAAAAGTTTTCTTTAGCACCTGCAACCTAGCGTCTTTTTTTATATGTAGGCGACGAGTTAATAGAACAGCTTCAATTATATTAATTCATCATCTTTACTATTCCAACAGAATATCAAAAAACCAGCGTCAATTTACGAGCGTAAATTAATATGACTCCGAGCTACCGATAAATATATTTACTTCTGATTTGATAACTCAGCGACTAATGGTGTAAGTGAGCTACTTTATATATTTAAGAGATTCCACATCTGTCTGCTAATAAAATCAAATTCCAGCCTCAAAATTAGCAATCAAAGTTTTTCATTCAACAACTAAATTAATAAATCATATTCTTTTTTCGTGAAAGTTTGCAACACAAGAAGTTAGGTTAGGTTAGAGTATGACAAACAACGCACGAGCCGAGCGAGTGAAGCGAGCGTGCCGCGGCAGCGACCGGCGATGTGCCAGAAGCGAATCGCTTTTGTAAAAGGAAACAGTTAGGTTAGGCCATATTAAAGATAAAGTAAAAAAAATAATAATTACGATAACTAATTACAAAAAATTCTGCTAAATGAAAGTTGGCATTTTAAAAAGGATGCTAATTAAGGCAGCTTCTTTAAAATGTCATTCTCGTCTGCAAATATATTTAGTTCAAACAAACACAGAGTTGCAGATGTTTGTTTATGATAACAATATTTTTTGTATGTTCATTTGTGTAGGTATAATAGTCAATTACTTATGGTAACATTATAAATAGATAGGCGAATACATGAAATTATAGCTTTCATTGACCATTATTTGATGACAATAATAAGGAAATTTTATGTTCAAATATAGTAGATTCACTCATCAATTACGTATGCTAAAGTATAAAAATAAAGGTGACTCTATGCAATTAGAGTACGTTGATATTATTTTATAGATGAAGTTGATACACTTATTAGAAGCTGGCAATGAGTAGACATATCACAAATTTAGTTGCTTAAGAATTATCACCATGTTGCGTCATATTAACAGTAGCTTGTTTTACAATATATGGTCGCTTATAAACCATTTATTAGACGCTAAAAGTTCGTCGCTGACCTATTAATTCATTAGACAACTAAATATATTTGCAGACGAGAATGACATTTTAAAGAAGCTGCCTTAATTAGCACCCTTAAAATAATAGTAAGAAAAGTTGCTACTAAAGGGCTTACGGAAAAATTACTAACAGGAATGAAATTAAAGTTTTCAAATTTCCTACCCTATTCTCTCAAAATGTATAAATTCAGAAATAAATCCCGCTGGACAGCTCTTGGGATACAGTTATTTAAAATTGTTCGATGGAGATAGCTCTTTCATATCTTGTTAGAAATAAGGCATGTGCTTTTTACTACCCATACTGGGTACATTGCGATCGGTAGATCGTGATGATAAAATAATTCAGACTATCTTGTACAGTTATTTTTTCCCCTGAAAAACATCGTTGCGACTGAAAGCATTTACAATTTCATGCTAATTAAACAAGCTTTAAATTAAAAGCTTAATTTACAAGGAGGCGTTTACTTTCTGTCCAATGCTTTTAAAATGGCGTCGAGAACGGCGCGGTGTCACCGAGGCGGGAAAAAACAAAGTATCATGGCTCCGTTACTAAGTGATGGAAATGGATAAAAAAAATGCTGTGACAACTTAATTGAGTGGAAAAAAAATGCTTTTGATGTACAGATAAAGTTTAAAACCTTGAAAGCGAAAACCTCGAGGGCTTCATTATAGTATCTTGGCGATGGAGGATAAGTCAGAGTCGCTCATTTTTGCTGAGAAGTAAATATCTGATATTTTCATCGAAAAAATTATTGCAATAAAATACCGCACACCAATACTTATAAAAAACTCATCCGTCTATATTCATACTTTTTAATATTTGATCAAGGAGGCAGTATGCCGATGAGGTCGGCTTCAAAATGGCCGCCAAGTTTGCAGATAAATCACTCGTTTCCCTCCTCGCTTTATGTCGGTTTTTTAGTGGCTTCTTATTTCACGACATTTATTTTAGTTAAGCATTTTGGTCGCTTCGATGACATATTGTGTGATTGACCGTAATTTTTTATTCAGTGTAGTATATAAATGATGACTCATGATCTAGTTAGTTAGATGTTAGAAAATACCTCAAAGAACATGGGTTGTCCATCGATCATCGATTTTTGAAAAGACGCATTCTTCTTGCATTATTCTTGTCCCCATTAAATTTGAATAACGCGCTTTACTTTTTTTACATCTTCCACATCGTGGTCACTGTCATGTCCATTAAAGCCAAAAGACTATTTCACTAGTTTGGTTGCCCTAAATTAAGCCACCTTAATAACTTAGTCAAGTTCTAGATACTGAAGCTCCTTTCTTTATTTCCATCATGTATTAATAAGCTGACTTTTATTCGTTTTCTCGAACCTTTTATAATAACCCATGTGTACTCACATTGCCATATTTAACAGTAAAAGTACATTGAGTTCTAATTCGTAGTAATTAGGTGCTATTTCAACCTTATTTCGGTTTCATACATGGCTTTATATGCGTAGAGTATGATTTGCCCGAACCAAAACTTTATTCAAATTCTCGCAAAAACAGCATCTGAAACACGAATACGCACAAATCGAGTGCCTGATTCGGAAAATTGCAAACGTGAAACCAATTTCCGTAAAGTCCCAGCTGCTTATGGTGTATCATGGGGCAAGAAGGAAGCAAACACCATCGTCGCGGGATCCCGTCGTTATAAATAGCTTTAATATGAAGGGGCTTTGAGTCTGTATCATGAATATTTATGTAATAAAAATAAACAAGTGTCTGGAATGTTATTATACGTGTAAGTTATGACGACGTTGAGAGGTAATTTCACGCTCGTCTGCCGGTGATAGGGAAATTAGGGATTATTCTTTTCATTAGACTAACTTTTTTAAGTTATGGTTATCGATTTTTTGGTAATTGAAGACTTTTAAGTGTTTGTATTAGAATTAGGGTAAAACTTATATTAAAACAATTCTTCATTGTTTTTAGGTTTTCGTACCAAAATGGTAAAGAGGAAGCCTTATGGTGCGACTCAGTCTGTCTGTCACAGCTAGATATCTCAAGAACTACTATTGCTATTAACTTGAAATCAATAGTTTTAGATGGCGTTTTCCCAACTATTTTGCAACTAAGAAACATTTTTTTTTGCAACAGGGACTGGTAATGTTTCTTAAAAATTCGAAGTGGGGCTACTAGAGCCTGTGGGGTATCATATGAAAGAGCGCTTTTTGCAAATTCTGTACAAAACATTTTTTAGACTGCATAGTTTTCGACTTTTTATGAAAAATTAATAAAAATACCGTTTATGTAAGGAATACAACAAAAAATAAAACGATGACTCTCAATAGCACACTTTTTCAGTCATCATCAACGAAATTACGGAACCCTCGGCGCGCGAGTCCGACCGGTTTTCGTACATAAACAAGATCTAAGAATCCTTCGAGATGATCATATCGAAAATTTGAACTTAGTTTCGGTGTTACGGGTCGGTGACCTCTTGCAAAATGGTAATATTACTCGTTGATCCTACTTCCGGTAAGTATTTGTCAGACACCCTGATCTTTTTACAGACAATATACCTAGACATTGACCAATACAAGTTCAAGAATCACAAATCAACATCACAATAGAACAAAATGTTGTCTAAAATATACTAGGTGTTATCTATACTAATATTATAAAGAGGAAAACTTTGTTTGTTTGTTTGTTTGTTTGGTTGTAATGAATAGGCTCAAAACTACTGGACCGATTTTAAAAATTCTTTCACCGTTGGAAAGCTTAGTTTTCTAGGAGTAACATAGGCTACTTTTTATCCCGGGAAAAATAACGGGTCCCACGGGAAAGACCACGGGAGCGAAGCCGCGGGCAAAGTGCTAGTCGTACATAAATAAATTACCTGTTATTGAACCGACGATGCACACGGGCAGATATCGCTGCGGTATGCATTCATAAATATTAAAACTGTATTGCGGTTATGTCAAACAGTTATTGGCTCTATTGTTTATCTAATACTGTCTATATTCTGCTTTAAAAGACTCGTGATGACAAAATCGTCAGTAACTCGAAAGTCCACGACCAGTCTTACCAAGGGGTATCGTGTTACCCAGTAACTTGGTGGTGGAGGTCAGATAGACAGTCGCTCCATGTAAAATATTTGTTCAAGCTGCTCAGTTCAGCTGCATCCGGTTAGACTGGTACACGACTCGCTAGGCAGATGATGATGATGACAAAATTATTACAGGGACATGAGATTCTTAAAGGTCATCACATCACGTAGCAATATCATCAGTGTTCGGCATTCTTCCACAACCATTACCACCACTATCACCTGCCATTTTGAACACCGTGGAGGTAATACTAAAAGCTCCTCCACTGGCATGCTTTCTAGCAGACTATTCTGAGGGTCTACATTCGAATGCTTAGATACAGAATTTCTATGGTCTTATATTACGGCGGCGACTAATAAATAGCTTTTTCCCTTATAAGTTATGAATAGTAGGTACCTAAGTATGAGGAAACGGGTTCCTGCGATGCCCATAGGTAGGTTGCTATAGCAACGAGTTTCTATTTGCGCCCTATTGATCTTTAAACTCAACGTGTACAATCAGTGTTGTATGTACAATGCTTAGTCAATCGTAACGATAAGTTAACTGTACAAATAGGTAATCTGACGGAGGAATGTAGCTCATTTTGTTTCAGATTTGTTAGTTATTTTTCAAGAGAAAGATGATTTAACTACTCCAACTTAGCTATTTTAAACAAGGTCGTAAGAGTCAAACAGAATGATTGAGTAAGACGTAATTAATTCATAAATAACTTCAAACATTTATTGATTACAATTTAAAAAGACATTTTGCAGCACAATTTTTGTTCTTGTAAGAAATAGCAACGTTCTGCAAAATAATACAAACAGTAGGTTTCGTTAGTTAGTACCTCAGAGGCTTGGCCTAAATAAGGGTACGTCTGGCTGACTCCAACTCTGATTACTGACCCTTGAGACCTCAAATAAACCCTGTTTCTAATTACTGTAGCGTTGAAATGTACAGCCATTTTACTTAGAAGTGAGGTAATAAAATGTCTGCGTCTGGTTCTAATAACAGTCATTATTATAAAGTTTATGGTAGGAGAACATTGTAAGATATTACGTTCAATTGTAATTGGAATATCTTTAGAAGCATCACGCTTTGTTTCAATTAACTAAGCAAAGGGAAGATGGCGGTGTGAGTGAGAGCTCAGAGGTAATCGCGAAGATCAACTAACTGCTTACTGGTTTAAGATGTAACATGTGCAACTGTGGACTAGTTAAGGGTGGTAAGTTTGGTTTAGGGTATATGTTTTTTTCGACTCTCCTTCTGAAGATAAACGGCATTAGAATGTCGACGTTAGTATATCTCGTCTCTAAAAAGCAAAACCCAAGTCCAATGAGTTGAATTTCTTAAAGTTCCAATCTTCATGTCCAAGAAAATTGTAATACTGAGAAATTATACAGGTATAACGAGGCGCATTACTGCGGGAATTTTCCAAAATTCGCCAGTCGAGAAGCATCTGCGACTAACGCGTGGACGCCCTTAATTTTAGGGAGAAAATTGTTAAGGCAATTCCCATCCCTGGAGCGCTGATAACGAAATCGAGTTCAGAGTTTTTACAGGTGTTCCAAAGTAAAATGGGTTTTGTTTGGCTAACGGAAATGTTAATACGGTGTAGCTCGGGACCCAGCCAGGGACCCGCACGGTTGACAGTGGTCGTGTCTGCAGCCCGGAGTCGGGTCCGATGATAAATGATCGCGAGACCGTGTACTGACTGTTTTTGTTCTTGTTTTTGGAATGTAGACTGAATAACTTGTTGCAAGAAAGTAATCTATTTTCTTTACACTGAAGTTGTCATGTCAGCCAACACCAGGATACCCAATTTCCAAACGGACATTAAATTGTCTTCGACATGTTTTTCCTTACAAACATTTCTGTTTAAAATCGATTTTTTTCCGGCAAATCTTTTTGCACCAAACTACCAACCCTGAACCCTGTTTATTCTAAGTCTACTATTCACGGGCTCCTGAATAAATGTAGTAAATGTTTCCGGAATAAAAAGTAGTCCTCCTCCAACTGGGTTCGCAGGTACCTACCATTTATTCAGTTAGCCAGTTTCGGCCGAACATAAGTTTGTTACAGGACTTGGCTTTATCGAGTTAGCTGTTTATTGTGGACTCAGTCAGACGTTTTCGGTTTCTGGATTCAATTAAAATAATTCTGAAGTTTTTTGGAGGTAACTAATTGGATTTGGTAGCAATTAAGTTGACTTTCACGTTGTCCTAAGCAGGCTGTCGTTATAGACAAACTCTGAATTTAGATCATCAATAAATAAAATAACAACAACAACATTGAGTAATGTTCATCTGTCATCATTATGCGTCTATGTCGAAAATGCCAGAGACAATTCCATGGCTTCACTGGTTAAATAAAATGAATTATTTTTTCATCCCACATAGAAATATGATACCCAGCCATTGTACACGCCCTTCAGCCACAGTATACCCGGCTCCTGATTCCCTCGACGGTAACAAAGGTAAAAAACGACAGGACTTTGTATAAGGTTACTAAATTTTCCCGCGAAACTAATTTGATTCCAACAAAGTGTCAAAACCATGGCGGCCCCGACCTTTGTTTTGCTGAATATTATTTATAATGGTACTTCTGTGTTCGCTGCTAGCTTTCACGACAAATGGGCAATGTAAAATACAGCATATTTGTGTAATTTGAGACGATTTATTATGTGCCTTGTGAAATGGGAATGGTACCCTTGTCTCTTTTCTACGCGTATTTACGTAGAAGTAAATCGTTTAAATAATGTAAATGTTCAACTTCATAAAATTCTCTGCATTTTACTAAACCTCACACTGCAATGAACATAGCAAAGTACTATTCAAGAGATTGTAAAATGTTCAACGTTCCCTTGAATATTGGATCAAATACCGCTAGACCACTATCGGTCGGGAATCGCCCTGGTATTCGGCATATTGCTCCATTTTATCTCTACTATCTAATAATGTTCTCTTACTTGAGAGATTCTTTAATAGATGTGGAAAGATAATCCAGATAACATAACATAGATTCATAACGAATTAAAGAATACACAATGTAGCTAACTTATGGCGTTGCACGTTGTTATTATTAAACTTCTTACAGAATAATAAGATTTAAAAGATGTCGGGTTACTTTGAGAAAAAATTAAAATGTCGTAAACGTCAATCATCATAATTCATCATCATCACTCTCCGGCCCTTATCCTCATTCATATTGCTCTGCGCAACATGTCTGTTTGTTTAATATTTCTCTAAGTCCTCATCTCGGTAGTCACTCCTTTTCTAGCCATATCAAGTCCAGCCATCGTTGCTTTCGGATTTCAAATAAAATGAAAGTTGACGTTAATTCGAGACGAATACCTTGCAGAATCCGTTGTTTTAACCGAGATTTTTAGAACTGACTGGCTAAAGAACGGAGTTGCCGGTACTTTCGATACCTAAAGTAAGCCTTGAAAACATAGTAGAGTGGAAAATGTCGAAATAGAAAAAGAAGGAAAATGTAAAAAATGGCAGGAGTTCCATGATTTCCAAGGACTATACACTAATGTTTGTTATAAGACGGATACCTATGAGATAACAACGGAGTCTCGACGATAAAAGTTAAATTAAATTGAGCTATTTGTTCAAGTGTAGAACGAGACGTAACCTCGCCATCTTTATTTGATTTCAGCAGAAAACTCATTGTTTTGCCAACTGTGACCTCCGTACTAATGTTGTTTGCTTGTTTCACTTCATTATTTAACTTTAAAGGTTGCTTTATCGCTTACTACATAATGATGGTGTAAATAATGTTTAGACTTAAATCAAACAGACTGTTTAATTGATCATGAGCTAAAAGTACTGGTGATATGCGCTTAAGTAACACCTGAAATTATCTTATGATATTTTTATTGATATTATTAGTGATATTTTTAGCAATATTCTCATTTTTGTTTGTACGTATTTTCATATATTCTCATCGTGAACGTGATCTGCCCACAACTTCCCCAGAAAAATACCGCGAAAACTATTGAATAATGTTGCCATCCCGCAATAATACCTAATCGATCGCTTGACGGTCCCTATCCGTCAGATGCCAAACAGATTTTGTTCCGTGATTAGTTTTGACAGCTCTACGAAGTCTGTAGTTACTAACAATAGGAATTAGAGCTACTATTGTTCTGCTTTTAGACATTGAATCATTGTGTAGCGCCATTATTAGCAACGGTACTTTGATATACTGTGGCTGCTTGAGAAAATAGATTTAATTGTTAATAGGTAACACGACGCTGCCGCATTGAAGCAAGCCAGTTAATGACTTATAAATAACTGCGTCACTATACTTAGAAATAAAAGCAATTGATTAAGTGGCTTCCTTACAAAATGGCATATTATGTTGACCACAGTTCAATGCGCATCGTTCTTTTTCATGTGCAGGTATTGTCTGACAAGGTTTATCTTCAATCACTCCAAACACAATAAAAAAAAAATGTGTGCGTGTACTAGCGTACACTCGTAAGAAGTGAAACTTCTTTATGACGTTATTTTTCAAAAAATAATTTACTATATGCAACTTTACAGAAATTGGTTAAATAAAGTTAAATTAGATAAAGTTGTTGTTGTTGTTGTTTGTTGTTGTTATTGTAATACCAATCCCTACTCCGCTGGAGAAAGTATACTTCGAATCACGCGTGGTAGGGATAAGAAGAAGATGGCGCGTAACGGAAAAATGTGACGCGTAACGAAAAAATGTTACACTAAATTTATTTCCAACCCCGATAAAGAAGTTTCACTTCAATAATAGAAGAAAAATGTAAGTCATGAAATTTTTTAATCATGTTAACGTTACGTGTAATGGCCGAGATCAAAATAAAATTGTTAATTTGCTTACATTTCAGGATGCTATATTTAGAAAGAAAAGATTACTTATCCATCAACACACGGCATACGCCATCCCCGACGCCTGTGGGAGCAGTAATACTAAACTCTCACAAATGTAATAAAATGATGACTGCAAAGCACTTTAGAGAATTCTCATTGTTTACAAAGCTATCAGCTAACACCATTGTGTATTGTTTTGTACTCAAAGTCTGCTAATTCTGTCCAAAGTCAAGGCACAATGCTAATTCTTTTCGGTCTGGCGCGTCTAGTCTAAAGTTCTTTGACTTATCGACTTGATCGATACAGTATAAGGCTAACAAAGCTGATTTTGGGGGTTCCGTAGGCGTATAGCAACATTGGCAAATACTAAATTCAGGCCTGATGATTCGTAATTTCATCCTTGTGTCTTACTTGAATTATTTCTTTATAACCAAAACGTAAAGAAACTACTATGTTTGTATTATGTATCTCCTTTTTCTACTTTCATCTGATGTTAGGTTCCTATAATTATATATTTTCGAATGATTCTCGGTTGCGCAACCCTAAGTCCGCATCCAACAGACAATAAGCAAATTTTTAAGGCTCATCTAATAGCGAAGTAGACCACCCACCGATTTGCATGGCTATTTATTGGGAAATGGAATTAAGCTGTGTTTTAACGTAGGTAGCCGGTATTAGAGAGAAATAATGGTAGGCTTTGCCGGATACCGTGGCAGAGCCGCCGCTCTATGAATAAGAATATATCGGAAATTTGGGCCACTGTTACTTAAACAGGAATTTTCATTGTAACTCTTTTAATATTAAACATTTTATCGCCAAATTGTTCAATATATCCAGCTCCATTATACGTCTTACGAGAACTCAATATATTTTCCCGTTTCCAATTACACTGCACACGTATGCAAGTACATACTGAGAATTTAAATGAGTTTCTTCATTGTGATCGTCTCTTCCAGTTCAAAGGACAAAGGAATGCTTCGGGACATCTTTAACGAAACACGAGCTTTGCCTTAGCTTGAGGGAGATAAAGGGGGAGATCAGATGGAAACAACATAATGAACCGAAACATTTGGCGAGTAACATTCAAAAGGAACAAAAACATAGCGCTGTAATTAGTAATTTCGTTTGTTAAAACCTTAATTTACATTCTACCAAACGATAAACACCAAAAAACATGCAATCCATCATTAATTAAAATAACTGAGAGCGCGACGCCATGACACTTTTGTTAACAGTGTTGTCCCACGAAAAAATAACAATGGCCGCTGTCAGAATTATTAACATGGAGTTGTGTCATTTCCATGTCGTATTTATTTGTAAAAATAGCACAGGAAAGTTAATGAATCCCTGACTTATTCAAGATATTTCCTTGTATAGTATTCATGAATCAATTTTAATAATCTAAGTAGATTGTTATATCAAAGAAAATAATATGGAATGACAGATAAGAACGAACATTTTCCGTTGAGTTCAGCATTTCCAAAAATCGGGCTAATGATTGCAGTATTGTCATCGTTTTAAAGTATTTATGTTTTTAATGTACCTATGTGGCTTTCGTGGAAATAATGTGTCAACATTAATTAATGTGCCTATTTGGGCTCACTCCCAGTTTTCCTATAGGTAGAGTCTCTCATTCTGTTAAGAATGTTTTGCATCATTTAAGAGCTTGTTTTCAATTAAAATTATGCTAGTTATTGGGCTTATAGCCAATCGCCATAAATCTATTTGTAATAGTATTAATAAACTTCCCATTGAAAATATCCTTTCTATCTGCCTTTGCTAGGAACCATTGCTGATTCATTTATTTGTCCCATAAATGTTCAGATTTACAACAATCAATTTGAAAACAACGTATATTGGATGATTTAATGGTCATCCATGAATAAAACCTCTAAAAATTTATATGTCCACGTAAATCACTGGACGCTAATGGGCGCCATTGCAAAAACGACTGTTTTGCGGAAGTTTTTAATTTATACCCGTTGCTTATTCGTGTCCCCGGTGGTAAAGTACGGACGTGGAAATAGCGTTCGGTTGTTGAGCACCCTTGCTCAACAACCGAACGCTATTTCCACGTCCGATTGTGATATTTTCCGATCTTCTTCTTTTCTGATTTTGCAGCTGCACATCGCATTTACAAGTTCTTGAGTAAGCTGTAACGAATGTCTGTGGACTGTTGCATTAAGTCTGTTACAGCGTAACTCAACGTCAACCAGTCAATTTGAGAATAAGCAATAACGAATGTAGTTAAGATAACGAGAACCGTAACCACTTCTAGAAACGTTCCAATAATTACACAATTTAAGTACACCTTAACATATAGACCTAGGTATAATGATCGAACAGGGATGCCATTCGTGCATACCTGAAAGTTATACAGTTCTTTTCAGAACAATACTACTCTGTCAAGAAAGTACCGGGAAAAGATCAATAATACAAAAAATGTCTGTTATTCATCCAAATTTATTTTATCACCTTCAAAGTATGCTCCTTTAGAAACGATACACTTGCGCCAACGAATGATCCATTCATCAAAACATTTTTTAAACGCTGCTTCCGGAATTGAGTTCAGTTCTCGCCGCGAATTCTCCTTTTTCGGTTTCGGTTCAGTTGGAAGGCGCCACTCCGAAGCTTGTTGACTAGTTTGCATGTCAAACTCGTAAACCCACGTCTCGTCACCAGTAACAATGCGTTTCATGAATGTTGGGTCCGAACTGACTCGTTCTAGCAAGTCCTCAGCGACTTTCATGCGATTGAGTTTTTGGAGAAAATTCAGATCTTTTGGGACTAGCCGAGCAGCAACATGTTTCATACCCAAATGATTAGTTAAAATGGTACGGATCGACTCGTGAGATACAGAAAGTTCGGCGGCTATCTCTCTCAGAGTTGAATGGGGATTTTCAGTCACTATTTTCTTCACTTTTGCGATGTTAACTTCAGTTGCAGACGTTGACGGCCTACCAGAGCGAGGCAAATCTTCCATCACATCTCGACCGCTTTTGAACGCTTTGAACCACTCATAAGCACGAGTTTTTGATAAAGTCGATTCACCGTAAGCCTTCTGTAACATTTTCAGTGACTCCGAACACGAAATTCCATTGGCGATGCAAAATTTAAGACAAACTCTTTGTTCGATATTTTTGTCCATTATGAAATTCGCAATCGACACTATATATGATATTACTAAAACCAGCACTGTATTTAATATAAATAACAGATGCAACTCAAACTCCGCGCCAAAATGGAAAACAGTTGTGCCAATCTAACAACTACAAAAAAAACAAAAATTTGAATTTGGAACCATAAACAAATCATCCATTCCCGATACTTTTTTGACTGAATGTATCTCAGTAGTTTATTACCAATTTGATTGATTAATAAATTGCTTTCAGAGTCTTCTTAATGCATGACTTTTTCACCCTAACGTTAGGTTAGAGTTATGGCTTGTTCGAGACCTTTGGTAAAAGAACAAAATCAAACGCTGAAAACTTTAAAGTAAGTATAATATCCAAACAAAGCAAAACCATTAACACTATCCATACTTATATCGATCCTGTGAACGCTTTGCTATATTATTAAAATGTTTACAGAGCAACATTATTTGTTTTTCTGTCATATGAAGTTGGCAATAGTGCAACATCCGCCCCCAAAATTACAGGCACATTAACGAGGAAAGCAACTCAGTAGCGAAAAAGCATTTCCCGCCATTTTGCGTTTGGCGTGTGGGCCATGATGATTTTACGAAATTAATGGATTGTTGCACGATACCATCAGATTATAATATTTTGAAGCTTTTGTATTAAATTATATCCAATACTTACTGTTTTAAATGATAACAGATGCACGGTTCAATCGAAGGTTAAGTTACGCTTCCCACGGTTGGTTCGAAGATGGATGTTCATCAATTACTTATCGAGACGCCTTCGTGTCTTGGAAATCACGTTAAACCGTTGGTCCCGGTTGGCATTCGAAGACAGGTAATCAGAAATCCAAAAATCTTACAACCAGTCTTAGAAAGAAAAAGAAATCTTCTTAGTTACTTGGTTGGAAGGTTGGAACTGGGTTGTGGAGGTTTGATAGGCAGTCGCTCCATTTAAAATACTGGTATTCTGCTGCATCAGGTTAGACTGGAAGCCGACCACTGTCTGGGATAAGGCCAGTGTAAATAGTGTGAAAAGCTATAGCAATGAAAACATAGAAGCCCGCTGAGTTATGTAATATCCCTAAGGCTCAATAGAACGAAATTGTACAAAGCATAATGAGCTTTACGTCATTTGTGTAAAGTACAAACTAGATATGCAATGTAAATTGAGTCTTATCATATAAAACGTCAGGTGATTGACCTTACAATTAGATCACTGTTACTTTTTTCAGTGCGTTTATCGCTTATCTTTGTACACACAGGGAATAAAAATAGAACACTGTCACTGATCATTAATCACTTTCTCACGAATAACTTTACAAATGAAAATGATGATAACAAGGACCTTCACACTAATAACATGATAATTCGTTCTAGTATTAGATGTATCTTGAACACCAATTACTAGACGGCAATTTCAAAGGTTTTGAAACTGTGTAAATCTTACAGCAGTACAAGAACGTTCCTCATCCGGAAATCCAATTTGGAAACTCGAGTTTTCTGCTACATCGATAGGTACTTTCTGCTGAACTAATATTGACAAATGGACCATACACGTCCATCACCGGCCATCGTGTACAGACCCCTGACAGATTGTGTAGTTAGTTTATATGCATTGCAACAAACTAGATCTTTTCCCGAGGCGGTCGTAAATCTCGACCCGATTAACTACGGTTCTCTCATACATCGGTTAACTGAGAAGCATAGAGTAGCTACGTCATCGGAAACAGACCTAACTACTGTCTCATATATGAAGAATTACAAGGAAGTATTCTTGCCTGTCAGTTTAACATCATCTCTGGCAATTGGTTCATGTATACTGACTTTTAGTCGGTTTTGTATTTGACTACTTACCATTGTTTTAAAAAACGGTAGGATAACTCGATGTCAAAGAAAGTCTTGGAAGCGTGTAAGCTTATTTGGTAGATAGACAATCTTGTACTTCTAAAGAGATATTCTGTAGACACTTTAATTTATACAAGACTGATACTATTGCTTCTACTTCTACCTACCATTACTAAGTAATAAAATTGTTTTATTTTTCCCATAAACAAGTAAATACGCAATAGTCAAGCACAAGTTATGCCTCCTCACGTAGAATCGAGGCGTATACGGAATGCGACGCATACGTTATTGTGTACCTACCTGCGTATACTTAGTGCAGCGCATGCAGTCGGCAGGGTTGCCAGATACAAAAATTAAGGACCATAATAAAAAAATGTTAAAAAATGCTAGAAAAATAATAAGTACCTAGGCTGTAATTATTGGTTCTAGCCATAATACTGTTCCGTAATTTTGTTTCCTATTGGAATTTCATTAAGCTTTGTAATTAAGCTTTCGAAAATTCGTTGAAATACAAATGTTCTTATTGTAACCTGTTATGTAGGATTTTTTATTGTATAATACGTTTCATTTTAATACTTACCTATAATTACCTAAGTAAAACAAACGATAATAATCACATGGATAGTAATTCATTATCTTTGATGATAAAACAACCACCCACTTTCGTGGTGAAAATGTTAAAATAAAATTCAGTCCTGCGAAGTGTCAACCCTGACTGCAAGTGACATTCCTTCGCTTCGGTATCAGATGTCGTGATAGCCTAGTTTGAGGCGCCCCACTTACACACCTCGCTTTTATGTATATTTGTACCTAAACTTTAATAAACTACCGATGTAGTACTTACGTACTGCAGAATGCTGCTGTCTTGACTGTAGTTCTTAATCTAGTACAATCGGTGTTAGGTAACAAGCTTAACAACGCAACGGTGTGACTTCAACAAAGAAAAACAAAAAGGCATCAGAAAAAAAATTCCTTAAGTTTTTGAGACAAAGAACCACTGGGAACCCCGGAACTTTCCTTAGGTGTAGTTAGTTAAAAATATAGACTAGCGTTCCCTTGAATTTTCACAAGTGTGTAATTTTCGCAATATACTTATTGGAAACTAAAGACACCAACCACTCTCTGAGAGCTCGTTCAAGTTTTTCTTTTGTCCAGTTGGCAGGTACCCACATCAATGTCAAATGATTCCATTGGCAGTTCAGTCAACCGATCACGAAGCTAACGCGTGGCTTACAAGATTTACTTATCACCTTCCTAGAGTTTACGTTCCGAAGTTCTGGATTGTCGAGCCCAGTGAGATAGCGATCATTCAACAACAGTTCTTCCAATAAAAACCAACACTACGCAATCGTTAGCTTGTAACAAATTAACAATAATCCCTTATACGGCGCCACAGCGAAGTCCAATCGACCTTCCGCACGATCCATTGTGCCCAGCTTACGCCATTTTGCCGTAGCCAGGTATTACGTCACTAAAACAACAAGTACAATACCTACTGAGCTTCAAGAATAGTTGTTGGTAAACATTTGAGATATTGTCACAGAAATTGTATTGACAAAACAAGATGGCGGCGTTAGTTCACATTTTGACCACGCGTCAAAAGATCCATATGGCGTTGTACACAGGCCATATAGCTTCAGTTACTACGTATTGTGCCAGTAAAACAACAAAGGATTGAATCGCAGTGCCTGGGTGACACCCAGCGACTGCCACAAACTAATGTACACAGTATGTTAGAGCTACTGTTACGTAAAACGTTTTCCCTGGTTACTAGTTATGCGGAGTTTTATGGACTTTCTTTTAAGGTAGAAACTAATGTCTGGTTTCTAGTTTTATTAACTGTTATTGGTTAAATTGGTGAATCGAATGCTATAAGAGATTATCCCCCAATCGAAACTACGTTGTTTTCACACCTGGAACGACCGAATTTTGAATCGTTTGTAAGCCGCTAGAATATTACCGATGAATTTGTGAGGCATTTCAAAAGATTACGATTAAGGCAGAGCTGGGAATGAGTGAAAGGAGTCTGCTTTAGGTAATTAGGTGCTTTGGACCGTGGGCAAAACCTAGATGAGACATGCACTAAAGCATAAGGATTGCCACAAGACAAGAGGTCCATGTTAGGCAGTGGGGGAAGTCGGGCCGCGGCCGATGGACGATGACAATACATAGTTAACGAACAATTTCCATTACTAGACTCAAGTACGTCATAAGTTCATAACACTAAACCACAGCCTAAGAAGCTTGCCTATAAATCAGTATAACTAGATGTCTAATGGCACTGCCATGCATATGCATGCATATGCATAATCCCATTTAGGTGATCTGCAATATGCATATTGCATTAATAGAACGCGATTTTGTAGTACGCGCTTGTCGCCTATTAAGTGCAGTGATTAGTATTTATGTGCTTAATTGTAGCTTTGTGTAACTGAACGACTGGTTTACCTGTACACATGAGCTGGTAAAATGTTAAGCATAGTGCCTATGTTCACATTTCCTAATTAGTAAAAAGCTCTTGTATAGATATACCGTCTAACCAAAGTGATTGGAATGCGGACAGTCCCCTGATGTAAAAACTTTAGCTATTCCTGACCGAATTTAAGCCTAGAATAACGTGGAATAAAAACATCCACAAACTCATACAAGGAAACGATAAATAAACAACAATTTGAATATATTACGTCCCCAGTCATGGTCTTGCTAGTAAAGGCAAAACAGAAAAGGACGTCCAATGATTATAACGTTTTATTTTTCTTGTTACAGGTAGGCAAGCAACCGGAAACCGTAACGTCATCGCTACTAATGTCAACAAAATATCGGACAACCCCAATCCTTCGGTTTTAGAGGGAAATGTTCAAACATTATCATAATGGCGGCGGCGTATAAAATTTAAATAAACCGTTTTGCATAATCTGCTGGACCGGGGAACTATTTGTTTTACAACCCAGTCTTGGCAGCCAGCTAGGTGGGCAAGGACATTGGTGAATTTAAGGATGCAATTTCCTTAAATTATATAACCTAATGAATAACTAAATAATTTATAAGGAAATTAAGGAAGTAAATGGCGACATAACATGAAGAAACTAAACTGGCTGAAAATATAATCACATATCGCACCTCACGAACATAGGGAATCAAGTCGAAAAATGCCAATTTAAGTTTTTAGCGTATCGGATAATAGTTTTTTTTTGTGCTTTAAACTGGCAAGACATGTTAAGCTCAAAGAGTTTCCGTGATATAGCAACATATTTTTTTATTTTTATTATATAACTTCAATCTCTTAGCATTGTATAATTCCATAGCACGTTTGTGAGTACTATGTACCTACTATAAAGCTACCATTTACTGAGTACGTCTTACATTGACTTGAATGTGCCCTGGCGGCTGAGAGCCTGTCATGCTCCCTGTAATGTCTCATTCAAAAGTGCCTGTAATTGGTTTATTTGAAATAAATGCTTTGAGTTTGAGTATTGACATCGGCTCATATCATTTACGCGCCAATCAGAATGGTCTCTAGTTGTTAGTTTAGTTCGTTGTAAATTTCGGAGCGAAAACTTAAAATGTGAGCGTTTCGTACAGCACATCATTTTGACTTCATACTCTACTGCCTGTTAGATTTATAACAAATGGTTGTTTAATTCAGAATTAATACCGTATTCATTGTTTTTCAAATAAATTTATGTAATAACTAAATAATCTGATCCTATCAGGACTCTGGGGAGGATAGTGATCAAGAAGCTGAAATGAATATGACAATAACATAATCAGTAAAATGCCATTAATCTCTTGCACAATGCATTTTATTTCGGGTGAACTGGGGCACAACGTACCTACCGGTCATTAATATTGACAGTCTGTTATAAAATTCTAATAAAACATTTTGATGGCCACTATAAACCGTTCAACTGTAATTTATTCCATTTAATACCTAGGATTTCAATTCTGCTCTAAAAACTCTCAAAAAGTAATAGTATCTCATATTTAACGTACTCAGTTATAAAAGAAAAAACCGTAAAAAAGCTACATAAATTGCCCAAAGCAATGTTGTTACGTACAAGACAAGACGAGCAATTTAAACAATCATCCACTCAGTTGATCACGAAAATTGCTCTGAGCATCGCCCGCGAGACTGATTCAAGAAAATTTGTAAATGTCTATCGGTCTAAAAGGGTTATTTTTATGAGAGGAATATTTGTTTTAGACGTTTAATTGGTGTTATTTATTCGGGTTTTATAATGGTCAAAGATACGTGAGTAAACAGACGGTATTTCATTGCTTTGAAACAAAAATCTCAATAAAAATATTACTTGTGTCTAAAGTTGGGAGTAGCTAACTTTTCTGTCTATTGTCACACTGTTGTCTCCCAGCTAATTTGTACAATAAGAATACCAGTCAGGTCGTTCCTCTTTTTCTTTTCCGACGCTTTTGTTATACGAAACTACCTAACTTAACAAACTTTTAAGGATCTTTTTCTTAAAAGTTTGTTCAGTTAGGAAATATCAAGATAAAAATTCCTTTGAAAAGTTTTAGCACTCGTGGAATTACTCGAAAAAAAGCCTGGAAAAAGGTAATTAAACAAGCAGAACCAAGTTGATAACGTTAATGTCCCTCGAAATATTCTGCCGTGTTTATAAACAAGTAGTCTACCTCTGTTACCGTGTAATCTTCATTAGTGTTTTAGGCTTACAAAAGCAAAAATATTTTCAGACAAACATATTTACCTACACGAAAACCTTTTTGGAATTTTGCTTCAATACTTACACTGAGATTCCTAAGTAAATACTTATGTTGAAAATCTGGAAACGTAAAGTCAGAAATATATGTAGATTAAGAAAAACTCGTTATTTTCTCAAAAAAGCGAGCATTTCCAGTTCGACAGTTTTCCCAACTTCACCCCTATTTTTTGTTGACTTAACACTTAACGAAGCACAGTGCCATAGCGTGCTTGACATTCTGAACGTCGCTTTGTGCCATTCTGCGTGTGCAAATCGAGTTTTCCAACTATTTTTTGTGTATTTATGAGTGTTGGAAGTTTGGACAGAGTTGTAGATTTCATTTGCTCACGTTGTGATAACTAATGGATCGCATTATTTAGGGAGAAATGCTGTAACTGGAATAAAAACCATCTTGAGGGTCTGATCTATTATTATGCTTGCTGTTGCTACGTGTTTTTGTTAGACAAAATTCACCACTTACTGGTACCTCAAGTGAACACAGTATACACATACAGAGAGGCTCATCGTCAGTTGAGCCTTTTAAACGGTTGTCCAAGAAAGCTACCTCCTTCAAAGCTAGCTCCCTACCTCAAAGATAATATCCGTGGCAACAAGCAGGTGTGTTCGTAAAACTGAACAGCCGTTTATGATTCCGTACGCTGTAAGCAGAGACGCGTAATCAAGTGTCAGACAACGTGTGAAATTCTGTTCGTATCATTCTCCCGGCATACCATGATACGTGGCGAAATAAGGAGTTAACTCGTACTGTACCGAATTTTACAGATTGTATGATTTGTGACAATACTAGTGGCGCAACTGTAGAGTGCCAGGAAAGACTGGTCGCAGTAAACATCATGACAGGTGAATTATAAAGTCGGTTTATCATTCTTAGAATTAGATGAGGTTTCTCGCATGTTAATGTTGGAGTCGTTAGAAATGTGTGTATTGTTTGTGCAGAATTAACATTTTTTATTTTTCTTCTATCTTTCTTCTAGTCATTAGTTTGAAATTCTAATAAGAGTGTGAAACCTGAGTTGCATGACAAATTAAACTGTAGACTTGGCCTGACTTGCAAGATTTGTATGGAGCGCTTTCTATAACTACATCGGGTACCAGGAATTAATTCTATCTTCACATTACCGTCGTCAGCTTCACTGCATCCCTTTCTTATTAATCTGATTAGAGTCTGCTGTCAAATACCGTCAATAATCCCCAGGCGCCTCATGAAGACGAGATGGATCTCGTATGTAGATGAGGGGATTTGTATCTGCTGTGTATTTGTCACTCACATGTATAGACAGGGAATCGTGAAAGGTTTACCAACAATTTCTGTTTGATATATCT
Organism: Hyppa rectilinea; assembly: GCA_951799385.1. NCBI lineage: Eukaryota > Metazoa > Arthropoda > Insecta > Lepidoptera > Noctuidae > Hyppa > Hyppa rectilinea. The sequence goes on from OX637326.1 coordinate 12,922,551, forward strand.
TAGTACTATACCGAGGTACCAAAAGCCTCGGTCTCTTGGAATCGCGAAGTCTGTAATTGGTGACTGTGTGAGACCGAGTTTAATGCTGGTTTACGTGTGTTAACCAGTGTTCTCAGAAATTAGTAATAACACATAAAATAATAAAACGAATAGTTTAGGATTCAGTTATTTCATAATACTTCTTATGCTGCAATCCCTCGACCCGCTTTCTCGCAGGCCACATCGCGGCAGGCTACGGGAACCGTCACATCTGATGAGGCCTGCGGTGGCCTGTCCTCAATGCTCCGCACAGCCCGCGACAAGTTTCAACAGGCTTAGTAACGCCTGTCAGTTAAAGGGCCGTGGGACCGCGGCTTTAGATGTAAAATTTGTAATTGGTAGGTAAAGATTTTAGAAGTAGTATTTAATTACTCTAATTTCTGTAGAACCTGGTAAATCACTAATGATGTGTGTTTCAAAAGAAAAATTACCGTTAACCTTTTGAACGCCAATCACTTCTATACAAGTTCAAGATTTTCGTGCCCTCAGCGCCACTACTTGATTAGAAGTAATTATGGTATAAAATAAATTTACGACTTTTACAAGACCTTTTATTTTGTTTTTATGGAAAATTGCCCTGTTATAAGCCATATTTTTAAGTTTTTCACACATAATAAGTTCTTGTTTGTTTTATATTCAATAGAAACAAAAACACCGATATAGATACGTTATACATTTGTAGCGTGGCGCTGGAGGACACATCGCGTATTATATAGATGGGCGTTCAAAAGGTTAATAAATATTTTAGTATTAATATTATATTTTTATTCTATGAAATGGTTTCTTAGAGAGTTAGTAAATTGTAGAAAAATATTTGGAATCAATTATATCAATTCAATACTTTGATTCTTTCGTGGAACTCACAGTCTACCAATTTGTAATAAAAGTGCCTGTAATTATTTCAGTTCATAAAATATAAGTTATTACTGATGGAAGAAAAGTTTCAAATCAAATAACTTTAACTTATTTCTAAGTTACATAATTCCAGAAACTACTAAAAAAAGGTTTCTAACAGAGGGACAAATCACCACATGGGATCCATTTAAACCTCTTTGTAGACAAACATTTTGACACTTCCCAAAAAAAAAAAACCCCTGCTGTTAACTTTACTACCTGAGACTGACATAACGTTTACAAGCAGTGGCTGACACTAAACAGTGTCATATAGTGACAGATGATACGCAGGTGGTACCTGCTGGTAGGTAGGTGGCGGAAGAATAGTTGGCACTCTGCCCGGGATTCTTTGCTTTGCCCAGTCTAGGGAATTAGATGACAGGATATTACATATGAGTTGAAATTAGGTTATTTAATTTATATTTTTTTGTTGAGTCATTTGTGTTGAGAAATGCGTCTGAAACGTTGTCATGATAATATTGTACAAGTGATTATTTTGAGCATTTTGAAACTGAGCACCTTGATTATAATAGCGTTATTATTTAATTTCTAATTCCTTGTTCAAGATAGAAAAAAACCCGGCCATGTGCGTCGCGGACCACGCACAAAGAATAGTGTTCCGTAGTTGGGATGAATTTATCCTAAGAACTCACCAACTGCAAATATAAGTGTAAAAACGATTATGCATTTTCAAATCAACGATTTTCAGACTTTTACTTGTGTTGTGACATGTGGTGACACCTTCCTAAGTCTATAGATTCAAGTTCATCGGGAAGTACCTAAATACCTTTTGATTGCGAGTATCAAAATATTGCCGTAGTTACTCAATAAGGCGTGCAGGAAAAGGGTATTGATAGACCGATCGAAATAATTCTATAAAGGTTTCGTTTCATTTGAGATACGGAACCCTAAAAAGATGTATTATGTTGCAATGTTTTGGGAATACACACCATGATAAATAAAAATATAGTATTGCGTATAAAAATCAATAGTGGGTTGATTTTGTACGTATGAAATGGATGTTATAAAAATGATACACAAGAATACATATTGTTTTGTTCCAAATACCAGATAAACCCAACAAAAGATTCCATGGACTGCTTCAGAAAGATTTGCAACTTTTAATCTTCATCCGCAGTAGTTAAACCATTCTTCAACTTCAAACATTGTCCCTCCAACAAAGGGTATCAACACTTCCATAGCACATTATAAGGTATTACAATTTTGTCTTAGCCCAAAACGTAGATAAACTTTGTCATTGTGCCCGTTGTCATTCACTAGACCATAGATTAGGAAAACACAGAAGGCTCAATGCATTTTTTTTGTAGAATCGCTATGGTTGCTAGAATCTGGGGGACATAATCCTTTCCCTAAAATCACATTTTGTGCGATAATAAGACACATCGATTTTAGACATGGCTTTGTAGTCTCCTCTGGTGCTCTTTTGTGTTTATCTCATGCATACGTAGGTGTGTGTGTCTTTTTTTAAAGCTCGAAATATCATTAACTATCCGATACTCTACTGCTGTTTGGACAGCACCGGAACAGGCACCACTATTAATCGTAGGTACATTGCAAGTGAAGTGGTCCTTCTTGTATACATATATTTCGCGCCTTAACTCGTTTAATCGTCGTAATTAAATTAGTTTCAGTTCGGAATCGCGATGAAATTATATTTTCTAAACTCGATAATGGCGTCGCGAAACTTTTCTGAAACTGCATTATATTTAGATAAGTAGAATGCCAATTTCGGATTGTTGAGTGGACTTCGATGTAATGTGTGGGGTATTTTGCGAAGCTGAAAGTTTAAGCGCAGAAATGGTATGTATGTAATCATAACTTATAAGCGTTTATTTTCGGAATGCATTCTAAGAGCGACCATAAAATATTGAGCTTACGGTATGTTTTTGTAAATTCAGCATACATCGACAACTTAAAATCACAGTAAAAAGCAATGAAACCTCTTACTGCACTGAAAGAATCCACGTGTATACAAAAGATAAAATAAAATCAAAACCGATTCCAGCGGAATAATAATAAATATTTTTTTTTCAGTGATATTTTAAACATAGTAAAATATAACTAAAGCAAATAAATAAATAACATATCATAATGACAGTGACACACATCAACTTCGAAACGTTAAACATCAAACACAACATAACCTGATCCACTCGCAAATTGTCCACTCAACTGTTAACAGTTATTAAGTTTCCATTAATTAAAAACATGGCAGAGTATCGAATCTCGATAAATGTGAGTAATTTTACCAGCCCTTCGGTCCGGGCTGGGGACGCCGGGGTAATTGACAATCAATCTGTATTGCGCAGAGCTTTGGAGACGAGGACCGGGGGGAAGAATACGTGGAGTAATTGGACCACTAATAGTGATTAATTTGTTAAATATTGTGTGAGTAAACTTTGCTTTTGGGTTTAATAGGCCGTTTATGTTTTTGTGGGTGCAAGATGTTAGATGCTGCTGCGGAGTTTGTTGCGCAACTTCTGCTTTTCCCAGCACCACTTGAAAGTGGTGAAGGGCGGGTGTTTTTGGGTTTAATTTTGAGGTTCTCTGCCTAATTTTTGTAAATTACTTTAAAGTTTTTGATGATTATGAATCTCCCTGTGAGCAAAAATCATCACAATGCAAGCACAATGCTTCGCCACTAATCATTTGTTGTGATATAAATTGCCCGTTTTGCCAGAAAACTTCATTGCTGTGTTTCTGTTTGAAAAGCGTAAGTGAAACTTCAAACATTTTTCTGAAGGACTACATAAACATTTAATTACTAGCCACTAAACAGAAGAATTCCATGTATGCATTATTACTGACAAAAACAATTTCCAATTTTAGATTACAAATGTAACGAATCCTGCTGTGATGGCTAAACATAGCTTTCCGTTTTATCCTACGCAAACATCTATTTTAAACATTTATCTATTCCGTATTCGTTCAGTTTTCTCAAAACATCCTTCTATTCAAATCTCTGTGGAGGCAGCTGTTTCCAACTAGATGCTAAAGGCGGTGAGTTGGGATGAGAGAGGACTGGAGTTAGGTTTCTATTTAATGGTGATTCAAACGAGTGACAATAGTGACTGACACACAGTGATTTAAAATAAGTGTTTTTTTTTCTGTCAATGATTTTGGCACGATATACCAAAAAACTGTTCGTGTAAGTATCGAAGTGTCGAAGAACACTTAGAGTTTGAAAAACAAATAGTTTATTTCTACTAAAACAATCAATGTTTAAACATTTTACTGTGGCAGCATAAACAAAGCATTTAAACCTAAGGGCTTAAAGGCACAATCTTATTGATATATACATATAGATTTCCGCAAATTTATGTCTGTTTCCATTATTTATCGTCCTTAGAAACTCAAGAATACGCACTTCGAAACAATCTCCATACTTGCAACTATCCGGTTTTATAAAAATAAAGCTATTGAAAGGAAATAAGAATCCTGACGTCAGTAAGTAGATGCATATCAGGTAGATCCAGTGTATTCTCAGCACGCCGAGTGACTAACGCAGGATATCATACAAGTGGCGTATGCGCATGCTAAATTAGGTTGACTATGAATAAGTTTAGAGGACAGAATGATCACATATTGCAATATTCGTAAATTGACACTGCTGTGACTGTGAGCTGTAAATGAATTTTGGAAACACAGTCTAACAGGAATTAAATCCAAAAATAAGCATTTACCAATGCAGTGCATTTTGTAAGCACATATACGGCAAACTGCTCATATCAATGCCCCAAGCCAATCGGAAACGTACCGTCTGACGCGATGCCGGCGATCGTCCAATGACATACGTTTAATTTCCCGCCACGCTTCACATATATTATGAGTCGACTGGGGCTCGATTGATAAAGTCCTTTTTAAACACTCCATTTACCTACTACTCTTGCTCTACGTTTATTTTTGCGGGAAGTTCATCTTTCTGTATTTTATATTCAGTGTCACTTATTTATGTTTATGTAGTTGTTTGATTTCGCCGCTGGTTTTTGGATTGACTGCCTGTGACCTGTGCATTGTAAAGGTCTGATTCATAGGTACGTATTTAGACTTGCCACACCTTTATTAGTAAGTATTCTGATTGGTATTTCATGTTCTTAAACACGCCTGACCTAAATGTGAGTCCATAAAATCCGTAGTTGGGTGGTAGTTGTGTCGTCCTCTGTTTAGTCTGGCTGATACTTATATTTTTACCCGGATTTAATAGTCCTTAATTTTTTTTTTATTTCAATTTTATTTCTTCTTCGCGGTTACATTTTTCAAGATTTTTACCACCATCCTAGTCCTTATTTAATTTAGAGTTAAAATTTAATGTTATTAAATAACTAATTACTAATTTATAACTAAAGCTATTTACTAGCAACAAATATGACATCGAAAAATTCGTTCGAATGGCTATGGCTCCGGCCTAAGTAATAGCCAGCCCTTGTGTCACGGGAAGTGTCAACCAGCTGGATCTCGTGAATCGTTTTGTCTTTCGCAACGAAACACATCTCCTGTAAGTTTCATTACAGCAAAACGCAATGCTATAATCTATCTGCCAAGTTTTTCGGGTCTTCTGGCTTCGGGTATCTTCTTTAAGTACTACGTAGAAAGCCACATAGAAGTAGACGAGCAACTCTTCAACAATGCATAATCGCAACAATCAAAAAAGGAAAGACTAAAAGAAATCAAAACAATTTGCAAGACGAAGTATAGAAGCTTTTAAGACGCTGCCGCGCTGTTCTAGTTGGTGTAGTTGAAACTACCCAGAGGTATGATGATGTCACCTCTGCCAAGCCTTATAATATTGGTAATTCGATATCTAAAATTCGATTAAAGTTTACGTAACTAATTAAGATGACAACGACCTCATTAATTATGCAAAGATTTTAAATTAAACCAATGGATTTAAGAACAGATGTTTTACACCTGGCCTTCAAACTTAAGCATCTGCAAATGAGTCATTTTGCTAAACACAGATTTAATTTTGAATTTCTTTGAATTCGTATCTATTTCTAGTACAATTAGCATTTGTTCCGCTTGCTCAAACCGCCGCAAACCAGATTGAACCGGTTTAAACAGGAAAATACCCTTTTTTAAGATGGATTAATTACAAATTCCTGCTTTAATGAAAACGCGGATTGAAAGGCTCCCAAAGGTTTTTAAATTTGCTTTTTTGCTCATACACAGAGCCTTTTGTCTTCGAGCCTTTGAATAGATTCCCAACCTTTAGTGACACCGGCGTTAATACGCACATTCTTTTTGCGTTGGCAAAATTGTTTAGGAGTAGGATTAATTTTTATCATTGGCAACAATTTTCACAAAAACGGAGTCCATATTGTGCCAATCACTTCATTCACTGAACTTGAACCGAGAAATCGTTCAGATGATGAGAAATCGTAGGCGGAGAATACACTATTTTGCACACGATTGCCTGCAAACTCCATTTGTTAAACTTGCTAGCACTTTAGCTTCCCTGTTTATCGACAGGCTAAAAGTTAATATTTCTCCTTCAGAATTTCATATTACCGAAATTGAACTAAGCGTGGGCATTAAATCACAAAAGCGATGCATATTCATGGCTTTCTCCGGCCGGCAGCGTCGGCTTATTCAGGCGCGAGCCGCTCTGAACCGGAATTTTCCGGATTACTACCGCTTATGGCCGGATATAATCGATTTTCTTTATCGATAGTTTTCGATGGAGCGGGTTTTTTGTAGCCCAGTTTCATAAGCCCTTTGGGTCAGGTTTTATTCTCAGTAGATGACTTAATACAGGTCTAGTGTAGCTACGATTGTCTTTGAGTGGGGCGAGTACTGTACCTACCTCAATCATAATTCAAGAGTAAACTACTTGGGTACAGTGTGTGTCATAATCTGAGCGTAATGGTTTATCTAAGAGCATGCCACGATAGTGGCGGTAAGGCCCCTCTTTGAGGAGTGGCTAGAGAGGCGTCACGGCGCCCTCACCTACCGTCTGACGCAGGTCCTCACCGGACATGGATGTTTCGGGAGGTTCCTGCACATCATCAGGCGGGAGGAAACGCCCGGGTGTCACCACTGCGAGGATCGCCCAGAGGACACGGTAGAGCACACGGTGCAAACCTGCCCCGCATGGGCAGAGCACCGCCGTGTCCTCGTAGAGGCGATCGGCGGCGGCGACCTCTCGCGCCCGGCCCTGGTGCAAGCCATGGTCCGGGGCGAGAGGGAGTGGGAGGCAGTCACCTCCTTCTCCGAAAAAGTCATGCTCGCGAAGGAGGTGGCGGGATGGGAGAGAGAAAGGTCCTCCCGTCCCAGCCGCCGCAGGCGTCGGGAGCCACGTGACGCCTCCCGGCCACCGTAGGCGCGGGCCTGCGGACGGTGAGTAATGGGTGACTCACCGTCCGATCAGCACCAGACCCGTGCCAGACGGCGCGTATATGTTCCACGCGCGCCTCAAAGAGATGTCAGCATATGAAGGGGCCCCTCAGGGCCAAGCCTGCCGGGTAAGCGAGATTGTCCGAAAGGGTTACCGCTACCCCGGAACATAAAGGGCTACGGAAGGAACATGGATGGGTTTTAGTCAGTAAGAGTCTGACACTCCCTTCCGCTCCACCCAGAGCGGGAGCAGTCATTGGATGATGTCCCAGCCTTAAAAATAAAAAAAAATGGTTTATCTGGGTATTGAAGTGTGCATGCTATAACCATGATTGGCGCACATACAAATTTTATTCCTTCACCCGTCTTGGAAGACCAATATTAATATTCAAACACAAATAGAATCCAACATGGCGATTTGAAGCGTTCTGATATTGGTACAAAGCCCCTCGATCCGTGCAATCCCGCAAAATATGAGACGCCTCTCATAGTGCAATAACGATCGGAAAGCTGGGGCATCCAGGCGCAGCCTTCCCGCTTACTGTCATGTTTGAATACAAGTTTAAATGGGGAGATAGAAAATATTGAAGTAATGTTTTGTAGGGTCGACTGGAAAATTGATTTATAATAGTCAATATACGGGTTAGAGTCAGTGGAAAAGCTATGTTAAAAATGTTATTGCTTTTTGAGCATGAACATTTAATAAACATTATGCATGAATTTACACAAAGTCAAAGGAATGTAAGCATCGTGGCGCAGAATGTAATGTTCTATTGTTTCTGTGTGCGTTACCCTAGCAAAATCATGTCGAAAATTGCCATTTAAATCTTATAGATAATTAGTTGCCCCATTTCTGAATTTGTTGCGCACATTTTTAAATTTGTTGCACTTATAGTTTTTTAGTTATTTAACAAAAACATTTTCTGCTGGGGTAACGTTACTAACGTTACCGCAGCCAGACCTTTTTCTTTTTAATGGGAATATTGAAATAAATATTAACTATATAATTAGTTGTCTAGACGAGGTAAATGTTGCACCTTATTTTGTATTTGTTCTTCCTTCGGCTGCGAAGTTATTCAAGATCCTGCTGGAGTAACGTTTCTGGTTTTGCTGGATCTCTGAAACGGGTAAGCGGATTCTTATCATCTTTTGTACATGACTTCTTAGGAACTAGTTCTAATTAGTTGTGCAATAATAAAACCAATATAATGTACTGTTTAAAAGTTATTTAATTAAATATAAAAACCCTTCAATAGGTCCTACCACTCTGAATAAGAGCTCTACAGACTTACTTTAAGCGATATTCTGTAGCTTGTAACTGCCTTCAAATGTATGTGAAGTTTCATTAGTATACTATAAGTAATTAACAAATTATGATGATATTCAGTTCTCCACGTTCGCGGTCACGATGCGCGCGGAGTTATTTGGCCACCGAAAAGCCTGTATATGGATATTTAAACAGAATTTTATACCAATAATTAGTTGCTTACTTCAGTTTTATACCTGTAAAATGTCAGCATCGTACATACAATAATTAACGAGATAATAAAATAAAAGTCATTAGGATGTGTAACCCGACCAAGTTTAATGGTTACAAAAAAGCGACCGCGTAGAACATTAGGCTATCTTCTTAAATATGTAGGATAGTGTTACCAAGTTTAGTACTGATGTGTACACAAGTGTTAAAAAAATACATGTTTTTTTTAAATATTTTTATTTACAGGTAAAATAATCATTGCAATTGAACTATAAAATATTTATTGAACGTAAAAATAATCACATAAAAATTACAAATAGCAATTTTGCTTTTATGGTATTTTCCATTATTTTTTAAATGAATAATTTCAGTTTGCACTTTTTCTTTAAGAATATTTTTTTTTTCTTTTAAAATATAAATTAAAAATAGCAACCACAGATAGATGATAACAGATATACTAGAATGAAATTTTTCAGTTCACACTACCGACTTATGTCTACTAATAATACCTACTTATATCGTTTAAAAATCACAGATCAATGGTAATATTGAATAACATCACAATGTAGTACTTAAAATGCTTAAAAAAAAAATTTTTCAACTACCTATTTCCTATACTACAAATTTTACTAACTACCGGCATCATACGTCGTTTAGTTTCAACAAAAACATGCAACATAAAATAGTGAATTGTTAAATATATGATGCATTAAAAAATTAAACAAATGCAGCAAATTATTTCTATGGTCCAATACAATGTATATTTAGAAAATAAAAAAGTTTTGAATTACTTGCATATTCCCTATTATGCACATAAGAGATGCCTATGTAATAATAAGTAGCCAAAAGATAATAATAATAATGTTTTCATAGTACAGGATATTATAAATTATTGTTATGTATTTAACAGTGTACGCGTCTGTACCGAACTTATAAGGTATATTATACTAAACATTTTAGAAGATAGCCTAATGTTCTACGCGGTCGCTTTGTTGTAACCATTAAACTTGGTCGGGTTACACATCCTAATGACTTTTATTTTATTATCTCGTTAATTATTGTATGTACGATGCTGACATTTTACAGGTATAAAACTGAAGTAAGCAACTAATTATTGGTATAAAATTCTGTTTAAATATCCATATACAGGCTTTTCGGTGGCCAAATAACTCCGCGCGCATCGTGACCGCGAACGTGGAGAACTGAATATCATCATAATTTGTTAATTACTTATAGTATACTAATGAAACTTCACATACATTTGAAGGCAGTTACAAGCTACAGAATATCGCTTAAAGTAAGTCTGTAGAGCTCTTATTCAGAGTGGTAGGACCTATTGAAGGGTTTTTATATTTAATTAAATAACTTTTAAACAGAACATTATATTGGTTTTATTATTGCACAACTAATTAGAACTAGTTCCTAAGAAGTCATGTACAAAAGATGATAAGAATCCGCTTACCCGTTTCAGAGATCCAGCAAAACCAGAAACGTTACTCCAGCAGGATCTTGAATCGCCCGGGTGTCACCACTGCGAGGATCGCCCAGAGGACACGGTAGAGCACACGGTGCAAACCTGCCCCGCTTGGGCGGAGCACCGCCGTGTCCTCGTAGAGGCGATCGGCGGCGGCGACCTCTCGCGCCCGGCCCTGGTGCAAGCCATGGTCCGGGGCGAGAGGGAGTGGGAGGCAGTCACCTCCTTCTGCGAAAAAGTTATGCTCGCGAAGGAGGTGGCGGGATGGGAGAGAGAAAGGTCCTCCCGTCCCAGCCGCCGCGGGAGACGCTCCGGGCGTCGGGAGCCACGTGACGACTCCCGGCCACCGTAGGCGCGGGCCTGCGGACGGTGAGTAATGGGTGACGCACCGTCCGATCAGCACCAGACCCGTGCCGTACGGCGCGTATATGTTCCACGCGCGCCTCAAAGAGATGTCAGCATATGAAGGGGCCCCTCAGGGCCAAGCCTGCCGGGTAAGCGGGATTGTCCGAAAGGGTTACCGCTACCCCGGAACATAAAGGGCTACGGAAGGAACATGGATGGGTTTTAGTCAGTAAGAGTCTGACACTCCCTTCCGCTCCACCCAGAGCGGGAGCAGTCATTGGATGATTTCCCAGCCTTAAAAAAAAAAAAAAAGCAGGATCTTGAATAACTTCGCAGCCGAAGGAAGAACAAATACAAAATAAGGTGCAACATTTACCTCGTCTAGACAACTAATTATATAGCTAATATTTATTTCAATATTCCCATTAAAAAGAAAAAGGTCTGGCTGCGGTAACGTTAGTAACGTTACCCCAGCAGAAAATGTTTTTGTTAAATAACTAAAAAACTATAAGTGCAATAAATTTAAAAATGTACGCAACAAATTCAGAAATGGGGCAACTAATTATCCATAAGATTTAAATGGCAATTTTCGACATGATTTTGCTAGGGTAACGCACACATTGTTTCTTCTTGTCCCGCATGCGAAAAATACTTGTTGATAATATAATTGTGGTAGGTATGGAAACAGGTTGGCTGGTCATCTAATGGAAAATACGTAATTATCATCGTCTCCAAACTCAGAATGTCCTATTCATAAATTCTTGAAAAACAGAACATCGGTGTCATTATTGTAGGCAGTAAGTAGGTACTGAAAAAGAGCTAGGCTTGCCAACGAACAGCTTTGCAGTGCACAGGTATATGCAGTGAAACTATTATGTCAGTGAAAAAAAAATTTTTGTTCCAGTTCCTAAATTATTTAAAAAGTTAATTAGCACACTAGCACAATGCTGATTAATACGGATACGATACGTTCTAATCTCATGCGACTTTATTTCCCCAGGTGCTCAGACTTTACGAACCAGCAATACCTAACCAACAATTTGGAAGTATTTATACCCACTTTCTCAGCTTAAAGTCTTGTCAAAATGAGCTTTTAAGTCTTCTACGTATTCTTCGTAATTGTTCATCGTCCGAGCTATTTCACAAGAAACCAATTTTATTTGAGCTACATATTCTTGGAACAATACCCTAATACCCTTATCAATGTTATTGAAGAGTAGCTAGCAATAAACATATTTTATGTCATTCCCCGATCGCCGAAGGGAAAACTAAATAATAACAGCCGCACGGGTCGATCGAAGGTTAGGCTACGCTTGCCAAAGTCGGTCCGTGGATGGGTGACCATTCATAACTAATAGAGACCACTTGAAAACTTGTCTCATAGAAAGCCCGTTTATAGTCAGAAGCCCGAAAGTCGAGCCACCAGCCTTACAACGGTTATGGTGTTAACCAGCTATCGGGTTGTGAAGGTCAGATAGGCAGTCATACTGGTATTCAGATGCATCCGGTTAGACTGGTAGCTGACCCCAACACAGTTGAGAAAAGGGCTAGGCAGATAGGTTTTGATCAGTATAATATTGCAATACTCAAGGTTTTGATCAGTATAATATTGCAATACTCAATACACTACACCAACAGTTTTCGCGAGATGGTCATATTTCTTGAATAACAACAAAAAAATTCTTGCTATATATATGGTTTAACGTTTACACAATTTGTGTAAAATATTGAGTCGGTTGTCATAATTTTTGGCTCGAAAAGTAACTTCGTAACTCGCAACGTGATTGAGGACGCTGGCCAGGGTCCTAGGAGCACCTATTAAGTGTTTTTGTTCTTGTTTAGTATCTCCAACAAACGATAAACACAATCTATTATGAGAACTCAATAATAGGCAACATCAGGTATTATTAACTTAATCAAATAAATTCACTAATTGGAGACCGCAGCGCGATCAATAAAAAAAACCGACGTTAAATGGACGTTGAGAAAATTCAACTTTTAGTTAATATAATATCTGTTGGTATTATTCTGATTTGAAAGTATAAAAACAGTACAGACGCCAGCACATGAAGCTATCCCTAACTGTCAAATTTTCTCAATTAAAAATGAACCTTATGTCTTTCCAATAAAGTTGAAATACTATCAAAGAAATTTGACAGATTGTGGTAACTTAATGTGCTGGCCTCTGTACATAAGTAGACATATCTAATAAAAACCCTGCTGGGCACGAAATTATAATATCAGCTGACTTAACATGTATTTCAGATGTTGCCCACGTAAACGTCCAGACCGCCATTTTATTGGTTTTCCCAAAGCTTCATCGAGAACAAAGCAAAGGTACTAAGTTTTAAAGCCTTTTGTTGTCTGCAATAGTCTGGAAAAAGGATTGCTCAATGGATAGAAAAAGATATTTTTTATCTGCGAACGTAGCTGTCATCCACAGGTGCTAAACTATGGATTACTATTCAGAATGCTGCTTCATAAAGTCTTTGAATAAAATATACGTAATAGATTTTTTTTGTAGAATATGAAAACTGGAAAAAACGAGGTATTTTAAACTAATTTGCTGGATTTTTTTCTTTCAGCGCTGTCTTCGTTTTCCGTCGTGAGCTGTCTTTTCTTTATCTTAGTATCTGTAAGGAACAGACTTCATTTTTCTGAACGCTTTCAGATTGATAAAGGTCCCTTTTTACTGCATATTATGTACCTGCTTAAATCACATTATTCCTTTCTTTTAGTCTGGTAAAAACTGTTTCTTTATACGTCACGTGAGCGAGTCTAATTTAATTCCTTATAGGACACAGTCCCAATTAAAGGAGGTTGACCTGTCTTTTGAAAGAAAAAAGAAAAAACACCACCTATACTTTGCTCTAACTACTTAACCTATAAGTCCTCTTATTTTTTAAGGGTCGGTAATCAAATCTAAAAGACCTCTAACACCATCTCCAAAGCCTAATCAAAAGCATTGTGCAGTCACACTGCTGTTCCTTCGAGTTTTTGGCTGCTCTTCTGGCAGCTGGCTCTTCTCCATAGGATACGACCAATTAGAAATGTAGAAAAAGTATGTAAATACATGGGTATTATTTTTGGGAAATCATCCAATGACTTCTCCAGCTCTGGTCGGAGCGGAAAGGAGTGTCAGACTCTTACAGACTAAAACCCGTCCATGTTCCTCCCGTAGCCCTTTATGTTCCGGGGTAGGGGTAACCCTTTCGGACAATCCTACTGACCTGGCAGGCTTCGGCCCTAACAGGCCCCTTCACTGATGCTGACATCTCTTTGAGGTGCGCGTTGAACACGTACGCGCCGTCCGGCACGGGCCTGGTCCTGATTGGACGGTGAGGTACCCTTTACTCTTCGTCCGCGGGCCCCTGCCTACGGTGGCCGGGAGTCGTCACGCTCCCGACGCCCGGAGCATTTCCCGCGGCGGCTGGGACGTGAGGCTCTGTCCCACAACCATCAGAGCCGGGCGAGAGAGGTTGCCGCCGCTGCCGATCGCCGCTACGAGGACATGTCGGTGCTCCGCCCAAGCAGGGCAGACCTCCACCGTATGCTCCACCGTGTCCTCTGGATGATCCTGCAATAGTGACGCCCGGGCGTTTCCTCCCGCCTGATGATTTGCAGGAACCTCCCGAAACAGTAATTACATCCTTAAACCGGACGCAGAACACTGCTCGACGGCTTGAATAGGTACGGCGATAGTACTTTCATAGATAAGCTCCTTCACAAATACAATGTCATTTTTCCAGCTTTGAAGTTATAGAATATCTAGCCAATTAGCTATGTTTCGCTATAGCGAAAGTTGACCTGTGAGTCCTGTGACTTTATGCTGTGCGAGCGAGATAGTTGCGTGGATGGGAGTGAGAGAGCCGCAACCCCCACGCCTCGGCGCCGAGCCGGCCGGTACGTCTCTTCACCCCTCGAGCGCGACCTGACCGTCAGTAGCAGATAGTCTGCGGAACGCTTTGGACGTCTCCCCATACTATCTGTTGCTGAATAAAAAGTCTTGTTTAGCAAAGCACGAACAGTGTCTTGTAATTGTGATTATAAATTATTGTTTTAATATTAATAACGATTGCGGGTTGTTAGATTGTCCACGTCTAATTTGGTCGTCACGTCGAAGGTCACGTTTTTAGGAAAATTTAATAGTAATTTAGTTGATCCAGCTCGGACAATTCCGCTTACCGCTATCAAAGACACGCTAAGAAGAAGAACCGAGCGCATAGCTTTTGATATTGTTTTTAATTACTTTTATCTATACATATAATAAAACAGTAAAAAAACCTGTGTCTGTACATTGAATATACAAATAAAAAAAATGAGGGGTGTTTAGAAACAGTAATAGAGCACGAATAAAAAAAAATTCTGTCTGTTTGTTTTTTTGTCTGTATGTCTGTTTGTTTGTACACGCTAATCTTCGGAATCTTCGTTCTTTTTTTTGTTGTGTAGGTATTAAGCCTGGGGAACATATAGGCTATAATGCTGTAATGGTAGTTCTTAGGGCTTTTAAATAAATAAATAAATAATTTATCCTGGAAACTTGAACACCTGATGCAGAATCGCAACAGACTAGCTAAACTATAAGAGATACAAAAATGGTACCATAGCAAAAATTGTTCCACGAGATGAGCATTTTCTGCTGAGAGAATAAATTTTAAGATCTGGAACACCTGATGTGGAACTCCAAGAGCCCAGCTACACTAAGTATAACACATATAGGAATAACGTCTTAGCAAAAGTTGTTCGGTCTGATGGTCAATTCCTATTGACTTAAAAAAATCAAAGATCAGAAACACCTGATGTGGAACTCCAAGAGCCCAGCTACACTACAACATACATAGGAATGACGTCTTAGCAAAAGTTGTTTGGTCAGATGGTCATTTCCTATTGACTTATAAAAATCTAAGATCGGAAACATTTGATAATTATACTAATAAATATCAAATACATAATTTCACTATATAATTGAAGTGAAGAATATGGATGGATAGAGAATTACGCTTCAGTTCCAAGCGTGAACGGGGAACGTGATGCGCGACTGACCGCTGATCGTGACTGAATCACGATCAGCGGTCAGTCGCGCATCACATGTTCGATTTTGACGACCCCATTGTCAGAAGCAGCAGCATCCGCGTACGAAGTCGCGGGCAGAAGCTAGTTGTGAATAACACCTGCATCACGCCTGATGATCAGCGATGGACGTGCCCAGAAGATGCCTTTTCACTCTTATTTTGAAGGCAGGCGGGTTATATTATGTGGAAGGATTATACATAAGTGCCCATGTAGGTAGGTTTATGTGAAATGAAATATTTTGATTTTGAATAGGTTAGTAACGATCTAATCACTCAACACAAACCATTAACATTGATGATCCCATCGCTACAGCTATTAACCAGCAGACCAGGCTGCTGTGCAATGTCACAGATAATCTAATGATGTGATATTTGGCAACCAACTGGTATTCTACAACATTTAGCACAAACACCTGCTTGCTATTGTGCTAATGTTATCGAGTCATAACTGTGGTAATGTTACACAATGATTGAAATTTAAAAAAAAATAAGAGAATGATTAAACCACTAGCTGTTGTCCGCGACGTCTACTTGTATATTTTTACTCAAATATTCAGGGTGAAAACTAAAGGCTACCTATCTGTCAAAATCCATAACGATCGGTCCAAAAGTTCAGGCGTAAGAATCCTATATCCATCAGCTACTTTCGCAATTATTATAATAAACTTAAACTCAAAGCATTTATTTCCAATAAACCAATTACAGGCACTTTTGAATTGTCATAGGGTTGGTCAGTAAGAAAAATAAAACTAGATGCTCATTCCAAATCAGTAGGTACCTATGGAGAAGAACGGATAAGAAACTCCACTAATACTGTTGTAGGTGAGGAAGACGTCCGGACACCCGTCTCTAGCTGCAAATAACGGCTAGCATATAAATATGGCACAACAATAAGCCTCGAGGCTATGAAAGACCAGCTTAACGATGTGTTCACGGCACTCTTCAGACGTGTCAAAGTCAAGAAGTTACACCCTCAAGCTTTGATTAGACGTCTGTTTTCAGGCCTCTAAAGCTGACTTCAAGTATGCAGCAAGGCTATTTTTTGCTACCCGAAACAGACAATATTTTCAGTTTCTATTCAAAGTATTTGACCGATCCTTCTGGAAATCAAATATCTATTCTCATTAAAAGCCGAAAAACACATTGATCACCACGCCACTGCGTAACGTTTTCCCATTACCTTTTCCGAAACTAAATCCCGCCTACAACCAATATCTGCGTCCAATAAAATCCTATTCCGGATCACAACAACGTGCAAACGCTTAAAATGAAAATGCTTATTGCGTTGGATGGCTACAATAACCCTTCGAGGCAATAGCCCGGACATAACGCGCTGTGAGCGACTCCCCTAATCGCATTATCGATATTGAGTTTCAGTACATCACTAGCGTAAATAAAACTGGGCAATTTTCATCGATACATTTTTTCTTTGGCGTAAACAAAAAGCAGCGTGTTATTGAGGTTATAATTCACTTTCTTTGTTTTTATGTATGCAGAATAGAAGACAGCTTCATTGGTCTAGTGGTCCCAAGCGCTACTGCGAAGCATGAAATTCTAGGTTCGATTCCCAGATGCGGTAAAGTGTTATTGCGTTTTTCGATCTGGAATTTCTCAGTAGCAGCCCAGAGTCTGGATTTGTGTTCGGACTTAAACATAACTGGTGAAACAGGGTCTATTGTATACCTCTGCTTGCCCTGTCGAGGCAACAAGGATGCCGAAAAATAAAGTTTTTAAAGTGCTAGCAAGTGATTGCAAGTTTGCGAAGTTATTTTCTTTCTTAGATTAAAAAATAACCCTTCCTCGTGGGAGTAATACAGGCTAACTAATGAAATAGGCAAGACTTAAGCTATGAAGAAACTTTAGCTTTTAGAAGATTTTTGCTGGGTTTAGAACTCAGCATTTTAATTTAACACTTGGAAAAGTAATATGTCAAAATCAATTCATTAATTAAGGTTCTAACGGAGAAAAGCTACTGGCAACTCATTTTTCTTAACGCCTTAAGCAGCTTAAATGGTTTCCAGGTGTAAAAATATACGCGAATCTTTTCGAAGCCTTTTAAAGTGGCCTGGAGGCAATAGATACAGCCAATTGCCTTCGATATATTACCCAAATGTGACTTAAGTGCCTTTTTTGGTCTTCGCACGAAACCTTTTGAAACCAATAATGAGTCGGATTTGTTTTAAATTGCTACTGTTTTTTTTGTTTCCCTGTAAATCTTGGAAGAAAGGTGATTGCTATGCTGCCCGTTTAATTCACTAAGAATTAAGTTCTGTTAGGTACTACATTGTTTGCCTATATCGCAAAGAGTAATGTATGTCTGGCCTGAAAACAGTAATTCCGAGAAAGCAAAACCTGTTTCAGGTTCACTTGCAGCAATATACAATGAAGGTTTTTGACGTAAAAGATATCCACGAAAGTTTTATTACAGCAACTCTTGAAATGTTTCATGAAATCTTTCCATAAATAAAGATACTAAGGTAAACTATCTGCATTTATTTAGCCTCGACAAACTCGCGTATCAGACCGGATACCATGAATAAGGTCTATAGGAAAATTCTAGAAATTGTATCAAATGTAACAAGATACATGTAATGTGTAGCTCCGACACGACGCGACGTCTTTGTCAATACTTCAAACAATATTAGTAGAATCAGAACATATTTAAGTCTTTGTTTCTCTTATTGAATCTAGATTTTCTATTATACTTGTTCATGTTTGTGTTCAGAGAAAGGGATGCTTAGTTGCTGATCTTCAATTAATCTGCTTGTTGCTTCGGAAGACCTCTTCCATGATTGTCCAGACATCTTGATTAAAACTAAGTGCTTAGGTTTTTGTGTTAACGAGTTGGGGCTTAGAAATGTGCCCTAAGATACAAAACTTAGGTTTTCTAGCTTGGTAATCTGTCCCAATCGTAACGAAAAGTCTTACCAAATTCTTTTCTACTGTTTAATGCTTGATGTTTTTAGTAATTTTATTGACAGATTGGAGACTGGATAGGTATCTGAAAGCCAGAAAGCTGGCTGGAACGACGTAAATTCACAGAATTAGAAAATCAAATCTTAACCTGTGGCTCAAAACCAGATCTCATCTTACATAAACTCAGCTGACAATCTCAAACATTTTTCCTTCTTAAAGTATCTCAACAAAATCATTAGTGTGTATAATAAATAGTTGATTCGTTTTAATTTCCCCGGGGCCCTGTGCCCGTGATTTAGATTCCGCTTAAAGAGATAACACGGTCCTTTCCGGATCTTAGGGATGGGACAGTGCGGGAACATTGCCACTTTGTATACGGAGACGGTTTATAATAAAATTACTAACTGAATTCACCGAATTTTGTAAGGAGTTGACTAAAGTTAGGTCCAAGAAGACTTATCCAGGAATTGTATAGCTTTTTATTTTAAAAATATTCGGTTTTCTGACAGTGTTCATGATAATGTCAAAACTGAAAACAAACTTCTGAGACAGTCTAATGTGACAAACAGTGATTAATGTAGGAATGTGGTATGAGAATGACCCCACCTAGAGACACTTGAGGAATTTATAGCTAACTTAACCTTTCGAGTCAGTGCTTGTTCTGTTGTACAATTTATTAAGTATTTCATATTTGTGTTGGAACTTTTAAACCTTGTGTATTCCAGTTAGATGATGGTCACACTGTTGACGCAACCAACAAGTAAATGTAAGCTATGACGCGTTAAACACATCGTATAGTCGCCATTTTGTTATATCCCAAACTCCAGTTCATGATCGGTCGATGAGATTCAAATTGCCTGGCTTTTCCCGACTTAGTTGATGTTGGCTTCCAGTCTAACCGGATTTTACATGGAGCAACTGCCTCTGCCTCTGATCTCCACCACTCAGTTACTCGGTAACATAATACCCCTGGTGAGAGTTAGGATTTTAGGCTTCCGCGGCTAGTCAGTCATTTGTATATCTTTGCCAGTCAGTAACGACTGGCAAAGATATACAAATGACAGTCGGACAAAGGGGTAACGTGCTTTCTGAGGCACGAAAGGGTCTCGTGGTTAAGGGCTGCTCACCCATCCGCGGTAAGCGTATCTTAACTTTAGACCGACCCGTCTAGCTTTTATTTTTAAGCCACGAGCCCTCGTGATCGGTTGATGTGATTCAAGTTCAATTTACAAATCAGAAACACTGTTGGGATACAACGATACACGTTTCAAATTTATTACAATCATAGCAACGGATTCTGCACATAATTATTTCTATTAAATAAAGCAATTAATATTTTCAGTATATTTGTGTGTAAACTTTGACTTGTTTGATTTAATCAAAATTAAATAGAATTTATGTTATATGTTTATGTTCTGGAATAAATCGAAGTTTGCACGAATTCAGAGAGGATGCTTTTTCATTGAATAGCTGTTATTATTTAGACAGAGACAGCTATTATTATTTACAGATGTCGTAGTAAGATGGTATAATATCATGGATATAAAGCAATACGTTCGCTCCCTCTAACTTGGGTCTTAAATATAACTGGCGAAATGTGTGTACCAACTCTTCGGACACTACAAACATAAATAATGTATTGTCCAGTGCCTATTCTATTCGGCCAATCACAACTTATCCACTCAAAACACGCTTCACCAGCATCCAATGATTGCCAATCAATTTCAACCAAACTGCTGAGCCAAATATTCGGCTATCGTACAAGTAACTTGCTCTTCAGACGCGTTAGATCACTAGCAATTCATAATTGCAGTTAACAGAGAAACTACAATGAGTTCGGATTTCATGAATGTGTAATAGTAGATGAGGATGCGATCACCCCATTTAAACTGAGTTTAAAAGCTGTCAGTGTCAATATTGCACAACAATGATGACACTGACAGCTGTCGATCGCGTCACTTACAATGATGACACTGACAGCTGTCGATCGCGTCACTTACAATGATGACACTGACAGCTGTCGATCGCGTCACTTACAATGATGACACTGACAGCTGTCGATCGCGTCACTTACAATGATGACACTGACAGCTGTCGATCGCGTCACTTACAATGATGACACTGACAGCTGTCGATCGCGTCACTTACAATGATGACACTGACAGCTGTCGATCGCGTCACTTACATTGGTGAGGTTAACCCTCGGTTGGTTTTAGTCTCTAGATGGTAATGTGTTAAATATAAACAGGTTCATCATTACCATCATCATTCATAATTTCAACCAAAAGACGTACTCTGTTACTAGGTTGGAAAAAGGCCGTTACCTCGACCGGTTCTGTGCTTCTCGCATACCGCGAAATTAACAGGTTACCGGTGAAGGAAGTCATCGTGAGGAAACCAGCATGTCTAAGAGATATTTCTCAACAGCATGTGGAGTTGAGTTACGAGTAAGTCAGAGGCCCATGGGCAGCATAAATCTCTGACACCAGGTTAGTCACTAACCACAAGATAAGAAGAACAGGTTACATGAAAGTAATTACGAGTTAACAAATTAGAGTAGGTAAGCTAAAATAAAACTCTAAAATAACAGCATTCCATGGTCTTATCACAAAATAAGCATGAAAATCATTTAATTTTATTTTATTTTAATACTTAAATCACTACACATTGTATGTACTAATCAAGTCCCGCCACCGCGTCTGTCTCCCCGTCTAAACATGATAAACTCAACTACCGAATGGATTTTCATAGGGTTTCTAAGTGAGAAAGAGTGAATTATAAGAAAGGAGTACCTAAGTGTGTTATTCATGAAGGTTCTGAGATGGTTCTGAGTAAATAGGCTGAATTATGACGGTGATTGTTGAAGGTGTCGGAAAAATCATGCCGACGTGAACATAAACTGTATGTTCTACAAGATTATAATTATATCTTAAAAATTTCACCAAAAAACTGACCAAGTGCGTGTCGGACCACGAGCAATGAAGGATTTCAATTTATCCCAAGATTAAACTTACCATTGTAGTTGAAAAAAAAGTGATCAAAAATACTGAAAAATCCGATGAGGTACGAGATTCAAAATTAATGTAATATACACTGAGAAGCAAGAAACACATAAATAATCTAGAACTTTGGGTAGCAGGCGGAGGACCCATTCCACTTTAACTGTCACCTTCCACCTAGTTCCAATTTTACAAAGTTTTTACGCAGTTAAGTTGGTTTCAACAATACCAGTTTAGGAATCAGCTGTCCAAGCCTTTAAGGTGTATAGACTGACCTATCAGACGGCTGTGACGCAAATCGGGAAAGGCCTAAGCACAGAAATAGGGCACCCCTAAATTGTCGACAAATAAGCCTTTCTTCAGAAGACAAATGACTGACACTCCCAGTAACAATTCAATAAGCCACAGAGCAGAATAGTTGTGTAAGCATGACATCATGGTAACCAGAGTTCACAAACATGACTTAATAATGTTTTTAGCGTGTGACATCCAAGGTTAGATGATACATTAGCGCCTGTTAGGAGTATTTACTTACGATAGAGGATTAACTTTGTAAGCGGTATTGATTTGATAAGGTATGAAACGGAAAGGCAATATAGTTATCTTTTGGCACTTCGGAAAGCCTAGCTTATTACCAAGGTCGGCTTTAGGACGGGCCCAGGCGATACGTTAGCGTAATAATATGATGCATCGATACTTAATAAAATATAAAAAAAAAAAAAAATGGTATGGACATCCAAAGAAGATGAAATAGAATATATTGTCGTGATTTTGGGCTTAAATAAATGGCAAAAATGGTCACACGATGAATCGAGTCGTTATGAAACCAATTAAAACAAGTCGAGTAACAATTTAATTGAGTTCTGAAACAAGCCACAAGACATACAAAGGGACTGGGACGATTTGTCTCGACGAGTCTGAGTCACTAGGTCGAGAGCTTGATTATATTGTCGCATAGATCCATCGCAGACATGGGTGGTGAAGGTTATATAGATACTTGATAGATCAAAAATGCATTTAAGAGAGTTAAATGAAAAGAATAGCTCGAGAAACTCAATCAGAATCATATCATTAAATCATCACTCATTTCAGATAATCATCTGAACAGGCAATAATTGAAACTGAAAGGCACGACACAGCTTCACTAATCTAATGAAAATAGACGTGAGCCAATAATTAATCAAGTCAACAATGAAATGGCTATTTTTCAACTTCTACCACCAAAATCTCATTTTGTTTCCTGTTCTCCTACTTTCTTTATTTCTTTTCTCTTTTTGCCAAACGTAATGGCAGTCTTGCCATAGACGATTAGTCAAGCAGTACTTACCTACCTACGTGTGATGTTTTTTTTTCACTAGCTGCCGCTGAAGGTGGTATATGTGGATTAAAAACAAACGTATGTCACTTTGATATACTCAATAATTTAATAACATTTTCACTAACATAAGTTGTCAGTATATAAAACAAGCTAGACAATGGACCGCTATCGACGTGCCCGAGGCTGAGTCAGTAGGTCGAGTGGCTACACTCAAGTTTGTATCATTGTTAACTAGCTATATTTGGATTGGATGACATTCTACAAGAAAAAAAAAAAGAAAAATATTGTTTATTCTGGCGCCTACGACTGTAACTAAACTGAAGAAAGATATAATATACATGATAGCTGTTATGACTTTATGATAGAAGTTTAAACTAGCTTAGGAAAATAATAAAGAATCCTGCAATGAAAAACATTAGGCAAAAGCCCTAGTTGAAACAAAACATTTCAAATATTAAAAGCTCGTAAGGTATGTCCAGTAACGCTCAACGCTCATTTAAACCCTCAAACCATTTTGTCACCAAATAGAAAAGCTATCGGCCACCACGTTCTTTAGTACCGTCCAGTTAATAACGCGCCAATGTAGGCACTATCCAAGTGGATCAGGTTATAATTATATCGGCCAGCCATTTTGGTAGCCAGCCAGATCATTACGGCACCTACCGTAGCGTGCCATCTTAAGACAATGGACCTGCATGTGCTGGTATTAGGCATTTACGATGAGACGGTGGAATGGACAGTCTGCCACTAATTACTGGGTCATAGACGCGGATGGTTGATTTTCAATTGCAGCACTCAATTACATCGTTCTTGAAATGTATTTGTAAAGATTGGTTGTTTTGTGCGGTGGCTGAATGAAAGCTTTATATCTATTTTGATGGAATGATAATATTTGTATGGTCTACAGCGAGTCGTTTTGCACTCAATATTGAGTATTTGAGAGCTTTTCATTAATTTGTTAAAGTGAGGTGCTTCATATTAATCCTTTCGAAGATACTAAACGAGATTACGAGACACAATAGATGTTTTATTGTTATGACGGCGTTTCCGACCCTCAAAATTTTAAACATCTTTTGATAAAAGGAAGTAAGTGGAGCGTTGAAGCGGAAACATTGACCAATGGAATTCCACAAAATTTATCTGAGTTGAATCTAGTGGAAGTCCTGTGTTTATGTTTGCTCTCCTTCCAAATTAACAGGCAGGTCTATGCATCAAAAAGTGACCTCTTTTTGAGTATACTTACCGAGTGTTAGCTCATACTATCAGAAGCTCATGTAAACGACGAATAGTTATAATTATTCCTTATCATCATCATCACCCGTTTTGCTCGGATCCAGTCTAACCTATCCAGTCCAGTCTACTGTGCATTAAGCTACTGCCTATCTGATCTCCACAGCCATGAAATACAATTGTATGCCTTATTGATTCAAATCCTACAATAACTTCCAAATAATCGTCTGTCTCCATAAGCCACACAGTTTCACCAATCATGTCACCACCACGTGGGCTAAGCTGCTTACCGTAAGCTTAGTCGTGTAAGCGTTTGCGCCACTGCACACTGTAGAAATCATAGGTACCTACGACTATGGCAATACCTTTATCTTGTGTTTCTGAGAATTTGTGTAATATTGCTGCTAGTGGGTTTTGTGCAGGTATCTTATAACTTCGCCAATTCAAGATCTTATACATAGCTTACGCCTGTACTCTCAAAGGCTTACACAGAGGTGCACCTTTAGTACCTACATCTTCATTTCGTTATGTTAAAGTCACATTTAATAAGGGGTGAGCCTATTGCCACTAACCGAAACCGGCAGGAATCTGGGCTCCGGGGTGCTACTAACAATTTTCAAAAACCCGATAACACTTTGCCTGTCCCGAAATCGAACCCATGCCCTCAGCAGTAGCGTTTGCGAACACCAAACCAACGAGGCAGTTCAAATACTATTAAAATATTCCTCAAAATATTAATGTAACTTATCACCTTTGATCAACTACAAAATGAAGTTCATGTAAATGATTCTTGGAACACATCAGGGGACGCTGTTTCAAAAGAATTACAAGTATATTCTTTTATATTTTTATTTTTCTCTTGAATAATTATTTCCACGAAATACATTTTGTAATGGTTCAACGTGCTTGAAGAATATAACGAAGTGTTTAGATATTACATATAATCAAAAGACCCTCTAAACGGAATTTTAATTGTAACCTAATTCAGTGAACTATATTTAGAGTACTTTGACGACGTTATTATAGACTTTGGTATTCCTTAAACATACACGTCAATTGACCTGCCTTTGGCATAAATAATGAGAAAGTACTAACCTACCGGAATCGATCAATACCTAGCACGGTAACTTTTCTATTTCGTATCGGTATTGTTTCGTTGTGCAGCAATATCTTCCAACTTTATATACACCTATATCCTTGTTCCCAAATGATATTTTTACTTAAACCTTTTATACATGTTAGTTAAGTTGATTTTAGAATATCATCATCATCATTGGCAGGCAGCCTTGTTCCACGGACTGGGTATAAGCCTCGTGCCTTTAGTGCTATGCTTCCTTGGTCCGAGCGAGGCTCATCCTGTAGGTACTATCGTACTTTAAATCATTTAAAAACGTAGACCTCAATCCTCAAACCTCGGTGGGTTTTAACCAAAACCCACTCATAAAGTTCAGTTCAAATATTTGTTTACTGGTTCGGAATAAGTCCACTCCCTGGACGTATGACCTCCCAATTTAATTTAATCACACAAAAACTCCTTACTTTTTTCTACCCACATATATAATTATCAAACAGTAGCAATTACGCGTGGTGGCTTGAATATTATAAATATTAAATGGGTGAAGGCAACCGGGTTTACGAGCTTCGGTTCAAGGCGACCCGTTTTAAATGCGCCGTGAGTCATGTTGCCTATATCTTCGGTTACTAGGTAACTGCAAATGAGTATTGTGGACTAATTACGTGATTGTTAGCTTTTTCTAAAGATCGAGACTTATAGATAGGAAAGCACAACAGAATATCGACTTCCGTTGGTCTACTGGTCGCAAGCACTAGTGCTGAGCATGAGGTTCCGGTATCCATTCCAAAGTCGGGCAAAGTGTTGTTGGATTTTGCCATCAGGAATTTCTCAGTAGCGGCCTGGATTTGTGTCTGGTTGATGGCAATAGGCTCGCCCACTATTACACAGAACCTAAACGTTACTGGCGAAATTAGGGTTTACTATAGACCTCTGCCTTAACCTTCAGGGAAAACAGGCGTAATGTTAAGTAACTTCGGGTAACGCTAAGCAAGAAAGCTTTAATTTGGTTAAGCCAGAACTTACTTTCAGCGCCGTAAAAGTAACTCCTAGCTTGAGCTAGGAGTTACTTTTAGTATTTGAATACAAATACTAGGTTTTTGAGCACCGCGCGCGACAGTTCGGATATCAAATAAAATCTTACTCGCCACTAATTGGTCCCGATTCGCTTGTCCAATCTGCAAGCCCAATAGATAGTGGTAACGATATTTTGCTCTAGCTGTGAATATTCCTGATTCAAAAATTCAGGTATACCTCTCTCATCTTTCAAAAAACTTTTATGTCTAAACTGCAGGATAAAATAAATAAAATATCCTTTTTAGTAGATAGTTTCCACTCTACTCCATCCAGTTTTAGATTGGTATTTTACCGTTGCTATTAGCCTTGGTATATTGACTCAGGCAATATTACCTTTATCAGGAATTTACCTGGTAAACTATAAACCGCCTTATCGAGCCCAAAGAGATTTGAATCAAGCCTTATCTTCATATTTCATTGTAAATAAACAGTTCCTATCCCTGGGGATAGGCATTGGTATTACTGAACGAATTATTGAATCTATGCTAATTCGTTAGAACTAAGTCTGGACACCTGGTACACCTGGGACAGCCGCGTCAACTTGATTAATGATCAGATGCGGAGTTTTACTTATTTTAATTAATGTTGTTCAATTATTTGCCGTGTTTGCGTCGTTCGGATTAGCGAATAGAACAATGCTCGACAAGTTTGTCCTGGTTTCAATGAATAAATTAGGGAAATGTTAACTGTATTGTTCCTGTTTGTCTTTATCTTATTCTGGTGAGACTGTTTTTCCAGGCAAATATTTTGCACAAGCGGACCATCTTCTGCGGACAGACGGACCAAGTTATTTGCCTGGTGAGGTAACTTTGATATAACTTTAAAACCACCAAGGCACCATCAACAGAGTGCATACATTCGTAGTTCACAATGGGTATAATGAACTTTGGTAGGTCTATCTATGTCTGACCTATTCAGTGCAAAAGGGTCAATGACATTCAACCTATTCATTGTCAATAATAAATACCTGCCCGTGCAGAAAACATGACTGTAATAATTATTTTCCTAGCTCTTCAACAATGAATCCACTTTCCACTTTGATCTAGCTATACTTACTTTATGTCTACTAGACTGACTATTCAGGCCAGTGACCATGAAGCATTTTCAATAGTAAAATACCTGGGCATCATAACACGAAAGAGTTCAAACGGTTTTAGTTCCACAACTTTATTTCATAAAGATTGTCAATCACACCTACTCAGCCCAATAAACACAAAGTATTTCCAATCCTGTACCAGGGCAGCATATCACGAAAGAGTTAACATTACTAGTTCGTCTGCAATTCGCAAAGAAACCTAAGTTAGAACGGTAGTATTGTCTGTCTGTCCTATTTAGTGCCAGAAGACAGAACTAGCGACTAGCCGACAGCAATGCGGTGTTGTATGAAAGTGTACAAGTATAGGAAGCTAGTATAGTTACAGTTGAAGTTGAAGGCTGCATAGATATGATGAATGCTTTGATGCAGAATTTTATTGTGCACGGTTTAGAATGTTGGAGAATTTAGGAATAGGTAGAGTTATTTGGAGTAACGTCTAGTGGAGCATGGTTTGGAATTCAGTATGCGCTGTTCGTTCATGCAAGCCGAGATAGGAATCTTTCAAGTAACGAGTGTCGTTTAAAATACGTCGAAGTTGCTGAATTTTAGAAGTTCCGGATGTTCTTGTTCGGTTTGGCTTGAGAACTGTTACCCCGCATTTCACCAAGATACAAAACATCTATTCTACACACAATGTCTACTGTCTTCGTTTACACCTGGAATAAGTTATAAAGACAAGTTACTGTTGTGTGCAGAGGCCAGCACATCAAGCTACCCCAATCTGTCAAATTTCTTTGATAGATTTTAAAATTGACAAAAAGCTGAATAAAATAGTTGACATTACATGTAACAACGTGATAATTTCAATTACAGCATTTAACTATTGACAAGTATTTATAAAATACTTGTCAATAGTTAAGTGGTGATCTGATCGAAACCAAAAGAATTGTATAGGTATGGTCGTAAACGCGAGGCTAGTAATACGACCTTAAACATGGTTCACTTAATAATACGAAATAAGACGTAGATGATCAATTATATCTACCAGTTTTAACTCCTGACCAGATTTCCCAAGCAGCATAGCCGCACATGTGGAATCAGTTACGCAGGTTACGCTGCAAAGACATGCATATGTATGGGACATATACGACACATTACCTTTCAACTGTTTCTGTACGCCTATTGCATCGCTTAAGTGCTTCCATCATGATACACCCTACTTGGCTGCTGACCCGCCGCGACGCCTGTTCAAGTATAGAGCAATTATTGAGTATTACGTCGTATATGGCTGTCGTATAAACTTCTGGTTTTGCTATATATATAATTGGTATCATTGCGGTGTCCTCAAATGAAGAGAATCCTCAAAGACTTGAATATCTGTGCCAAAATAATGTTAAAATCGGGATATAAAGGGCGTTCGTACTTCGTTATTACAAACTAGCACTTTGCCCGCGGCTTCGCTCCCGTGGTCTTTCCCGTGGGACCCGGGATAAAAAGTAGCCTATGTTACTCCTAGAAAACTAAGCTTTCCAACGGTGAAAGAATTTTTAAAATCGGTCCAGTAGTTTTTGAGCCTATTCATTACAACCAAACAAACAAACAAAGTTTTCCTCTTTATAATATTAGTATAGATAAAATTAATCTAAACTTTACATGTTACATACTACTAAAAAACTTGCGAATAGCTTTCGCATTTAGTAACAAAGTGTCAGCTTTCTTAGCGTGTCGTATCATTCCAGCGTTTTATTTGAACGTCGCCATCTTTGATATTACGTGATTTGACTGAATGTTTCTAGGTTTTTTGCTTTGCCAGAATTTAGTGTTGAATTGTTTAAAAACTAGCTTCTAGTAAACTTACTACTACGTACTTAAATAAATATGGAACAATTTTATTAATCTTACAATGTATTTTTTCGCTCATACCCAAATCGTTCCAGTGTTCCATATATGAACACCATATATGTAATACTACACTACAAAATATGTTACCACAATCATTGTTACTTAAAACGAGTGGAAATAACACACCAAAACAAAAATTGTACACATAAAAGCTTCAAATGCACCCAGTATCATCTGACGCGTGGCGAAATATGGAACTAAAATAAAATGTACTGAATCACACCCAGTGTCAGCAGCGCCACTTCGGTATGATAAGTTACACTGGGCACCCAGTAGACACATAAAATGGCGCCAAAAAAAAAAGAATTGACCTCAAAAAAGCCGGTCGACAATGGCTCGTTTTCCAATCCCAAATGTGATTCAGTGTGGTCGCTGCTGATCCTTATATGGGAGAGGTGACATCATACAATGTGTCCAAATGGTGCCGGTGAAACATTGTAGGATAAAGTCCTCGAAATCTTGAACGTCAGTTAGGTTAGTCCTGTTTTGTCGGTAAGGTTTCAAGGGATTTCGAGGTACAAATCATCCTCATTGTTTTTTTGGTATGTTTTATATTACTTAGGTTCCTTAGTAAAGTAAATAAAAAAAACAAATTCGCGTCAACTTGAGAATCTCCCCGTTTTTTGTCACTCTTACTGTTATAATGCCATAGTTAGTTTTATTGTAATAATTTTAATGAAAACTCTACTTATGCTCAAATATTTGTAAAAGTTATCTAGTTTACTTCAACTGTTAATTACTTAAACCGCATAACTGCATTAGCTATTATGTTTATGAGTGATTTTTAATAACTTTGTCTATAGCGTGTCATATTGACGTGGGCCAATTGTCTACTAATAAATGAATGATGTAATTAAATTGCTTTTTATGTTGTTTCAGGTATTGAATTCGCAAAGGAGGGATGATTCATAAGCTGTTAAAATAACAGGGAGTAAATAATTTTGTAGGTGTAGGTAAATGGAATGAGCCATTGCACTATTAAGACAATATGACATGAATCAATGATTGAAAAGAAAAAAAATCCCAAGAATTTAAATATTAAGTTACAAAAATATAACAAACTTGAACAAACAACTTGAACTGTCGAAATGTTCTAATTAACGCCCACGTGCACCACAAACCACTAAATTGACTTAAGTAACGCTAAACATATTTCGAATATCATTCTGTGTGTCATCTTCAAAAGTTCAAACGATTGGCCGAAGCAGAATAATGTTAGAAATTCATACAGAGATAAACACATTTATTGATTTTTGGTGTTTGGTTTAAGTCAGAGGCAAATGAGCGGCTTAAAAACTATGACACCAGGTTAGTCACTAACCACACGAAAAGAAGAAAAAGATTGATTTTTTGCGCAATCAGGCCTAAGAGTGTGTAAAACAATTAAGGAGAAATTAATCAGAGATATAACAATAAAATACCAATTAAATTTGCATAAATATTTATTAATATAAACTCGGGGTCGACATTGTCAACGGAACACGTAGTTGTTCAAGTAGGTAGGTATTTAAACTAGGTAGCCTCCTTGGTTGTACTGGTTGCCGTAACCCGCGTTGCCGGCTCCGTAGTCGTTGTGGCCGTAGAGGCTGTGGCCTCCCTGGCCAACCTGCATGGCGCCTCCGATGCTATGGCCAGAGGACTGGTGGTGGTGGGTCTCCTGAGAACGAGGAACAGGGATTAATATAGCATTATACATTCTAGAAGACAGTATTAACGTGCAGTAGAACAGTTAAACACAGTCTGGACTATACTTAAAACCTTCTCATAAAATGTTACACAAATGACGTTAACAAAAATGACACGTCAAAGCTATATCTATGCACAAGTGAAAGATATTAAAAGCTGAGATTATATTATTGGAGTGTGGCGAAAATCAGAATTTAGGCCGCCATCTTGTTTTTTCAATACTTTTCACACAAACGTTAGGGGATCGATTCTCTCGTTTACATACTAATGATACCAGCTGAAGCTATGCCATTTATATAATACAGTGAAACTTGGTTAAGTGGGACCTGGATAAGTGAGAAACCTCCATAACTGGAACTCATGCTGAGGTCCCAACACTTTGGCACTGAATTGCCTCTGTTAGTGAGACGAAGCAAACCTCTATATCTGGGATTTGTTCCTTCCATTTTATCGTCATAGTTAACGACTGCGAGTGAATTTTATATGCATTTAACCTCTAAATAATAAAGATAAAAAATTATGTATAATATTTACATAATACTTTATTTTATTTAATACTCGCACCTCTATAACTGAAATAACCTGTATTCTGACCTCTAAATGAGACAGATATTTATTTATACCTGGATATCTGAGACACTGGGTAAGTGGTATACCTCTATAAGTGAGACAAATTTGCAGGTCCCTTGATGTCTTACTTAACCAGGTTTCACTGTAGTTTTAAGTAATCACCTGATCGAAATCGCTCTCCTGGTGACCAATATTGTGACCAACATTGAGAGCTCCACCGCCATAGCCGGTGTTGCCATAGCCGTTGCTTCCACCCATGTAGCCGGAGTGTCCGTAACCACCACCGGACCCATATCCTCCTCCGCCGATGCCTCCCAGGCCAACTCCGCCACCAAGTCCTACTCCTCCACCAAGTCCTTCGAGTCCTACTTCTGCACCAAGTCCACCGAGTCCTACTCCGCCATCAATACCAGCTCCGATACCTAGAAGGAATTGAGAACATCTTAATTTTTGGAATAGGCAACTATTAACACCAATAATACAATTTTATTTTTCACTGCCGCTCAGACGTTTACTGGAATTAGATTTAAAGTTTGAAAGTAGTATTGGAATATTAGCACATTCCACTGTTAACTGACCATGAATGCGGTATAGAAGATAGCTCATATATGACAGGCATCTGACACGTTTGGAAGTGATTTCCACGTAGAATGGGCATTGCCAGGCAATCCCATTCCTTTAAAAAAGTTTCGTCACTCCAGCACATGATAAGTGGTATTTAATGACGAATATGTGTATTACATACCACCAAGTCCTCTTCCTCCAAGGCCGATCCCAGCACCGAGCCCGAGTCCGCCGAAAGGCTTGGCCTGAACCGCGGCCACGATGGCCAAAGCTGCGATAATCTGGTGAAAGGATAGAAAGTTAGTTAAAGAAATTAAAATGTTCATGTAGTGGGAAATTGCAATTTTAATGTTAGTTTTGCTTATTGACACTCATTTTCATGATTGCAATAGCAATGAAATCAAAAATAAATGCTACTGTGATTGCGAAAAATAAATGTAATTGTGTTTTTTACGTAGTGGTGACTGCATTTACTGGAGCCAAAACAATCAATAGCATTTAATTTGTCAATTCCCATATCAAATAGACCGACAGAGTATTTAAATAAAAGACTTAAACTGGGAAGTTAAACTTGAAATTTTGAGAAAGTAAAATGGTGTAGTATAAGAGACAACTTACCATGCACTTCATTGTCACTATTGTATCACAGCTGTTTACACAATGTCCAAAACTACACTACACCTATCTTATATACCTCTATAATATCCAAATGTAATTACTAATTAACGAGGTCTTAATGATCCGGCCTGACGGCCGTGGTAACGTGCTCAACTTTAGGGAATTCTGTCACAAACGAGGTTTTTTTCTTTTCCCCTAATCGATGTGGTTTACCAAATTATGCTGTTTTACTGGGAAGTGTGACGTTGCATTTGACCTGATTTGATTTGAGATTGATATTTTTCCGGTTATAAGATACTGTGCAGTTGTTAGGTGACTGCCTGTGGTGACAGGTATTCGTTTATAGTTTCTAGTCAAGTTAGATATGTGTAATAAAGGTGTGTACTATTGCTTATAGTAGATAGTTCGTAAAGTTGAGATATTTGTGCGTGGTTTTCATGCATTTGTTGAGATGAATAAAATACCACCATAGTTATTACAAGCGTTTAGCATCTTTTGACTTCGAACTGTTTAAAAGACAACATATCTGAACAGTATGCCTGTGTGCAAGAAACAAATATCCTCTGACTTAACTGCGAAGTCTAGTCTGAGCTGACCCCAAATAAATAATAATATGAATATTTTCCTATAAAGCGAACCATGTTCTAGATTGGTAAATTCTGCTGGTTTTAATTAAATTAGAGTTTTAAAGGCTTTCATTAGTTGAGACAACCTGGCAAAAACCAGAGGAAGTGTTCGTAGGAAAGCTAAGAACCACTCTGGAAATAAATGGAAGAGACCCTTTAATTTCTTTCTTTCTTGTTTCTAGTTCTAGCTGTAATAGGCAACCAGAATATAAACCCGTGTGTGTGTAGTATTATGTAATAATTTACATATCACACACGACTTCTCAAAGAGCGGTATTCAGTCCCCGCCAGATTCGCCTCGTGCACTGGTAACACTTCCTGCTGCCGAAAATTGAGTCGGCTGGAATGTCACCGATTATAGTTTTCTATTCTTGGGTAACGATTTGTTATATGGTAGCAAACAAGCGACGGTGCATTTAATCTCGGCGAAAAAACTGAAATCCCTTTTTTTTGTGGGTGAGGAATCATGAAATGACCGAGGGGAGTGTCAGACTCTTACAGACAAAAACCCATCTATGTTCCTTCCTTAGGCCTTTATGTTCCTGAGAAGGGGTAACCCTTTCTGACAATCCCACTGACCCGGCAGGCTTCGGCCCTAACGTAGCCCCTTCACTGATGCTGACATCTCTTTGAGGCGCGCGTTGAACACGCGCCGTCCGGCACGGGCCTGATCGGACGGTGAGCTATCCCTTACTTTCCGTCTACGGACCCGCGCCTACCCCGCCGCAGGAACCTCCCGAAACAGCAATTACACCCTTAAACCGGACAATAGCTCTATATTACTAATTTTCATCGAACGCTGAAAATAATGTATAGGTACAATGCCATTTTTCAAGCTTTGAAGTTATAGAATATCTAGCCAATTATCTATGTTTCGCTATAGCGACAGTTGACCTGTGACTGTATGGTGTGCGAGCGAGATAGATGCGTGGATGGGAGTGAGAGAGCCGCTACCCCCACGCCTCGGCGCCGCGCCGGCCGGTAGTACGTCTCTTCACCCCTCGTCGAGTGCGACCCGATCGTCAGTAGCAGATAGTCTGCGGAACGCTTTGGTCGTCACCCCATACTATCTGTTACTGAATTAAAACTCTTGTTTAGAAAAGCACGAATAGTGTCTTGTAATTGTGCATTTACTAGTAAATTGTATTCATCCAATAAACAAAGTACGACATCGATAAACATACACGTAGACGTCTAAAGCTTCTAAAATAGCTCGATAAATATCTATTGTCCAGTCCCCCATACAAATTCATAAGAACCTTTAGAAAAATTCTTAAATAAGCGAGCATTAATTGAATGACAGGCTCCATTCTATGGGGAATACAACGGATTTCTTTGCTGATATTAATTAAGCCGGGACAGGCTGCCATCATTAAATTCTTGTCTAATGAATAGGTAACAAACTGCCAGCTCCGCTAAGGCCAAGGGACTTACTGGATAAATTGTACGGGAATTTTATAGGGAATTCTTATACTATACTGGGCTTGGCAATGTAAATGATTTATTTTAATAGTTTTTATTATTTTCTAGACCTTTTTTCTCCAAAGGAACTTCCTTTTGCAATTACTAGTTATCCTCTCATTTCGCAACTTGCCAAAAATAGATTTTATGTTATTAAAATGAAGATTTGATGTTGGTTTAATTCACTATTGTTTCTAGCTAGTTAACATGTCTTTCGAAATTCATGTGAATGCCAAGTTTGAGCACCAAGTTCCTCATATTTCTCTTTACCACCAACAAACTATTCTTGACCTGTATCATTCCACCGCAGATTCTCATGTGCCTAAAAACCTTGATCATGATCATGTTGTGAAAGTCCCATTACCTAGATTAGTGCTATTCTTTGACACCCACTTTTAGAAACTACATGGATGTCTAGTCTTGTAGGTTAACTTCAACGTCCTCTAATATCGTTACTAACTAGTGTCTCTATGAGTCTCTTGTGATGCAAATATACGCAAATGTTGGCACGTACGATACTATTTCTGTCCAACTTAGAGTCTGTTAAGCAATTACAGTGTTGGATTGTGGAAATGTTTACGCGCGTAGTTTTCATTGGATCAATGTTAAATTGGCAATTAGATTTGCCTGATATGGCATAACATGTCAGACAAATCTGAAAACTTGAAAAGAACCATAGTTTTTTTCGAGTTTTTGACAAGCTTGTAGAATTTCCTTTTCCATAGATTCTAACTAGTAATTGGTATCGGTAGCCAGCAGCTTCTTGCTTCTGTCCTTAGAAGTTCTGTAACAAAACCTCCATAATTATAGAGTCGTCTGATCTTTTCATAAACTGCCATGTGGCATATTATTCCTCATTACATTTTGGGCACAACAAAAACCCAAAGTGCTTTATAAAGATTCTAAAGAAACTACCACTTTAAACTTATGCTTAGTTGCCACTACGGTACCATTTTAAAACAACATCCTATAAACATCCTATAAACAAAAGTAGTGCTATATTCATCAGCGGTTGATTCAATTAACCTTGGCTGTTTGTTTACATTGAATCTATCTCACGTTGTGTGTACCATTAAGGGTTCGAATGAGTCAGGAGCAGAAATAGAAGCCGCTACGCTAGCCGTAAACGAATGGAAATAAGGGTTATGGTTGAAAAGTCCGAAGAGTCGAAGGAGCTTGTTCTACAAATCCGGGGAGGGGAATATGTGGGGGTCTGTATGTATTTAAACAAAAAAAAGTATGTTCAATACTCAATACTCAAATCTTTATTGCATTCCATATGTATTTCATAGATGGTGTAATCAAAATAATAAAAAAAAACCAATATGGACCCTGTCGGGCACAGCAACATTAGGAGAGAGGAAGAGGGCTAAGTAGCAATTCAATAATATGATTATATGTTATTGGATGTGTATGATATGTATAATTATGTGTATATATTTTTAAAATCTTAGGTCTGTGTATTAGGTTTAATCTATACATATAATAAAACAGTAAAAAAACTGTGTCTGTACATTGAATATATTAAAAAAATAATAATTGAGGGGGGTTTAGAAACAGTAATAGAGCATGAATCCAAAAAAAAAAGTTTGTCTGTTTGTTTGTACACGCTAATCTTCGGAACTACTGGACGGATTGGAATGATTTTTTTTTATTGTATAGGTATTAAGTCTGGGCAACATATAGGCTATAATTTATCTTGGAAACTTGAACACCTGATGCAGAACCGCAACAGACCAGCTAAACTAGAAGAGATACAAAAATGATACCTTAGCAAAAATTGTTCCACGTGATTAGCATTTTCTGCTGAGAGAATAAATTTGAAGATCTGGAACACCTGATGTGGAACTCCAAGAGCCCAGCTACACTGTAACATTATATAGGAATGACGTCTTAGCAAAAGTTGTTCGGTCTGATGGGCATTTCCTGTTGACTTATAAAAATCGAAGATCTGGAACACCTGTTGTGGAACTCCAAGAGCCTAGCTACACTATAACATTATATAGGAATGACGTCTTAGCAAAAGTTGTTCGGTCTGATGGGCATTTCCTGTTGACTTACAAAAATCGAAGATCTGGAACACCTGTTGTGGAACTCCATGAGCCTAGCTACACCATAATACATATAAGAATGACGTCTTAGCGAAAGTTGTTCAGCCTGATGAGCACTCTCTGTTGATGTATAAAAATTGAAGATCTGGAACACCTGTTGTGGAACTCCAAGAGCCTAGCTACACCATAACACATATAGGAATAACGTCTTAGCACAAGTTGTTCAATCTGATGAGCACTCTCTGTTGACTTATAAAAATCGAAGATCTGGAACACCTGTTGTGGAACTCCAAGAGCCTAGCTACAACATAACACATATAGGAATGACGTCTTTGACGTCGTTGTTGTTCAATATGATGGGAATTTCCTGTTGACTTATAAAAATCGAAGATCAGAAACATCTGATGTGGAAATCAAAGCTATCACTAATTTTACTGTGTAATTATAAAATAACATAAACTGGGAGTGCCTGCACGCGGTGAAGGCGGTAACAGTTTAGGACTGATTTTCGATGACGATGGTATATCATTGAAAATTTGACTCTACTGGCCAAAACACCTATTTATTTTTTTATTTTATCGTATGAATATGCCTTCGGGCTTATGTTTTTTGAGTGTTTAATTTCTTTTTCCATTTATCTTCGTGACACTGTAGCCTACCCGGTAACGCAGGGGAGCAGTCATTTTAATTTAGATTTTTATTGATCAGGTATCTTCACAATAAAACTATGACCATGCCTAGAAAGAGGTCAAATCTTTCCCAATGTTCCAAGAGAGCTAAAAGATTGAAGATCATAAGATCCCAAGAATCTACCGAAGAGCGTCAGGAGAGACTTGATGTTGTTCGAGAACATTAGGGTGCAACTCGCTCCGTGGAAACCTCTTCGGGTCGCGAAGCACGCCTGCGTTCTCAGCGTATTCATTAGGTCTCTAGAGACCAGTGAAGAATATGATGCGCGACTGACCGCTGATCGTGAACGTCATGTATTGTCTCGCGAGTCAGAGACGTTCACGGTAAGAGAATTACACTTGAGTTCCAAGCGCATCGACTTCTAGGTCTCTAGAGGAGGAATATAATAATGCGGTTACCAAAATGAAAACGATGACAAATGGACTGTATGTTTTGGTGGTTGTTGGAATGAAATAAAACTAAAGCTCAGTGTGATAAAAGATTTAAATGGGAAAAATGATAAAAAATAACATAAATGGCGACCCGGTTGTCGCTGGCATAAGCAACAGGGTCCGCGTACGAAGTCGCGGGCAGAAGCTAGTAAATAAATATCTTAGTAATTTTAATTATGCATTGTATTATAATAATCTAGATAATTTTTATGCAATTATTAGAACTATGTTTCATTATTATTAAATTATATTATTGTTT
Organism: Hyppa rectilinea; assembly: GCA_951799385.1. Taxonomy (NCBI): domain Eukaryota; kingdom Metazoa; phylum Arthropoda; class Insecta; order Lepidoptera; family Noctuidae; genus Hyppa; species Hyppa rectilinea. The sequence goes on from OX637326.1 coordinate 12,960,712, forward strand.
CGATTCGATTTCTTCGAATCTTATTATTCAGGAGTGGTATATCTACTAATTTGCGTAGAGTAGGTACAAAGTTGGTGGAAAAACGGAAATACAAAACCAAAGACATAGGTACCTGACTTCAGAAATTTAAGTTATTATTCACTTTGTGGCGTTTTTGGGGGTTGTTTCGTTTTTGTGTTTAAATTATCAGCAAGTAAGTCTTCAAAATCCTTGGATTGTAATGGAAGTGTGCGACCCGATTTTATATATGTATTATAATTATGAAAACTTAGTTCTCTAAGGCCCGGCATCTCGTATTCTTGGTATTTAATTAATTTCCCAGAATTAACATTGTTTTCGCTAAAGTAAAGAATTCTATTTATTTTTCGACGTTGTGTGTTTATGCAATAAAGATCGTTGACACGTTTATGTAAATATATTTAGTAAGAATCCGCCAACACACGTGGTTCCACTCAAGAAATCTACCATGCGACCAAAAATACTCATCTAGAAATATTATGTGGGTCAATCGAAAATGATCTATAAATACTAGGCGTTAAAGGTCTTATTAGATGTGCTCGTGAAAAGTGGCACAAATATAGTCTATCAGCTTGAAATGGGCTTTAACTTGTAAGAAATAAGGATGTTTTTAGTCTGATATTGATATCAAATGAATATTTCCATTTTTTCATGTCATAAGTTTATGTTCGATTTTCCTGTTGTTAGCCGAAATTAAGCGTGTGATTTGTGCCAACTATTAAAAAAAATCTGATTTGTCGATTCGCCCGAAATGAATTCGCCCCAAGCAGGCGAATCATCCCGTCATAAAAACTATCTCTTCAATCAATCCGGCGTGCATTGTGCAATCTATACTATTAATGAAACAATTAAATTCTTATTTACGGCAATAATTTATCAGTAGATACCTTATTATTGTGAGAGAACTAGATGGTATTATATTTTATTACGATGACAGATATCGTATGTGAAGTAGCAAACTACTGATAATCAAAGGTAGCTCCAGGACCACGTGCTACCAACTGCTGCTGTATCATAAATTATAATTATATTGTCAAATATCCATCATATTTATTATGAAAACATGAGTCTCTCTTTTACCTGAGTGTAGAAATTATGAAAGAAGATCTAGCAAAACAGCCTGTGTTTCCCACCACCTAAAACCCGTGAAACTTCAATGCAACAGTGGAAAGGTTTCTCCTGGGTACGTTTTTATCGTAGACCTCATCCATTGCTTGCTTGCTTGACAAGAGAGGTCTTTTATATGGTTATTTATTTAAAATAAAATCTTTCTGAAATCACCAATTCGTTTCCTTAAAGCAATATTCACACAATCAAAGACTAGATTATTCTAGTAGAGAGAACATTCTAGTTCTGGGTTAGTTTCGTAGAATACATAAACATACTCAGGAATAAGAGAACGTGGATGAAAACAATTGGAAAGAATCTTCATTAGCAGAATAACGTTTGTCTTTTTGAAAATAACTACTGAATTTGCAGTAGAAAACGTAAATCTAAAACATAATTAAAGATGGCGATAAAAGAGAAATAAATCAACTTTGCCGTGTTTACTAGTGCATTGGTAGTGTTAGCACACATTCGTACCTATGCAGTAGAGGTTCACTATGAGGTAGAATCACTCGGCGAAGACCAGAAGGTCCACTTTATTATAAAATCTCAACATCATCAATTGATGGGCAGGTGTTGGTAGTTTTCACGGTGAGATTTGGGACTTGAACTACTGGCGAAGTGGGTATACCTATCATGGATGCACTCTGCCTGCTCCTTTTGCAGATTAGATCGACTGTGGATAAAGAACGAATGCGGTACTGAGATGAAACGAGTCTCACAATCAATAGCCTTAAATTACAGGCGAATGAAACCTGATGTTTTATATGTGTGGCAAAAACACAGGGAATGGAAACGCAACTGCACCGCCTCCGGTAATGTAGCAGGGATCAGGCGGTCAGGCGGCTGTACCCAAGACCACTAACCCTCAGATGAGCCTGCTAAAATACATAAAAACTACATTAGTATGTGTTCATTGTTTATCGCTTGTTTATTAGTTCCGTGTGTTGCTTTACAAAGTTACTGGACAAGTTAGGCTTTTTAGAGTGCTCCTGTCAATCTACAGTTAACTTTGAATCTACATACATGAACGAAAAATAAAATGTATGTATCTAGAATTATTACCTGCCTAAAGTATTTCTCATTTATTTAGATTCGTTAGTATGTAGATTCAAAGTTAACTGTAGTTTGGCTTTTTACTCGTTTTATATAAAAATGTAATTCTTTGCTACATTTAACATTATTATTTTGGGATCTGGCAGCTTACAACAGCTACAGTTAATCGACGCTGTATTATGCAGGTTGCGATGCAACATTCAATATTTACTAAAGCTTAGAACGGATAGCTGTGTAGTAAATACCGTATTACACCTGTATCAATATTTACAGCTTAAAAACAAATATTTGCTCTTTTTCCCATAAAGCGAACCATGTTTTAGATTGGAAATTCTGCTGGTTTTAATTGAATGTGGCGCACATTCTCTGCTCGTGTCGAGTGCGGAGGTAGAGCAAACTTAATTACTACCCGAGCGTTATCTCGTTCTTTTAGATGAACCCTCTTTTCACGTGCCTTTATAAGCATGGCACCTTGAATACAGTATGTGGTTCTGTTTGCTTTGATGCTGCAGTGACTAGTGAACAACTTGAATGAATTAGAGTTTTGAAGGCTTTCATAAGTTGTGACAACCTGGCAAAAACCTGAGGAAGTGTAGGTAAGCTAAGAACCACTGTACAAACAAATGGAAGAAACCCAGTAGTTTTAGCTGTAATGGGTAACCAGAATACTTATTCCGTGTATGTGTAGTATTATCTAACAATGTACATATCACACACGACTTCTCAAAGAGCGCTATTCAGTCCCCGCTAGATTCGTCTCGTGCACTGCTAACACTTCCTGCTGCCGAAAATTGAGTCGGCTGGAATGTCACCGATTATAGTTTTCTATTCTAGGGTAACGATTTGTTATATGATAGCACCAGCGACGGTGTATTTAATCTCGGCGAAAAAACTGAAATCCCGTAATTTTTCCCTTTTTTTGAAAGTGAAAAATCATTAAATCATGACTCCTCCCGCTCTGGGTGGAGCCAAAGGGAGTGTCAGTCTCTTACTGACTACAACCCATCCATGTTCTTTCCTTAACCCTTTATGTTCCGGAGTAGGGGTAACCCTTTTGGACAATCCCACTGACCTGGCAGGCTTCGGCCCTAACGGGCCCCTTCACTGATACTGACATCTCTTTGAGATGCGCGTTGAACACGGGCCTGCTCCTGATCGGACGGTGAGGTACCCTTTACTCTTCGTCAGAGGGCCCACGCCTAGGCGGGGAGTCGTCACGCTCCCGACGCCCGGAGCGTTTCCCGCGGCGGCTGGGACGTGAGACTCTGTCCCTCAACCATCCTGCCATCACCTTCGCTAGCATGACTGCTTTCCAGAAGGAGGTGACTGCCTCCCGCTTCCTCTTGCTCCGGACCATGGCTTGCACCAGGGCCGAGCAAGAGAGGTTCCCGCCGCTGCCACTACGAGGACACGGCGGTGCTCCACTCAAGAAGGGCAGACCTCCACCGTATGCTCCACCTTGTCCTCTGGGTGATGCTAGCAATAGTGACGCCCGGGCGTTTCCTCCCGCCTGATGATGTGCAGGAACCTCCCGAAACAGTAATAACATCCTTAAACCGGACACAGAAACACTGCTCGACAGCTTGAATAGGTACGGCGATAGTACTTTCATAGATAAGGTCCTTCACAAAATGCTCCACTAGATATATTACTCATTTTCACCAAACGCTGAATACAATGTCATTTTTCCAGCTTTGAAGTTAAAGAATATCTAGCCAATTAGCACTGTTTCGCTATAGCGACAGTTGATCTGTGAGTATATGCTGTGCGAGCGAGATACATGTCAGGATGGGAGTGAGAGAGCAGTTACCCCCACGCCTCGGCGCCGCGCCGGCCGGTACGTCTCTTCACCACCCGAACGCGACCCGACCGTCAGTAGCAGATAGTCTGCGGAACGCTTTGGACGTCTCCCCATACTATCTGTTGCTGAATAATAAACCTTGTTTAGTAAAGCACGAACAGTGTCTTGTAATTGTGATTATAAATTATTGTTTTAATAACGATTACAGGTTGGTAGATTGTCCATGTGTAATTTGGTTATTCATAACCTCTTTACTCGTCGAAGGTCACGCTTTTTAGGAAAATTTATTAGTAATTTAGTTGACAGCTGGATCAACTAAATTATTAATAAATTTTCTTTTAGAAAACACTTCGTCTGAAAACCAAAACTGCAACATAAAAAATCAATCGCGTCGTCCATTATGGTCCAAAATTAATAACTGTCCGGCTTCACTGATGAATCCCTCCGCGTCCCTCCGTCCGTGCCCCTCCTTCGCGTCCCTCACTTCCCCCGCAGACTCAGTGAGGGCGCCCTTTTGCGGCGGGCACGTCAGTACCATACCTGATGAGGTACCGATCACACGCATCGGCACCGCATCTGGTATGGTATAACAAAGACCTTGTATACACATACTCAGGGTGTACCTGTGTGTGTGATGTGTAGACATCTATGTCTGCACTAGTAAGTAGGGGTGCGGTGGATGTTTACGTTTCGATTGGGTTGTAGTTTGGCTTTCTGGTTAAGGCAGAGTTTAAAGATGAATTTTATTAAAATGAGTATAATTGGATGTATGCTTGAGACTCGATCATTGTCGATGCTTAACAGATTTGATTGGCAATTAGGAATATGGAGTTAGAAATCCGTGAAAGTATAGCTTCATTGTATATTCAGTAGGAACAAAACTTTTCTTTAAACCAATTGTACTACGATTTATTCCTGTACTTACGTTTAAGTAACTTTTATAGAACTTAGCGGTTGGATCTTAATTCTTTAATCGAAGAAGCTGACAATCACTTACGTTGTTTGTACTGAACATAGCCTCTTTTTCATTACAATAGTTTTTCTTATCCTGCTTGCGATTGTGTTGGGGGACTATTCTTATTAGGGCGAGCGCTTGTCCACTCAATGTAGTGTCATTGAGTGGACAAGTACAAGTAGTTTGGTCCCTTGAGACTAACTTTTGGTGATTACCCAAATTAGATGCCACTGAATTTAGCATGAAATAAAGACCGCTTAGTAGTCTACAAACAACTACTCCACTGTAATAGTAGAAGCTTACTGCAACTTCAATTTAAACTAACCACTTCATACAAAAAGCAACTTTATCCACTCAACTCAAGATTCATTATAGCTCAAAAGCAAGAAAAAATGCTAAGAACATTTTTGAGAGTACTTTCCGAGGGTACTCGCCAATTACACAATTTTGAGGGGAGAGTTCATCCCGGGGCTGAAATTAACACCACCAAATACATGGATCACTACGGGCCTTTGATAACGAACATTTTTAATTGGTCCCTTTGCCTGTAATCCTGCGCTGTGCATGTTTTTATTCGGTGTTTTCGTGTCAAGCCGGTTTTTTTATAGCATATGAAGCAGGTGGGAGATGCGCTCAGCAAAATATGGATGGTTAAATCTGACTGGCATGCTTTTTTTTTCCAGAGGTGTCATAAATTGGGGCACTTCCCCAATTTACGGCCTGAATAAACCTACTGCATTTTCGAGCTGTGTCCTGAAAACAAACAGATAGCAATTATTACCGGGGAATAGAAGTGGTGTGATGTGTATGTTTGATTTTATGTGGATTTGAAATAGTATTTCGCATTTACTCTGTATCTATGGACAGTGAGACTTAGAAGCAGCTAACAATATAACCAATGCAAGCAAGAGCAATGTATATTTTTGGTGCTACTGTTATGAAATTATTATACTAAATACGATGGATGTCAGTCCTCATTGTTCTATCATAATGGACTTTGTAAATAATTTCTTGCCGTGCATGCTGACCGCCTATGGTGCGTAGTACGTACATGAAGGCGTATTTACTGCATCCTAAATAAACTGCAAAACTTACACAATCACTTTTAATACATAAATATTTGAGCTAAAACTAAACTTGGGCCATAACGTTTTACAAAGCGGTTCTAATTTACTGTCATTAGGGACGTTAGCACCATTATCGCTCAGTTTAAGAACTCATTATTATTGCCAAACTTCTGTCGTTCTGTCAACCCACTTTGTTTAGTTCACCTTATATTATTAATTATTAATGTTTCTTTTACTATTTGTTTTTTCGTTGGAGATTAATTGACAGTTTTGTTTACTGTAGGTAGGAGAAGTTTATCCTGCCAGTTTCCTTATAGGTAATTAATTTAATTAACTCCCGGCGTGTCTGTGTGTTTGTCTGCGGCATCGTACTTCTTAAATGACTGAAACGATTTTGTTTTTTGAAAGGATACTAAATCAAGAGTGTTCCCAGATATAATTCAAGAAAATATCTACACCCGCTCGAACTCTTTTCTATTTGATGAAGGAATATGAGCATTTTCCATGTTTGACAGAGTCTATTACTTCAATGATATTAGAAGAACATACCCAACTCCCTCACCAAGTTACGCAGAAGATTATAGATAGATGGAGATCAGGGTCGTGATGGAGTAACAAAGAGTAATGATGATAAATGATCATCTAGTTTCGCTATGAGAAACATACGTATAGTTGCGCATATTTAATTAAGTGAGCCACGTGTCGTTCAAAACATGTCTAATAGTAGTATACAATAAAGTCTAGTAAGCGGGGAATAAAAGTAAAAAAAAAATTTTTCTTTATAAGGTAGGTACCTATTGGCCTTTAAGTTGAATATAAGATGTCGGTAGTAATTTGATCAAAGCGTCGAGACGGGGGACGGCTAATGAAAACGCCAAGGCTCAGCAACAATGAACGTGTGCTATTTGTAGACAGGATAGCGGCTGTTAACTTCCTATTTGCATTAGCCATCTCTTGATGTGACGACAAATTGTGAATCCTAGGTGACTTGTTAACATTAAGTTGGTACCATTGTTATTCTAGTTAAGTGTCGAGTTCGAGTTGTGTATGTACAAAATTTAAGCTTTTGGAGTAGATACAAAACAAGTATGTACATAATAAACAATTAATGCTCTCATAATATGAAGTATTTCATTCGTGCCCCTGTATATTTTCTTCCACTTTCAGCCCGTGACTCGTCTGTTTTCATATCATTACATTGCACACTTCTATCATTACAAACTGTTCAGCGGAGTGTTCGGGGCTGAAGAGTGTACAACAACACTGTTGGATCGTCTGCTAAGCAGCGCAGCCATTAGCGGCATCGATCTAAGCTATTGTTTTACTTAGGGTGGGGTTCCAGTGAGGGCGACAAGCGAGGAAGATCATAAAAAGTATTAAAAACAACTGACAGTTGGGTCACCACCAACTAAGCCACGTTGGTCTACAGGAGGTGTCAAGTGCGACTGACGAGAAAATGGTCCTGGGTCCGGCAGTGTTTTAAAGCTTTTCCATAAAGAAAGTAACCGGAATCTGAATTTTACCCCATTAATTCGCTTCCTATTATAATAATACTTCAGAATTAAAGCAGAATTGGCGAGATGTGAATAGACTCACTTCTGCAAATCCTTTTAAGGCTTACAGGCGTTATGTTATAATGTCCATCGCATCAAAAGGAAACAATTTATGTATTGGTAGGAACCTTTCTAATGAAAAGTGGGCTTAATAAGAAAATTGCGTGTCGGTTGGTACTTAGGTCATAGTAATTTCAAGGCAGAAATACGTCTTGTAACAAGAAACATTGTCCAAAGATATCGCAGCAGTAAAATATCTTCTGATTACCTATTTAACTCTGTTTTCTCCAGCTTAATAACTTGATTGCGTTTTCTAGTTGTATTCACTTATTTATGAAAAATATACAGTTGAATCTGTCTCTTGAGAAATTATGGAGCAAAACAAGTCAACTGATTAGTCTCTGTGGAAATCAGTACAACGCACTGCAAGAAAGAAAACTAAGCATTTTTAATAGGTTAATTATTGTATTAGTTAGGTATCTAACCGCAGTATTAAATAAATACATCATTGACGAGCGCCGGCAGTCGCTCCATGTAAAATATTGGTATTCAGCTACATCCGATTAGACTGGAATATAGTTGGAAAAAGGCTAGGCAGACGATAATAATTAGGAATTGCTAAGTTCTTAACCCATTTCTTTAATACCTCAATCCGCTAAGCTAATCGCTCCGCTAGCAGCAGGACCGAACATTTTTAAGGTAACTGCGCTGAGTTTCATATTCCACTGACAGCGCTGAAATTCTGTTGAAATATTACGATCATATTATTTTTAATGCAGACAGTTTTCTAATCTACCTACTGTGTTTCAATCCACACAATGTTGAGTAATTGTAAGTACTAGCTTTTTTACATGGTCCTGAGCTTCCCATAGTTTTTGGAGGCATTTTTCTTTGCTACTATTTTTTAATAAAAGCACAAAGTAACCGCTACTTTTATTTACTTACTACAATTCTTCAGAAGACAAAGTATTATAATATATATAAATACTTCACAAATTTTCATTTAAAATCACGTTCTCTAAGTTTAAATTTCATTTACTTTTGATGTTGACTGTATGATATTGCAAGTTTATTTAAATAACATTTGCACACGATAATTGATTTGTTATTCAAAGTTAACTATCGTTGTATCTACAAAAAAAAAATAACCAGATTACCACCAAGTTTGTATTTCCCGATGGGTTCGGCAGAGATGAAGCTATAGTACACACACATTTCGCCAGGTATGTTTACGTCACATGTAAAAATGAGATGTCTATTGCGGGCTGCTTATAACACTTGCCTACCTTTGTTCAGCAGTAGCGCATGCGACCACTAGACAAACGAGGCAACAAATAAATAATTATATACAAAAGTATTCTCATTCTAATATAGCTTTGTACTTAGGTTCGCTTAATATTATTTATCTACATTGTGAAGACAGCGGTCGCTTTGATCATTGTGTTCATCTGGTTTGCTGAATTTCAGCCACAATATATTGCGGCCATATTGTTACGAGCCGTTCTTTTTATTGGCCGCATGTTGATACACCATCTTAACTTTTATTTTATGACTGTCATTGTTGGCTCAATGTCACACACACACAATACATATAAATGTTGATGTACTTTGTACAAAGATACTAGAATATATTTTTCCACGAAGAAGTCGTGTTCATTAAAAGTATGTCAAATACATTTTTGTTTTACCTGAGGTAAGTTTATTTCGAAGAAGCCTTCTAAGTTCTATGTTTTTATTTAATAACATGATGTACGAATCATTTCATTTATATTTCAAACATCGAATGAGACCGAACGCCTGTCAGAAATATCATAGCAAGCAGTAGCGATACATCGAATTCAGAGCGGAGTAACCGCAGGCGCTTACGGCCCGATAGGTTTAGTTCAAGATATCTGCGGCTTGTTTTAATTAAACACATTTCCAAGTTGGTTACGGAACCAAAATTGATAGTTAAGTTATACTGGTATACAGTTAACTGACTTGAACTTAGATCTTGTTTTGATCAACAGAATTTAGCTACAGTGGCTTGAATGTTGTATGCATTTCTTTTCGTTGTTTTTTATTGTCATGGGCCTTATCTTGACATCGATCTCGTCTGATGAAAATTTTTAATAAAAGCATAATCTTCTAAATTAATTCAAGTGGACATAGCCATTTTGTAGTAGATACCTACCGATAGCAAAGCCAGTAAGAATTTAAATAAAATATACCTGCTAACTTTAATTACTACGCCATAGTTTTTCCGGCCGAGTCAAAGGCCGAAAAGTAATTATTCAAGAACTAACAAACACGAACACCAATCGTAGTTTCTTGCCCTTTTAACTTTTATAAAACCTTAAGTGCTATTCGTCCTTAATAGCACGCCATCGTTCAACCACGCACGTTTCGTACGAGTGTAAATGAACTTTTTATGTCAACATCAAGCCAAGTGTAAGTTGTCTTGTTAATTATTTGAGTATTATGGGAATATCGAATGTGTTGATAAAAATATAGTGAGCAATCTTCCTTTGCCTTTGTTTTTATCAAGTAATTTGATGTCATTATTTTGATTTGTTTTAAGGTTCGACTAATCGACGGCTTCCATTTAAAGGATATTAGCTCACCAATGAGACACAATTACTTATTCTATTGTTTTGAATCATATTTGATATTTCAACAGTTGAACGGTTATCATGATTCTTCTACCCTTATCCCAAATCACTTGTGACCGGCGCAACATGTTCTCTATTAATCGTCATGTCGATAGATGATATATTATGTATATCTATCACGCAGTCCATCCATCGTTTCGTTGGTCTTTTTATCTTATTCATCGACATTCAGGATAGTTTGAGATATTATATTTAGAGCTTTAACAAAGCAGCATAACTGTGTGCACACTTATGAAACAATACGAAGAAAATCAATAAATAATTTAAACTTAGTCAATAACTTGATATTTACGTGGTTTATCGTGTTGCATGAGTTCATGACCGAGTAGGCCAGATCATAAAATTACTTAATCATTTTGACGAGATTTTCTTTTCAAGACACTGCAATCTTGCATCTAAGTAAACACTAAATAATAACCACAGAACAGTTAAAGAGGTTAGAAGGGCCTTGTGGGCTGGGACAGGCGCGCCACACATTTGCGCGGGCGCTCCAAACCCAACCGAAATTAGAATCACCGGTCAACAGTCACGCTCTTATTGTGAAAGCGTTCAATTCTCCGCGGAAAAAAAGAATTATGCCGTCTTGCCCAATTATAACGTGTCGGAAAAGAAGTCAGGAGTGTAATGTGGCCCGAGGAGGGATTTCTTTTCACCGGTAACTCCAAAAACCTTAAAATACGAGTGATATTTGTAATTATTACAAAAGTATTATGTAGTTTGTAGACAAAAACGATAAAATCGCATTCAGATGCAAAATTATACATTGCTTGCATTACATTGGTACGATCTTGCACGACGTGAGCGGTCGCGCAATGTATTGCGTTCCCTGCGAACGTCGCGTGCGTCGACCCAAAGCTTCAATTCTGGGAAATCTATGCGCGTCGATAGTGTTGTACCAAATTGTAAACAATGTCGATATTAAGATGTGTTACATACGAATGATTATTGTCAGTAATATAACAATGAAAATAACTTTGTTTATATTAACACCAATTATTGTATAATGTGGATTATTAATTTAGTTTCTTAGTTGGTTTTTCGTCTAAAATCTAATTTACGATGCAAACACTTTTTTTTAATTGTCCATAAGATCCTGTTACAAGAAAACTGTGGTTTGAAGCAACTGGTAGAATTGAATGGATAGGAACTAAATGTAGCACAATTTATGATCGCAACATTTTGCAGAAAATGATTATGTAACGCGGGTGAAACCGGCGGGCACAGATATTATTCATAAATTAACATGATAAAATTAATAAATACTTTTTCACGGAGTAGTTCACAATAAATTAATTAGATTATATTATGTTAATTCGACTTAGCATTCGATATGGACGTGAAATTTGAAAATTTCTTTATAGTGTTTTTGCATATTGTAGCGTTGTTTTACGTTTTATGTTATTAAAAATGCTATTTTTCTTTCTTTCTATTATTATGCCGTAAAACAGAGCTGCAACTAGCATAAAACTAAAGAAAATTTAAATTTCCCGGCAGTATCGGATGTTCCCCCTTAATTTGTCTTTGATTTAAGTTTATTTATATGAAATTAGGAAGTTATTCGTACCGTATCCGCAACTTGAAAAAATGCAAAACTTTAATTAACTAAACTACAGTAATTTTATCGATATGATTAATCGACCTTTTGGTGGCCGTAACATATATGAGAAATAAATTGCTTTTACACGTGTGTGAGTGTACGTCCAGAGCAGTATTTGCGTTAGTGTGACAACCAATAGTAAACACGCGATGTAAGTGCGTGTGGTTTATTTGTGTGCGTAATGCGCGTACGTATTATCTCTTGCTTGTAGTGGAGAGCCAAGAGTGGGAGACATGCGGCGACACGCGTTCTAATACAAATCAGGAACTACTTCCATTCTAACCTCTTTATCTGTTCTGTGATAATAACACTAAATAAATGATCTCATTACCTTTAATTTCTCTCATCAGACGAACCGCAAGGTCCAGCCATTTCGCCACAATCAGATAAACCCTGACAAAGTACAGTCAGTTCCACTGATAGTTTACCCACATTTGTGTGCCCGCAATCTGAAGGCCCATTGAGAGGGCGCGGAGTAAACTACGCGCTATCTGTCAAACTAGGGTAGGCAGACTGTATGGAGGGTGGGGGGTAGATGGTGAAATAGTTGTGTTTGCATTCGCGTAAGAAACACAGGGAACATTGCGTACGTTTTGAAGGCCTCCCATTTGGAAAAGTGGTTGAGGATCAGGTAATAACTGACTGCACGAGAAATTGTTGGGTAAATGATACGTGGGCACTTCTTGACTTGGAATGGCATCTTCTTTTAAATTATCAGTCCGACTGTCATGAAAACTGATAAACTGCTGATCACTGATGAACTGGTTTAGGCAGGTATTCTTGCTGTTAATAATAGGAGTTAAGTATATAAGATAATTTTTAATTTGTTTTAATTTACCGCGCGCCCTTTAATAAGGAGAAAATACGCTGGTAGCTTTTTAAAATCGGGAGCGTGGCCTGTGTGTTTGCCAAACCAAAACATTAACAAACAGATGAAATATGTAATAATAAAATATCACGAACCCAATTTTATGAAAGCCTTTTCAAACATTAATTACAACCACGTTAATGCATGTACTGTCGGGTCACAATATAACGAACTCTAATTCAACAACCCTGAGTTTCATACATTTCAATATTTGATTACACGACGTTAAAAATATTTAAGGCAGATTCTAGGAAAAAAAAGCCTCGGGACACACAATAGCTTATTATTATAATTGCGGAAATGGGTATGTCGCGGTCGGTTCAATCGTTAAGGGTTCCGTTTCTTACTAATTTCTGGCCTAAAATAATTTTAATTTAGTCTTATAGAAATTAGATCGGTCGATGGTCATGCATATTACCTTACCAGCCTATTTTTTACCACTGCTTTTCGACTACATCATTGTCAACATTTTCAATAAAAAATACAGTACGACATTTTAACATTTGGGCAGTTTAACATTACCCTCCGTGACCTGCCTACCGTCACTCACAGGTAGATTAAAGCATATTCAGGGAAAGATTTTATTGCGTGGGCAAAGCTACAGGAATAGGCAAAACCTATAAATAAAGTAAATGATAAGAAAGATTTCTTAAATATTTTCATACTTGTCAGGCCAATATTAGCATTACGAGGACTTGAATATTGGTTCTGATTATAAATAACTTACCTGTGATTGGTCGAAATATCTTATTAAGTGCAACCTATGTAATCAATACAGATAAGTCTTTTATCGTCTACTATACAGTGAATAACTTGTTACATTCACAGGCACTATTCTGAAGGAATATAACTTAATAGTTATTTGTAAATAGAACTCAAAACTTTGTTAAAAAATTCCATTATTTTGACAGTTTTTGTTTTCTCCATCTGTAAAGATATAGATAATGTTTAGTCGATTAAAAGTCATATCATTTATTTGAAATAGGCACAAGAAAGACACTTTTGAACGTCAAAAACGTCTAGAACGTCATTCGCTCCCAAAGTTAGTTTCGTATGGAGAAGAATGGGCAAGAACCTTGCTCTTTTAAAATGTTTTGTAGACATGAATTAAGTTAATAATAATTCGACGATAGATGCCGATCGGGTGTCATTGAATAAGAAATTGTTATTTTCCAGTGCCAATTCCAATTTGAAATTTCAAAAAAACGCTTCGATCCCTGAAACATTCAGCGGAAAATGTACTGTCAATGACACTGGCCTGTCTCACGGACAGTCGCGACATTAAGTGAAACGTCATAAACTGTGGAATTTTCTGTGCTTTACGTGCCCAGACGCTGGAGGTGATTTATAGCTCAAATATTATGGCGAAGGTTGCTTTAAATAGTCTGCATGTTATTTCTGTACTACATTTTGTCTGACTGTACCTACATGAACTGAACATTCCTTGGTGGTTTGCTATGCTTTGGTGGCACCGCAAATTGGGTGATCCGACAGACGTTATCTTGTACTTCCAATAATTCATACACCAAAAAAAATGCACTTCAGTTTCCCGAATTTTCCAATTATCCCGGCAATTTAACATTTTACCTTTCCATAAAAACCTGATTATTACGAACATTTAAAACAAAAACATACCCAAATCGGTCCAGCCACATGAGTACCATATTCAGTATTTTGGTATCACCTTCCAGTCTAACCGGGTACGTACCGGTATTTTACATGGAGCGACCGCCTATCTGACCTCCACAACCCAGTAGGTCAGAATTTTTTGAGCTCCTGAGGACCAACGGCGTTACTAGCTTTCTGAGGCACGGAGTGGTTTCGGTATGCACCCATCCACGAACCGACCGCGGTAGGCGTAGCTTAACCCTTAATCTACTCTTGCGGCTGTTAAAATTTAGCCACGCGTAAATTTTTTGAAAGGCATTTAACAAAAATGTAATAGGTAGAATTCATTCATTCAAGTCTGCGCGTGTCACAAAATCATCCCCTACATACTATCTACTAAATTACATAAAGTACTATTATATTCCACGTTTATTTTCTTAACAGCCAAACGAGTGTTTTCATACATTTTTCATTGTTTGCAGGTAATTATAAGACACCCTACTTACTGTAAGTGGCTTCCTGCGGCGCCGTAGTGCCTCACGTAAGTAAAATGTTTGAGTACACTTGAGTTTTTCATTATTTTTATTTACCTCACCTCTACGTGGCAAGTTTTCATACTTAACTTTGTATTTTCTCGGAGTGCATCTTTACGCCATAAGTATGTTGGCAATGTAACAAAAAACTTGCATCAAGTCTTGACAAACTTTCAGTGCGGAGAGACCATTGTGTAAAACATTATTAACAACAGATTGCCGAAGAACTAAAATACTGTAAGCATTAACTT